>JAHZNP010000002.1:123380-477646 GCA_020615345.1 Triops cancriformis | reverse complement strand
CGAGTATATTTTATTAGAGTAAATAACTTTAAAAATAGAGAAATTCATTCTCTATTGTTAAAATTATTTTCTGCACTGAGTTAGCTTTAATTTCACTTGAGAACTCCTTCAATTAACTTTTTGTTACGTTCCTTATTTTGTGTTATGGTAAAACATTTGTCACATTGGATGCCGCCCCAAAACCCATATTCTGATAACTACAAAGGCGAAGATGAAATTTCAAATTCTGCAGCCAGCGGTTCAAGTACAAAAGGCTACAGTAAGTCCACGTCCAAGAAAATCCTGGGTTTCTGAGAGAGAAAGCCCTGACGGGCTCCACCTTTCCTTCTCAAGTGATGGAAATGAAGCGGAGATGAATTGCAATGAGGGGAGTTGAGCACACATAGAGCAGTAATCAATGCCACCATCAGTGAAGCAGCAGCAACAGCAACGGCGGTTCGCTCTAGAGGATCTTCTCCCTTTCTATACTCCCGAGCTATTTTCTCTCGAATCAATAAAATTTTCCCTTCCTATGAAATTTCGGATAAATTGCCGCTACCTATTACCTTGGCGCTCACCTTGCGTAATCTCTCCGCAAATACGTACCCCGGAAACTCCTTCACTAAAATCACCTGATTACTGCCCAGCGTGTTAAGCTACGCTGCAGGAGTTTTTATAGGGTATAAAACAAGTCCCGAGTCCTCAAGCACGGAGACGTTTTTGCCAACAAATGTCGTGCCAGAATGATCGGGCGACTACCTGTAACAATATTTGTAACCGAGAAAAAGTGTTATTACCCTGTTATAAAAAAAAACAAGCGTTCTAAATGTACTAATTCGGAGATGGGGATTTTTTTCTTTTCCGAGCAGACGCAACAATGCCTCTCTCCCAGTTCCGTAAGAACAAATTGCTCTACGTGTTCCGCACTTTCTTTGGTAAGTCCTATTGCCACCATGACGACACAAATTCAAAGAAATTATTTTCGCTTCTTAGATGCTGACAAGAGCGGAAACATCGATAAGAAAGACTTTGAAGTATCAGCCGAAGTAAGATTTCCCCATTTTTCTTAACGCTTACTCGATCCTCCCTGTAATCCTTTCAATTCCAAACAGCGTTACACGCCCATCTGGTCCGTCAACGCGTTCAAATCCTTTTCTCTTAAGAAATAATGCGTAAAAATATCGATTTGTCTCTTCTCCTTTTCCTATCGTTCAGTCTTGTAAAGCGAGTCTCTTTTGTCCTTCGGTAATAATTACAGAACAATCCTGCACGAAAGAACTGAAAACTAAGTAAACTAAGTATACTAAGAAAACTAAGTATTTTCAGTCTCCAAATTACATTTGCTGGGAAATATGAATTATTTTCTCTTCACATTAATAATGAAAATAACAATTCTTATTAATTACTTCAATTACAGCGCATTGCCCGTGTTCGAGGCTGGGAAAGTGGCAGTGCCAAGGCCAACGAAGTTTTGAGCCAACTGTTGCAGGTTTGGGAAGGATTGCGATCGGCCGATGCTGACAACGATGACTCAGTAACACGCTACCTAACAAAACCACAAAGGAAATTTTACTAAATTGGATCGTTTTACATTTTTTTCTACAGATCAGCGAAGAAGAATGGTGTCAAATGTGGGAGAAATTTACGCAAGAAGGTGCCCAAGCCCAAAACTGGCAAAAACAGTATTGTGAATTGGTCTTCAGCGTCCACGATACTTCCGGTATTTATTAATAACCGCCTTGGAAGGCATGAGCGCGGATTAAGAACTTTTTAATTAAATACGTCGTTTTCAGGTGACGGAACCATGGATGAAGAAGAATTCGTCAAGGTTTGCTCTCGTTACGGAGTGAGCGAAGCCGACTGCAAAACCGCATTCGCTAAGTTTACTCAGGTATAACGCATTCTGAAATTTATTAAAGAGTGGTGTTTAACCTTGATCATTGATTTCCAGAACAACACTGTCACCGTGAACAAGGAAGTATTTGCTAAGCTGTGGAAGGAATTCTTCACCTCCGAGGACCCCAGTGCTCCCGGAAACTTTATCTTCGGCAAAACCTCCTTTTAAAGAACCGGTCTTTTCCGTGGGGAATCGAAAAAGGGCCAAGGACCAAGGATCACGATCGAAACACTACTTGACGAAAACCAAACGGAGCGCAAAGTGCACCTACGCTGAAGAACGAGATAACTAAATTGGAACGTATTATTGGCCATTGACATGAATATCTACAGAAAGGACTATATTTGTGACACGAAGACGAAAGCTTGTTACCTCTTGTACATTCTTCTATTGGTTTTTCGGAGTTTCGAAAAGAGAAAGTTTGCCATTTGATTTCGTCTTGTATTGTCGAGGTTGCTGCCCTTTGTCTAGCATTCCATATTGGTCATATTCCCAATGACTATTCAAGCTTTAGAGAAAATAATTTTAGTGCTTACTGTACTGTGTCACCAGTGAAAATGCATTGTCCAGGCGTAGGCACCTAATTAGATGCTAAATACAGTATACAAATTTATCAACGCGGTGTCATTTAAACCATAGTAGTACGAATTTATGCCACTTTTCATGTAGAGACAAGTGACCGGTCACGAACTGGATTATGCTTCCGACCGTATCTTGCTTAGGTCCATTAGACGCACATAAACATTCGCTTTGTTCCCCTTAGTGACAAAGGCACGTGTTTATTAACAAGCTCACATGTATTTGCAGCTACATTACTTACCAACCGTCCGACATATCTCTGCCAATAATTCATTTATACTACATCACGAAAACCAAATTCAAAATTCACTTGCCTGATTCCAGTTCAAGTTTTGAGATATCGAGAGTACTGGGAAATCGGCGAACAGTAGACTACACATCGAGTTATATCTGAACCACGGAACCCTATTCAGTACGCCTTAGTTAACGAAGAAACACACACCTCCTGAATATTGTCTAACTCAACCAGTTTGATGAACGTCGCCATCTTTGGCCTGGATGACGTATGTTTCAGCCGTTAAAGCTAGCCAATTTCTAACATCGTCTTTCAACGGCAGGATATACGCCAAAGAGGATCAATGATAGCAATTTCTTTTTTTTGCATAGCGGTGGAATCAGAGAATCAGAATTTAACAAACATTATGATCAACAATCGAACTTTTCCGTCCGAGGCCTTAAGAATCTTTCCTGATTATCCCTTCAAAACGGAGTTACAGAAATATCTGTCACTGAAATGAAAATCTGAATAGTTACATTTAATGCATACTTATCTTTGTTACTGATCTACAAAAACAAGGCCATTAATCACCAGAAAATAACGTTTCGGAATAGGAAATCGACACAAGATTTAAGACACTCGAAAAAGAAACGCGACAAATTTAGAGGCTAAACGCCATCTAGTGGTAGCTTAAGACAGATTCGATAAAAGGGTTTTTATTAATAGATGGCTGCACTCAGTGTAAACATCAATTCAGTCGTCAAAACAAAACGGATTAAGAAGTTTACAAGTGCTAAAATATTTCCATGTTTTTACGGTCGGCTTCGATAAATCGGACGCTTGACCATGAAGAAGTGTTTTCACCTTTGATGAGAAATGCGAGCTGCGAGTTGGAAAGTGACGGTAATGTCTAAAATATGCTATATTGGCAAAATTTCTTGGTTTGTGGCCGTGTTAACTCAATTTACAATTGCAAATTTTCAAAACACACCCCTTACCGATAGTACACATCCCTCCAGGTTTCTGGAAACATCGCGCGAGTCATCATTTAGAGTTTGTAGGTCTCACTTTCTTCAACTCGATTTACGGAACAGAGCGTCGTCGACATTTATCTCCTGGACACTATCCCAATTGCTATCTCTAGCGTCCTTAAAAATGTCATGTTCTTTTTTTTGAGCTTATCAACCAAATTTCCCATTCTCGAACATCGTTTGACGACACTCCCTAGCTTTCTAATTGATTCAGATTTAAAGAATGGAAGACGCAAGTGAAACTGTAGGGGAATCGCCGCCAAGTACTTTCAAAAATTAACTACATTCTTGTTTCTCATTTTATCCCCAGTAGAAGAAAGACGTGTACGAAATGGGAAGTCCGTGCGAGCCGATTATGAAACTGCTATTTCAGCTACGGGTAATCAAAAAATGAAATTCATGCTAAAAAAGCAATTCCATCGCGTTAAAAAGCAATTCCATCCCGCCCAACAAGTAATTTAACTTAAATAGGCTACGGCAGATTTCATTATTGGCTCCTGCTTATATGCGGCTGGGCCAACGCCGCCGACGCTGTAGAAATCCTTTGCGTGTCTTTTCTTTTACCCTCGGCAGAATGCGACCTGCAGCTAACTTCCGCCGACAAAGGCTGGCTCTCAGCTATAGTTTTTTTCGGTAACAATACCTCGTGTATCAGTACTGCTCTCTCTGAGCCATTTGTCTTCCTGTCACTAATGCATCTGAGTAGGAATGATGGTGGGCGGCTATTTATGGGGAGCGTTGGGGGACACCTTGGGCCGCAAGGAAGTTTTAATTGCCGCCATGTGTGTCAACGCTTTGTTCGGCATAGTGTCTAGTCTAGCCCACGAGTTTCCGCTGTTTTTATTTCTCAGATTCATGAGCGGATTAGGGTAAGGCGATTTCCATATGAGGTTAACATTTGTATTCAAGCGGATAAAGTTAAATTAGGATAATTACTAAAAAAACAAATAAAATGTATAAGAATTACTGTTAAATTCTGAAAAACAAAACGCAATTCGAAGAAAAATTTATTTTTCGAAGAAATAATATTTTAATTTGTGAAAACAGATAAAATAGAAAAAGTAGTAAAATAAAACGCAACGAAAAGGAACAAAGTACTTAAGTACGTAGAAGTAAATTATGAGAATTACCATTTGATTGCTCTAATGATACTCGATATTCTCAAACATTCTCATAGATTGTCAAAAGAAATCTTTTTAAAGATTACTAAAATTATGTAAAGTAAACGAAACTAAAAAGGGTAAATGAAGATATCAAAAAGGGTAGAATGAATTCAATTCTAGCAGTAAAAAGTCTTGAAATAAAAGTTAAAAAAATGCATTGTGTTATGTAAGTTTTATTTGCGTTGATAGTATGTGAAAGGATTTATAATAGCAGGTTGTGTTCTTTTTGTTTCGGGCAGCGTTGGTGGCAGTATTCCGGTGACGTGGTCTTACTTTGCAGAATTCCAGCCGAAAGCGAAACGTGGAGCAATGCTCAGTTTTTTAGCCGCTTTTTGGATGGTTGGCAACTTTATTGTCGCTGGTATGTGTGCAAAACTGGTGTTTTATCGAAAGCTGCCTAAAAACGTTTACTTTTAGGTTTGGCGTGGATTATTATTCCCTTAAATTTTTCCTACGATACTCCCACCTTCCAGTATAACTCTTGGCGGTTATTTACAGCCATTTGTGGTTTACCCAGTTTAACTGTGGCTCTTCTTTTACTTTGTTTACCCGAGTCTCCTCGCTACTTGCTTGCCAGAGGCAAAGCCCAAGAAGCGTTGCAAGTTTTTCAACTGATTTACCACAAAAATACTGGCCGGGCCAAAGAAACTTTTCCTGTAAGTAACTCTCCAGTATTCTGCATTGAATGTTGTAGTTCGTGCCTATATTTTGTTTGCGTTCCTAGTACCTTTACCTAGCATTAGACGATGACATGGTCCCTGAAATGCCTCGGGGCACACCGATCCTCAAAAGATGGTCTTACACAGCCAGAAAGGTCATCCAACAATCGAAAGCTTTGTTCACAACGTCGCTATTGAGGCCAACGTTGCTTATGATAGTCATTAACTTCACCATTCAGTTTGGGTAAGCAAATCCTTACGTTTTGCTCCCAGATTTTCAGAATCTTAACAAAAATAGTAATAAATACTTAAATAAAAAGCAGAAAAATAAATAAATAATATGTAAATAAATAGTGTAATATATATGTTAGTATCTTATATAAATGAAAAAGCTAATAAAAGTAGAAAATAAATAACATAAGAAAATAATGACTTTTTGTGCTCCTTTAGGTATTACGGGCTTTGGCTATGGTTTCCTGAGCTTTTCAGTCGCCTTACGAGCTACTATGCTGATCATCCCAACGACTCTGTTTCAGTGTGTGACGTCGTGGGTTATAATGCCACGGACAACGCAACTTTCCATTGCAATGGTCCTCCGGATAACCAAGTCTTCATTAACGCATTTATTGTAGCCATTGCTCCCCTACCGGCCAATATTTGGACAATTCTACATATGGACAAACTTGGACGCAAGTTCTTTTTAGGTAAAATACCTTAGAAATTACGGAAGCAATTTCGCTACTATTTTTAATTTTTTTAAAATAGTTTTTAGTATGGTAGTCTCAGGCCTTAGTGCATTCCTCATTTGGCTTGTAAGAAGCAGTGCGGGGAATTTAGCCTTGTCTTGCATCTTTGGTGCGGTGTCTACAATGGGTTTTAACGCCTTGGATTGCCTTGGTACTGAACTTTTCCCTACCAGTGTTCGGTAAGTACAATAGTTCCGTGTACCACTTTCTCGACCTTCATTCTTCGTTCTCCGAATTTGTTGTTAAAACCCATTCTAATATTATATTGGCATAGACTATTAAGAGGAGAAATAATGATGTAATGTTCTGCGAATCAGGTCGACTGCAATGGCAATTACCTTGGCGGCTGCAAGATTAGGTGCCATATTGGGAAACGTGTTGTTTGGCGTCTTTGTGGATTACGTCTGTGCACTGCCAGTATTACTCGTAGCATCACTACTCATAGGTAAATTGTAACTTTTTTTTACAACTTGTTAGTATGGGTCGTTTCCTTGTTCATTAAAACTATCCCCTGATTGGGTTTCGTCTAGTAAGTTCTGAGACAAAGTGCCCAATGAATAAGCTATTGCGTGTTTCAGAAGTTATTGCACGACCTGGTTAATAGTGAACTAGGTCATTAATTATCATGAAACGGGCTATTGATTTATTCGTTAAATTATTCGTTGGTCAGACAAGTGTAATTGCGTTTTCTAGAACAGGAATTGGTAGAACAAGAATGTTGATCGAACGGGGTACCTGGTAACTAATTTCTTGCATTTATAGGAGGTGGATTACTAGGCCTACTGCTACCGAACACCACACGTGAACCTTTGGACTAATGTTACTTTGCACCACATGCACCTGAATACATATATGTGATAAAACCAGATTGGTGGAAAATTTTAATTCCTGATTGTATCTTTTCTGGGTTATTTTTTGTTGATTGTATCCGTTCGGTGACATCTTATTCCATTTGAATACAGTCTATGTAATAGATTGCGTCGTACGTTAGCGTACTGCGTCTTCCAGTATCAATTATCAAGTTGGATATAGCAGCTTTCCAGCAATTCCTCAGTTACGAAAATAGTTTTATATCTTAAGCACTTCACAGATTGGATACCAATGTGTGAACGCCTTTTGTTTTCAAAAAAGGTCACAACACCGTTATCACAAGCGTTTCTAATTTTCAGGAGCTCCGAAAGGTCAGCAAAGTCGGCATGACTCGACCGTTCGTATTTGAGGCCCCAAACATGAAAGACAACTTCCACTGATAATGAGAATGACAACACGGTAATGACATTCCTGATACCGTAGGGCCTAGGCTACTATCTTCCTAATACTCGGTTAAGCCGGGCCAGTATGTCATTCAGCTATTCGCAGTAAGCTTCAATATGACGCTTACTAAAAGTTCTCTCCAACTAATTAACGAAGATGGCATGAAAGAAATAGATCTTCCAGGGGACAATCCAGAACAAAAACATGGTATTACATAGCAAAAGAAGGAAGTGTTTTCTTGTGTACCTTTTTTTACGAAATTTTAACAGTGTGATTTGTGTGTTGGTTTTCAGACGCAGTGGACTTCGAAACCGCCATTCGAGCTACAGGTATTGCCCTAAACAGGAATAGCTAACCTTCTCGTTAACCTTCTGGGCTGGTATATTTTCAGAGTATGGCAAGTTTCATTATTGGTTCCTGTTTCTATGCGGAATGGCATATTCCTGCGCAGCAGTGGAAGCTTTGTCCGTGTCTTTTTTGTTGCCTTCGGCTGAATGTGATCTCCAGATGACATCCACACAGAAAGGATGGCTGTCGGCTATTATTTTCGTGGGTAAATCCCTACTTACGTAACTACACAATTCTTTGTACTCTACGCACGAGGGAATTTCGTTCCTCGTTCAACCCACACCTCGTTTTGTAAAGTACTACGAGGGGAGAGAGTCCTTGGAAGTCCAAAGACTAAAGAGCGGAAAAAACCTCGTGGTTGTGCGATGTGTGAAGAAACTCGTTCTAATTAGGCTATCTTGTTTTTTCTTCAGACTGTGAATGTTGAGAAGCTTATATAATGGGACAAAACAGCTCACGAGCGTGAACGGACAATGACGAGGGCTAATTGATTTGATTGTACTGGCGTGACCAGTTATAGTTCGTCGTGGCCTTTACAGATAATTGCACAATCTTTACGTGAAAGGCAATTAAGAATTTGCGATAGGAAAGTTGAAAGACCTAATCGCTAGCTAAGCGAGCCTCACGATAGAAGCGAGAAATAGAGAAGTCTCAACACACGTTGCATTCAATTTACGCGAAATTTTCGGAACGCGATTCCCAGAAACCCCGTTTTAGACAAAAGAAAGATATGGGTGGCGTCAAAAGCAAAGAAATACGTAGAAAAAAATAGAAACAATTAAAAATTTGCGCAGTTGGTCATTCTGTTCTGATTTTACTGCACGACGGCTGTGCGTTCGCTAATGGACAGAAAAGGTTAACAAGTTGACTTTATTTTTCTTTCACTCAAGTAGCAGAGATAACTAGTGTAGTCTAGAAAACTTGTTGTGTACTTTCAACACGTTTGAAGAAAACGTCCCCTAAGCGTCTACTTAGGGGACGTTTTCTTAAAAATAGATCAAATGTGCGGAATTTCAAAGAAAATTTGACATCCATCGAACTGATTTTTTAAAAAAAAAATCCTTAAAAAGTTGAAATGTAGTTCGCTTGTTACAAATTTACTCAGTGCTTTTCTCAAGAAAACTTGACCAAGTGCCCTCAACATTTTTTATTCAAAACTTCACTGTTGAGAATGGGTTACGAAGTATTGCGCACTTTCTGCGGAATCGCTTGAATCATTTAAAATATAACTCCCCATAAGAGCTTTTTTTTGTAGAACCGAAGTAGGCTTTGGTTCTACAAAAATATTAATCGTTCTTTATACTTACAGTATAAATAACCAAAGGAGGGTTAGGTGCACTGCGGTCTTACGGAAGAAGATTTGAACCACTTTCGTTAGCTTCTTATTAGATTGTTTCATTTCAGTACGGAAATACTAATAAAAAGATAACTCCTGGGCTTAGGAAATGAAACTTAAAATAATGAAATCTACTGTGAAATTCTGAAATCAGAAGGATCAACATTCCTTCCGGTTGACGCATAATTCAGTTCACGTTCGTTACACAAGAACGTATCCCTTCCCGTAACTTTAATTTACGAACGTGTGCATCACTTATCATTCAATCTTTTCTAATGTTCTTGAATCCTTTTCCTCCCAAATGTTACGATCCGGAAACTTTGATGTAAAAAATCATTGAGTTTTTCCTGGAAAATAACAAGTTGATTTTGTTCAAGGAATGATGATTGGAGGTTACATCTGGGGTGCGCTAAGTGACTCTTTGGGCCGTCGCGAGATTTTAATTGCGTCCTTGATGATCGATGCTATCTTCAGCATTTCGTCAAGTTTGGCTCAAAGTTTCGGACTTTTCTTAACGCTCCGTTTTTTCGGCGGTATGGGGTAAATTGTTCCCTTCTTCAAACATTCTTACTACTTCCCTAAAAAAAATCTATCTCCAGAATTGCAGGAATGACCGTCGTACTTTTCCCTTACGTAGCTGAATTCCAACCCAGTGACAAACGTGGCGCTATAATTAGCTTTGTAGCTTCCTTTTTCATGATTGGCAACATTTTAATGGCTGGTAATTTGACTTTCACAGAAAGTTTTCGCACGGCTAAAGTTATGCATTTCCTATTTCTTTTTTTAACACAAAAAAACGCTATTAACTTGGAATAGGTATCGCTTGGGCAGTAATCCCGCAAACTTTCTCTACGCCAGTGGATGCGAATTTCACGTACAATGCTTGGCGTTTGTTTACAGCGTTATGTGGGACGATCAGTTTATTGGCAGGTTTGGCAATGTTGCCGTTACCGGAATCTCCTCGCTTTTTGTTGGCCAAGAGTCGGGAACGGGAAGCGTTGGAAGTGTTCCGTACCATTTTCGCTGCCAATACGGGACGTCCCAGACACGAGTACCCGGTGAGTATGCTAAAGAGAAATCAGGATTTGAGATAAGTGACTACTTCCTTTTACGCTTTCTAAGTTCTTGAACTTACGTTTGTTTCTTTTTTGCTTGGATACTTTGGCTTCTTTTATGTCTTGCAGCACACCAAGTTCCTGCTTGGAGATGCTGAAGATGAAATGATCGACTTGCCATGGAAAGAGAAACTTGAGGTGACGTTACGGAACGTTAGAGACCAGTCCAAAACACTTTTCGCACATCCACTCCTACGCAACATTATCCTCATGATCACCATTCAGTTTGCGCTCCAATTCGCGTAAGCATTGCTTGTTCCACCCTATAAACATTTCTAAGTCTTATTACTAGCTGATTGGCTTGGTGATGGATGTTCGTACTGGTACTGTTTCTCTAAATGAAAAGTCAGGCTTTTATCGTCAAGTAAAATTTCACTCTTTGCTTTCTAATGTTACTGCATAAAGCTTATTTTTTGGCGTTCTATCAATATATCAATGAAAATATTAAGCAAAGCACTAAAATCTAAAGATTTCGCTGCTAAATCTTTGTCAACTCGAAAATTAATGTAAAAATTAACACAATCAGAACACATGAAAAGTTAAAATGTCTGCAGGAATAAGCTCAAGATGTCAAAATGATACTCAAGTTCTGGAATTGGATTCAACTCACTAGAATTCAAAGAAAATTATCACGTGTTGTTTCCAAGGCACATTAGTACGAGGCATATTAATTAAATCCCGCAGCTAATTTATAAGCTGCTCATTAATGAAAGGCTAATATCCACACATCCTGTTTTCACTTGGCTTTTCCTCTATTTTTTCATAGGGATCTAGGGTTGCTATTGTGGTTGCCCGATATCTTCAACGGATTAGAAACTTATTATGCGGACCACCCTGACGACTCTGTTACCGTCTGTCAAATCGTGGGTTACAACTCTACCGAAAGCAACAGCGGCCTCAGCAGTTGTCCTCATGATCCCCCCGATAACCAAGTTTTCATCAACGCTTTAATTGTTGCCCTAACCCCTTTACCCGGCAACATTTGGACGTACTTCCATATGGACTTCTTGGGCCGAAAATTTTTCTTAGGTCAGCTACTACTTTTTTCTATTTTTAGTTAAGTATTCATTATGTTTAGCAATATAATATAATCTATCGTTACACAATACTTATTTCCTATATATCAACATAACAAATACGTAAGCGTTTGAGCTGGTTTTTCCGTTAATATAAAAATCAAACATGTTTTGAAATTATATCACGACGAAACATTAGTTTGATTTCGGTAGAATCTCCTTAGATCAACAAGTTGATATTGATAGAAATCTCGATGTACTAATAAGTTTGGTCGCGATAGCTGCATCGATGATCAACTCAATTTGTGTAAACGAAATTAGAGTACTAGAGAACTTATTTTCTTATGACTCTAATCAGCGCAAAGCAAATCTCAGCCGAAACCAATATCCATAGATTAATCAAGATTGACAAAAAGAAAAAAAATATCACGGCGTCATCGCAGGAGATGACATGCCGCTAGTCCTGGTAGTCATCAACCATCACGTAGTTTGGACTTTTAATTCCCACAGCTAAATATCGACAATACTTTTTTAAAAAAGTTAATTACGGTACATAGGCGTCACTCCTGCAGTTCGACTGTTCCAGACGGCAACAGAACGTCGAATGAAGCTCTTCTTACGAAACTCCTGCCGGCAAGTTTCCTCTTAGAGGTAGTCTTCACGCACTACATTTTTGCATTAGTCCTTGGCGGTGTCTGTTTTGACAACGTCGCTACGTCGAAACGAACCTGGAACGGCCGGAGAGGTTTAATTTTCAGTTTGCTGGCAGTTTCTGCCCGTATAGCCCTTTCTTGGATTTGTTGTAGGGGAGCAACATGTTTCGGGGACCAGCGAAGAGAGGAAAAGCATATTCAATGACAGGTCCAGAGCTGGAATGAGGGTGCTCTTTTCATTTTTTTTTTTTGCGAGAGCGAGCTATTCGCTCATCTTGTGGTCAAAAATCGAAAAGTATAGTAAAAACGACATTTTCGCTTGGTTGTTTCACCGTGCGTTCGAACGTGTCTTGGCTTTTCTGCAACTATTGCATATTTTGCTAAATATTACGTTGCAACTTCAGGTTTAACTAAACTAAACATATTCTGTCAATTTAGATCAAATAAAAATAATTGTACTCTTCACCCTCTAAGGCCCCGGCATACACACCCCTCTTATGCACGAATAACATGGGGAAATTCGGGGGATGGTTTCTCAACAATGCTCAGTAAATTTCAAATCAATGTTGGCAGCAAGGACGTAACCAGGGGGTGGTTTTGGGGGGTTTAGGACCACGGTATACACAAACGCCTTATGGGAGAATAACATGGCGAATTGGTTCAGGTGATATCTCAGAAATTTGCCAATATTGCAAAGAACAGTTTTGACAGTAATGTTAGCAACACTAAAATCTACTGCACCTGGAGCTCACTTTGTTTAAAAATACCCTAAATAAATTTGAATTGTGTTTTCAACTTTTTTCAACTTTTTAAATAAACAAAAAAAGGAAAATCGGGTCTCCAGAGTACAGTAGGTATTTATTTTCTGATTTTTTTGCCGCAAAGAAATCTAAAATCGGATTAGTAGTTTTCAAGAAAACGTCTGTCGCATTTCAGTACGGAGGGTTGAAATCTTATATTCATGAAAGAAGTTTTGACATGTTTTCATGAAAAACAATTGTCAGATTTCACTTTCTTTTGCAGCAAAAATTCAGAAAATAAATACCTAATGCATCTCGAGGTCCAGTTTCCGTTTTTTCGTTTCTTGAAAAAGTTGGGGAAAAAATGTATCGACACATTTCAAATTTACTTTTAGTTGTTTTTTAAAAAGTGAGCTCCAGATGCACTAGATATTAATGTTGCTAACATTGCTGTTACAATTTTTCTTTGAAATATGGACGTATTTCTGCGGTATCACCTGAACCAATTCGCCATGTTATTCTCCCATAAGGCGTTTGTGTATGCCGTGGCCTTAATCCTCCCCGGGATTTTTGTTTTATGATGGTGAACATAAGAGAATGCCCAAGTGTCCCCAAAAATTGCATATTAAAACCCCCTCCGAAACTTTCAAAAACCCCTTCGAACCAAAATCCTGGGTACGGCCCTGGTTGGTAGTAAAGTTTCTCTTATTATTATCTAGTGCAGATGTTCGAGACTTTTTAAAAATGTTTTCATTAAATTTAAAAATTCGAGGCGAATTTTTGCACATTTTGAAATACTTAAAACATTTAAAATCTGTCTGACAGGAGCACTCGATATCTTCTCCCTATATTTTTTGGCGAACACACTATTCAACTCGGACGAGCAGTTTTTACGACATCATTTACTACAATTTAGCAATGCTAGCCATGCTTTCGTAAAAACTACTTGTCCGGTTTGAATCTTTATAAGTCTTTGTTCAGATACACTGTTTTCTGTTCCATAAAAATATTTCTAAATAAAGTTGAACCTGACAAGTCAACCAATGCGCAACGTACCATAATAACCATTTTGCTTGTATAAGTTAATATGCTTACTAAATTTTTGTAAAAAATGCTACAAAGAGTATTATGTATTTTTTTTGCAAAATGAAATATTATATTAAATATTCGCTTCCACTCAAGCGATGACAATAGTAAACGAGCGCGCTCTTTTCTTGGCTTGTGAGCTAAAGAGTGAGCGCGCTCGTAAAATTCAGCAAAGAGCGCGGGCGCGCTCGCGAAAAAAAAAGAGCGAGTTGTAGTTCTGGACAGGTCTGATGTCTGCATTATACAGCGACAAGACAGAGTCATCAGGAGGAAAACTTTTACATCTCAGGATGATACGTTCTCTCGTAACAAGACGATCTCACTTTATTCAGGCGTTCTGCCCAGGTGACTTACGGAGACATGTGAATACCTAGGAGACACAGGGATTTTGTTTTCGATTGAATCTCGATATACTTTAAATTTGGTCTCAAAAGCTGTAACGATATTCTACTCATTTAGATAAGGTTCGTTCGTGGTTAGGTTAAGTTTATGGAAACGAAATAACAGTACTAGAACGCTCATTTTCTTGGAATTGTAACCAGCGAACAGCAAATCTTGACCGAAATGAGTATGTCGAAAACGCCCTTGTTCAACTTATAAGTTGTTACCTAACAACAGCAATTGCACGTCCCGACGCGGTAACGCAACTTATGCAAGCATGTCGTCATTCGGAGAAAGGTGTTTCCGCGTTCTACGTTACACGTGGAATATATTCTAGTTCTTGTATCCAAGGTCTATTTAGAGGGGAATTTTTGCGAAAAAAAGTGACCACGTGGGATTCTTCATCACCAGGCGTTTATGGACTCTTCTAGAGGGTGTGGGTACTTTTCAGCGCAAGTTTGCGCGTGCAAGTGATGCTCGTACGCAGCAAAGCGTATGAAGGTCACTTTTTGCTCTAAATGATGAAACCACCCGAGAAGATTTACGATAAGGGATAAAATCAAATCAGGTTTCAGCCGGTACCATCTCGCCATCGTTGGTTAGAGCATTCCAACTTAGAAGGAAGACTTCAGCTTGACCTTGCATATTACTGCGTCATTCAAAATTGCGAAGCGCGTTGCAAACAAAAATAGAAAAAAACAGGGTTGAGATCCTTAGAAACTATGACATTGAAAATCTACTTTGAGCAAAGCTTACCAAAGCCTTTGGCAAAGGCCAATATTCCGTATGATTGATCCGAAGCGAACATCGTTAACCGCAAGTAGTGTCCATAATAAACGGATACAGTGGCACAGCCGCTTCATCAGTGATAGTCCCACATTATTATGTACAACTGTTAACTTTCCGTGACACCTTCGATAATCACGCCCTAAATCGTGCACTTGTCTATCATCAAGTTTAACAGCACACTCACGACACAGCCTGCCCATCGTACCCGTTTTTACGGACGAAACTCTGTATTAGTATCTTGTGCGAATTTCTACTTGCGATTTTTATTTCCTGGATCGCGTTATTACGCGAGTTGAAGCCTGCTTGCACTGAAAGTACCATTAACTTATGTCAACTGCAGTAAAATCTCTTTATTGAGAACCTTCTCTAAGACGGCAAACTTGTTCGTCCTATCGAAGTTCGGTTTATCGGCACTTCCTCGGTTCAGCTGTTAAAGGGCAATGGACACCAAAAAACAACTTTGTCTTATAAAAAAGAGCGAAAAATCTAGTTTCCGGATATAAGTGTCTTCCTCTCATGTGCGAAATAATAATTAAGATATTCAGGAAATAAGAAATCTGAAATTCAAATTTTAGCATCCGTGACGTCACACTTCTCATGGGCGGGAAAAGGCCTACACTTTGAAAATAAATATCTCCAGAACGTCTGGTCAGAACAAATCGAAACAAAATTCTCTACGCTTAGAATAATGTGTAGTATAATAACCCATCAGAATTTCTATATGCGTCTTTGGTATCCATTGTCCATGGAATTCAAACTTTGGCTTCCGTGACGTCACGCTTCTGGTGGCGGGAAAAGGCCCAAAATTTGCAAAGCAATAACTCTGAAACGGTTGGTCAGAAAAATCTGAAACAAAATTACCTGTTCTTAGAATACTGTGCTTTATACGAATCCATCAAAATCTCAAAATGCATTTTAGGTGTCCATTGCCCTTTAAGCTCATCCGTAGTAGTTTCATTGCCACTTGTTATTAGCTTTGGCTGTGTTCTAGCAAGTTTTTCCTATCGGTATTCGCTTTACGCGATTCATTCGTTCCCGAAATTTCCAACCTGCACATTTCTTTACACCTCACCTGAAAAATTCCCCTCGAATATTCCCCTCGACAAGGTAACTGCAACGCCCACTAATAAAAATAAACTACTAAATTAAAATAAATACACAGAAATAATAGAGTAATAAGCTACAGTAAATACACGAAAATAATCATTTAAAAGTATTAATAGAATACAAAATAACTAACATCAAAAGTTCGCATAAGGAAAACCGCAGAAACATAATAAGTGTGTACTACGTTGAAGGGTGGCTAGTGATTTACTGTATAGTAACCAAATATGTGGTCATTAACGGCTCGTTAATTTTTTTGACAGTGGCGAGTATGTTGGGAGCCGGTGTGGCAGCGTTCATGGTGTGGATCGTCCGTAGTACTACGGAAAACCTGATTGTTTCTTCGTTCTTCAGCTTTTTCGCCACCATGGCGTTCAACGCTATCAACGTGCTCGGAACCGAGTTGTTCCCTACCAACGTCAGGTAAAACGCTTCGCTTCGTCAAAATGCCCTCGAAACTTTCCCTTTAGCACAAACTGCTATACGCATAGCTTTTGCCTTCGCATGGAAAACTTTGCCCATGACTCATGCACTTTTAACTCTCTCTTTTTTCCTCTTTTCTCTCTCTCTCTCCCACTGTCTCCCGCTCTACAGGTCAACAGCCATGGCAATTACGCAGATTTCGGCTCGGCTCGGAGCAATCTTAGGGACCGTCTTATTTGGAGCCTTAGTCGAAATCGATTGCGCTGTACCCATTTTGCTCGTTGCTGGCTTTATGATAGGTAAACCCTCCCTGAAAAAAGACATATCGTGCTAGTTTTCAAATAACTTTTTCTTGACAAAAGAAAGAAAACGAGTCATTTATATAACAATAATTAAAACAGGTGGCGGACTCCTTGGGCTCTTGTTCCCCAACACGACCAAAGCTACGTTAACCTAGTTTCAGACCACGATATGTGGAGACTCTACACCCTGTTAAGTATACAGAAAATAGATATTTTAAAAAATCAGTAAAAGATAGCGAAAAAAGATACCTGACGGAGAGTGCAATGTCCCCACACGCCTTTTCTAATTGTGTATCCGCGAATGAGAATATGGGGAGCTTTCGCTTGTTCCCCAACTTTCCCGTTGAAAAACACCGTCGTGCGTGGCAAACTTCTTCAGTTGCTGTGCACTGGAGAAACGAGCGGAGTCAAAGTATTGTCGGTGTCTTGTGTCTGTTCATCAAACCTTGTAAAACAGTTGTTTAACGCAATGGCGATTTGTGTAAACCTTTTATGACAAATCGAAAATCACCCAATAAAAAAAGGATCTTTTCCTTTCAAGAGCTCTCCAATTTAAAACTTGATTCACTTTTAGGATTACTTTTTTTTTGCTCCTTAATGAAGGTGGTCGGTCGCCGAAAAGTCTCACAGGCCTTCAAAATCTTGTTTCATTCCAGGAGGCCTTTTTTTCTAAGGCTTCCGAAGCTAGTTTAGTACTAAAAAAAGCCGGTGGGTACCGGGCTGGTGGGTACTAGACAGTGTGTCTGTAGGAGAGCCTTCCACTCGTTAACACGCCCTCCATTCACAATCAGGACTTTTCGCTCTCCTTTTATGCAGCAACCGGCGTGTATATATCCGGGCGATAGGCGAAGGTGTGTGGACCTGTGTATACGAACACCCGACCGCCGCTGCTCTACTACTATAAGTTTCCATGATCTGATTATTGACAGTCTGAAGCCACCCGTCGAACTCGCGCGTTCAGTGTCTCTTGTTGACAAGTGAAAACTGACTGCGGTGGGAACAATTTTGTATTGCAGGGAAGATTGCTTAATTTCAACTGCTGGGTTCTAATCGGGGAGAAAAACTAAAATGACAGTGAGATCTAAGTGGTGGAATAAACAGATTACCCACGTACGGAATTTATTCGATACACCCCCTCCCGAGGGGCAAAAAGATGTCGAAGCCACCAGTCCACCCAAAGACAGTTCTGCAGCAATTAAAGGTAAGGAGAAGTCCTGTACTTAATTTGCGAGCTAAAGAGTGGAGAAGTGTAAAATTGCAACGTAAAAATTACGAGCATCTTGATACCATCTGTCCAATAAATTCTGGGACGTATTTCGTATAGCTAACGGGAAAGAATGTCTAAACTTAATAGCCGAGCTAATCTAATAGAACAATAGAGTCGATCTTGCTGAACCTACACAATTTAACCATTACGTCAGTTTACTGGACAGATACGGCGAAGAATGAGATTACGAAAAATTTTTTAATTACTAAATTACGTTTAACAGTTAAATTTGAACAAATATCGTGATAAATATTGGAATGACGAAGACAACAGAGCACTAGCTTACAGCCTAGAGCCTAGTTAGACAATAGATACTCAGAGAACTAGCCAAATTTAAATACACTTTAACCAAAAAGTAAATTCATTATCGAACCTGAACTGTTCATTTCTATAATAACGTTTTGCCGATACACGCATCGTTGAATGACTTGCACCGAAACGACTACCAGACTTCAAGACAAATCACAACATAGTATGAGTATTCATATCCACACAATATCACAAGATATTATGAAGCTAATACGGAACTATTAACTATTAACACAATGGAGGCAGTGGGCTATGCTCACGTAAGATTCCAAGTTGTAAAACAATAATACGACTCAATCTCTAGAATTTATTGTGTTAGAATGAGGACCGCAAAAATCTATGATAAGAAAAGCAGTGATTCCATCAGAATTCAAGTGAATTGTCAATTCTTTCTGTTTTGGGAAAATATTAGTCAACTTGATAAAAACAATGAACTAGGACGGTAGAAGTCAAGTCTGTTTAACTGAGGTGTATCGACAAGAACAATTCACCCCTACCAAGCTCCAATTCACCAAAAATCAGACCACGCGAAGTTTAAGTTGCCAACCGTAAAAAGTTACGAAGAAATAAGGAATCTATTATTGCTATATACAGAATCTCTATTTATAATATTACTGAAATACCAAGGACAAATTAAGCGTAGTTAATAATAATGTAACTTCATATCTGACGACAGATTTTCCATCCTTTTCTGATTTTTAGTTTTTTTATTGAAAACATTTCCTTGCAGTCTTTACAAATTTTTCCTAAAAATTAATTTATACTTTTTTAAACTTCCTTTACCACTCATCGTAAGCAAGGCTCTTCGCTGACTTTTATTTACGTTTTTTTTTTTTACTTTTCTTCGTTCTTTGCCCTTCGTACAATACCAAATCTGTGTTATTTTTCGGAAGAAATTCTTATCGTTAAACAGAATGTAATACTTTTTAATAAATATTCCCTTTCTCGACAATTAGTTCAATTTCTGCCGACAATATCGTGATACTGCAGAACGGCACGATGTTTTTATACATAAAAAAAGAATAAATAATTTTAACACCATCTAAACTCACGAAATATATAATTCACGGTAATTAAGTGAAAGTTTTCACATCTGCTATAAGCGTGATTTATTACTATTTCCTTCTGAATCACAACGGAACGACACTTACTTTTTTTCCTTCCAAAACTCCACGATAGTAAACAAACTTCAGTGTAAACGTCCTACTGTGTCGGCATTCACAAAGGTACACCTCTCAGTTTTCCGTGCTGATGTAAATGTTTCCCGTGTTACTTCTCTTTATGGAAGTTGGGGGGGAGTAGTTCGTTCTGTTTGTCCCGATCCAAAAAAGGCTTTTTCCCCCATTACGGGGCAGTTGGGTCTATTTTGACCATTTTTCTCCCAATCTCACACTTTGGAAGCAGGGGATTTGGCACTTTTCAAACTTTTAACTGCAATCAAATAAATGATGGTGTCAAGGATGTGATCCACTGGAGAGTTTGTACCGCAATCCAAGGTTACTTCACACGCTTACGCCCTACTTTTTCTCCGAGACACATCTTAACACACAAAGTGTATCCCCAGAAGCCGGTTCCCCTTTTTTTTCTTTCTCGCTCTCTACAACTTCTTTCTTGTTAAGGATTTTTTCCCACAGGGAAAAGCAGCACTCAGAACCCCATCAAGTTTATAGGTCAAATAACCCAACCCCAAATGCTTAATGACGGGAGGAGGCCTTTTTTGTTTTCATTTTCGGTCAGAGGGGGTTATTTGAAGTCTTTTCTGGCGGACTTGTAGTTTTGGATGGTAAAGCAGAAATGAAAAGGCCATGACCAAGAAAAACCTCGAAAAGGATAACACTGCTGCTTGGGCATGCTAACGAAACTGCAATACATATATGTCTGTGACGTTTGGCGACATTCGAATGCGTCGCGGAACGTGTTTTACCTTTCACTTGCCATTTTGCAGACTTCCACTCACGAAAAATCTTGTCTTTTTAATAAACCATTTACAGGAAGAACAAGGATATTACGAGCTTCTACCACTTAAGATAAATATTAGAAAATTCACCGAGAATTTTACTTGTTGAACGTCTAGAATTACACTGGAATTACTGAGCTATTTCGCACGTTATTATACAGGATGTTATTATTTCGCTTTTTTTTCTTGGGGGGAGGGGGGAGTTTGTACAATTGACTTATGATCTAAAGGACTCAAAATTATATCAGACTCACTCTTCACAAGTTTTAGAACCGAAAAATGAAAACCGATATCTTTTGTGCTAGTCATGTCGTGTTTCGTTCAGAGGCGTAATAGTTTGGGATTAAGCTGATTAACCTTGATTCGTTACAACAGCTTTATGGCTGATTAAAAAGCGTGGACTTTAATCGTTCCCTTTTTGTTACTACGAAAAGCATACGGACACGTTTCAAAAGGAGCTTAGAAGGATTATATTTGGTTATACTTTACCAAGGCTTTGCAATCAACCAGCTTTTCAGAGATACACAAAGCAACGTGTCAAAAGTCTGATAACAATTAATACTCGTACGATTAACGTATCATTCGTTTGTTTTGTTAACCATTTTTTCCTATTTTTGTCTGTTCCAGATTGTGCAAAAGGACCTGTTGATTTCGAAACAGCCATTCTTGCCACAGGTAAAAACCACCAAAGAATAACAACGAAGGAAACAAACCTTTTACGGCACTGGATTAAGGTTACGCCATGGAACGGTTATTTCACAGCGAATACATATTTTTATCAAACTAATTCGTTGCGCAAAAGGGTAGAAAGATAACAATAACGGGGTTTTTACACTACCCATTTTAAATTATCGTAAATTTTTTCAACGACTTTTGAGAAACTGATACGGACCAACCGTTTATAGAATAACCCTGAAGGGATTAATAGGATCGGGCGTAAGTTTCCCTCAAATGTAAAGTCCCAGAATCCATGCACCTCGCCGTCCTGATTATTTTCCATTCAGATGTTCATGATAATATAAAAAATAAAGTACAGCAACTACTGTGTAAGATTTTTTTTAGTTGGCAAATATAACTTTGTAGATTTACAGTGGAACCCGCTTTATTACATAGGCTCGGGACCGCACGATCTCTATGAATTTACGCGGAGTTTGAAATAAAACGGAGTTGCCTTTTAGAAGGCTAATAAACACGAAATGAAAGCAAATATCTTTACATCTAAAATATACTTGTATTATAACGTTACTGGTCAAAGCTTTCGCTATTTCTTAGGAAAAAAGTTAATAATGGAAAATTTCGACTCGCTGGCTAAGTGATAGGTTGTGTGCTTCTTCCTCGACATCTTCACTTCCCGTTTCACAGCACGCTACTAAACATGGACTAAGTAACCTATGCGGCTCGTCAACGATTAGGCGAAAGGTGAAAGGTCCGAGGCTAAAGGATTAAGCTCAGATACGAGTTTTTTCGAAGCCTTTCTGGGAATTTTGCGGCCTCCTAATTTTACGAATTGTCCTTGCGATTGCCTATGAAATTAGCTGGAGTTACTTAGCATTTTTAAATGTCCACCGGGACTCAGTCTTTCTTTGAATTTAGGCGGTTTATGCGATAATGCGATATGAAATAAAACGAATCATCTCTCTACAGAATTAAATGGGAATAAAACGGGACCGTATGTTCAGTATGAATTTAGGCGGTTTATGAAATTATGCGATATGAAATTAAGTGGGTTCCACTGTATTTTATATGTACTTTCCTAAACATTTTTATATTTTTGTAAATATATTTTGCCTTTTTTTGTTGCCTTTTATTACTTTTTTAATTGTTTATTTGAAGTTTCAAACGTTAACTAGAAAATCAACAAATACTGTGGGCTGGTTTTAATATACTTCTTCCGTTCCTTTCACTCATTTTCGCATTGGTTTTCGTCTAGAACGCGAAACGTACGAATCTGGGAATAAATGGAATATAAATGATCAATACAATAGGAATGAATTAGAATAAAAAAGTAGCAAACAGAAAGTTAGGGATGTGTCACTATAGTATGATAAGTTGCGATTTGGTGCCGTTTAATATTATTCTTTTTTCTACCCCTCCTATGTTTACGAAGGGGCGCGGTGACACGGGGTTTCCGTTCGTAAAAATGGGCTCGTGTAAACATGTCCTACTTTGACAGGTTTCGGAAGGTTCAACTATCAACTATTGTTCGTTTGCGGCCTAGGCTACGCTTGCGTGGCTGTAGAATGCCTCTGCGTCTCCTATTTACTACCTTCAGCACAATGCGACTTGCAACTTAGCTCGGCGGATAAAGGATGGCTCTCCGCCATTATTTTCATAGGTAAAACACCTGAAACGAACATTTCTTTTTTATTTTCATTTTTAACTCCTAAAATCGGCCCGACGATCACTAACTGTATTGTTCGCTAGGAATGATGGTTGGAGGCTACGTATGGGGCTCATTAGGTGATTATATCGGGCGCAAGGAAATCATCATCGCGTCACTTATGATGGATTCCATTTTCAACATGTTGTCAAGTTTAGCTATGGAATTTCCGCTGTTCTTAACGCTACGTTTCTTTGGAGGTGTTGGGTAAGACCTACACAAAAAATTGTGAAAGAAAACGCTAAGTGATCGTGTTTTTTGTTTTTGTTTTTTACCTACGTTACAGAATAAGTGGGCTAATTACAGTTTTGTTTCCATACGTGGCCGAGTTCCAGCCCGCAGCCAAACGAGGTTCAATGATCAGTTTTGTTGCCTCGTTTTTCATGGTGGGCAACGTTATTATGGCAGGTAACGATCCTTTACACTCAATCCTTCACGTTCTGGTAGGTGTCTGATTAGTTCTCACGCAAAAATCTCACACACACTCTTGATTGTTCCTTAACTACGGTAAAGTGTGAGTCTGAACTGATTGGAGAAGTTAATACGGTTACAGAGCGACGTTAATGAATAAAATACTTGAAAGATCTCAGATTACTTACAGAAAAATGTAAAATTCTAGGGTTAGCTTGGGCCATCATTCCTTTGGACTTCGAGTACGAGTCGGCATCGTTACGATACAATTCCTGGCGTCTTTTCACGGCTATCTGCGCTTCATTGAGCATGTTCACAGGGCTCTGTTTCCTTTCTTTACCGGAATCCCCTCGGTTTTTGCTGGCCAAAAGCAAAGAAAAGGAAGCTTTGCAAGTTTTCCGTACCATTTTCGCTGCTAACACGAAAAAGCTGCCTGAAGAATATCCCGTAAGCTACTGTCCCTACTTTCCAACATTACTGTCCCTTGGTCGGAAACATTACGTTATTTTCTTCTTTAATGTTTCACTGAACACTTGAATATGTCTATGCTGCGACACGTACTGCACAGAACAATTAATAACAATAATCAACTATTTATTAATAATTCATTAAATAATTTAATAATATTGTAATATTAATACGCAATAATTCACAATATTAATACACAATAATTCACAATATTAATACACAATAATTCACAATATTAATATATAATAATTCACACTATTAACACAAAATAATTCACAATAATAATACACAATACTTCACAATACTAATACACATTAATTCATAATATTAATCGAAAAGTGAAACTCCCCACAATATAATTCATAACGTAATATTCCATGACACTTCTAGTGTCAACAATTGATCACGGACAGCGAAAAGAACGAAACCAAGGATCTCCCATGGGCGAAGAAAGTTTCTGCCACTTTAGGTGAGCTCAGAGGGCAGTCTCGAATCATCTTCGCCCCTCCCTTGCTGCGAAACATACTCCTACTTTTCGTGATTCAGTTCGTCATCCAGTTTGCGTAAGTTTCATTTTTACTAATGAATAAATCTATTATCCTTCAATTTTAACGAGTAAAATCGAGTACTGTAATATAAAAAATATGGAAGTCAACTTCCGATTAAATTCGTTTATAACTGAACTTACACCAAAAATTGTCCGCTTAAGCTTTACCAATTTTACTCTAAACAGTATCTGTAAAGTATTGTAACTGTAAGTGTACTGCGACAGCAAGAGTACTGGAACAGTAAGGCAATTAGAGCAGTTAGCACATAAAGCTTTGGTTCGTTTACGATTTAGTTATTTGGGATTGCTACTGTGGCTACCGGAACTCTTCAGTCGTCTGGAGAACTATTACAACACATTCCCCAACGGAACTTCCGTCAGCGTTTGTGAAGTAGTGGACTACCAGCCTGAAGCGTTTGGCATAACTGACCATAATGAACCCACTTCTTGCTCCATTACGGACAACCAAGTGTACATCAACGGAATCATCATCGCCCTTACACCTTTACCAGGAAACATTTGGACTTTTTACCACATGGACTGGCTCGGTAGAAAGTTCTTTTTAGGTAAGACAACTACTAATGCACACTTTGTCAATTAAATTATCAGTAAGAAACTAATTACGTTATCCTTAGTTTTCCCAACCCTGGGCGCCGGTATTTGCGCCCTTTTGGTCTGGGTAGTGCGTAGTACAACGGACAACTTGATCGTCTCGGCATTCTTCACTTTTTTCGCCACCATGGCTTTTAATTCCCTTAACGTATTAACTACAGAATTATTCCCAACGAACGTCAGGTACGTTTGACGCGTTCAAAACCAATTTCATTTCTAGTTTCGTTCTGAAAAACAAGCCACAACTGAATTTTCATATTATTCTTTTAGATCAACCGCAGTATCTATCGTTGGCATTTCTGCCAGACTGGGTTCCATTCTAGGAACAGTGTTATTCGGAGCTTTGGTCGATTTGGTGTGTGCCGTACCAATTTTACTAGTAGCTGCATTTATGATAGGTAAATTACGAGACCTTAAGTAACACCAATAATAATTATTTACAATAATGATTTTTTTTTACCCTAGGTGGCGGAATATTTGGTTTGCTGTTACCCAACACATCAAAAACACCGTTAACATAAAGCTGGGGTTGGCGGAACTATTATGGGTCCATGTTGAAACTATTATTTATATTTCTTTACGAACAATGTTAAGCCCCCACAATAAGGTTCATTCACAATTATATGCAGCACCTGGCCAAATAGAGACTACTGTTAAGTCCATTTTTTTCTACCAGTGAAAAGTACAATACAAAATTCATAGTCTAAAAAATGAGTAATGAGCCCGGGGAGGGACCTAATCAGTACTGTATTCTTCGTTATCAGACGGATTGCAATGTACTAAGTATATGTGATAAGAAAATACCAGTAGCTAAGCGCTTGGCAACATGCTCGAATGTAAGCAAATCTGTCGTGATCGTAAAACGCGGAAGAAAGAGACAGTCTAATATTTACTCCGGTAATTGGTGTACTGGCGAGACTTTTGGCGTGACACAAAGAACGTCAAGATAAAAAAATATCGGAAATTCGACGTGTGGTTGCGTAACCACTTTTGATCGGTTTTCACAAACTTTCCGAAGAAGTGTGTATAAGTGAAAGGTCCTGTTCGTTTAATCACGAAACTCGGGAAGTTTTTATCTATGTGAAGGTTGCAACTTTTTCTAAGATCTGGATACAGATGTTAATGCCTCACTGCTACAGTTGACGTTCTTCTAAGGTATTGTGTGTCGTGACAGGTGGAAAAGATGGGGAAGAAAAAGAAACCGTACAACATTTACGTAGTCAATGAACAAGACATTCTTGAGAATTACATTGCTTGCGAGCGAAAACGCGAGCCTGAAGGTAAACAATCAAAGGGACGTGCAATAATGAACGATAATAATAAAAGAAAGAACGATATCCTTTGTTAACGTATGTACACCTTTCTTTAGATGCAGTCGACTTCGAAACCGCCATCGCAGCCACAGGTGAGATTTCTCAGAACTCAGTACACATGCAACTTACGACATGTCATGTAAATGCAATGAGTAGTGTCGGAAAGCTTTGGGATGAGTTATGGCTTAACGAAAGTACTTCTTTGACAAGAGGAAAACTAATGCGCGGAACACAGAATACGGAATCTGACTTGGACTTTGTTCGTTTTCACAAAGAAACCAAACAGCAACAATACGATAAATAATATTCTCCAATGACGAAAATATCTTGAGCTTTGCTCTCATTGTCTTGCACCACAAAACTGTGATGTTCATTGATTCCTTGCTACTTATCTTTCGCAGCGTGTTTATAATAAAGTAGGTTAGTTAGGGTAGTGAAAGTTGCACAATTGATAACAATATGACTGAATAATAAATTAACAAAGCATAAATCATAGAAAACCAGGGACTCTTCAAGTACATATAGTGTACGTAGATTAAGGTATTGATACAATGGAACCTTGACTTACAGTGCTCAATTGACTGACAGAGTAGAAGCTTTCTTATCCAGCTTTCGTGAGACCGGACTATAGGCTGTATAAGCTAAAGGCTTGTTAACTCGGAAAAAGGTAAGGGAATGCAACGGATTTCGAATACACTTGTGGATTTGACTCTTTAGAGGTTCGTTATTCGGACATTTTTTTGTAAATCTATTGTAAATAAATACTTGTTAACCCATTATTTACTTTGGTAAATAGTGAGACATTTCTTTTAGAAAATTCACGTTGTCTCTGACTATTGTGTACTGCAACTTTTTCCTTGAATAGGCAATAGAAAGCCGGAGACGGTTCGGCTAAAACACGTCCTTTTAAACCAAGGCTCGATAAGAGGGCTTTGGCTGTATTTATAGTAAGTACAGTACGTCCGCTAAGACTCTAGGTTGAAATTACGTTAGAAACTCAACTTATAAGACAGATTGTCAAAGAAATTGCTCATTGTTAGTTGATAACAATTTTTCACATGATATTCTTGCTAAGGTTACACCTTTTAAGCGTAAAAAAAATATTTTTCTTGACACTCCGACCTTTGATTCTTCGTAACAATGCGGGATATCCTCGTAAACAGAATTAGACCTAATTGTTAAGGTCTGCAACTACTTTAAGATCTGGACAGCGAATACCGTACGCCGAGGCACCAATGTACTCTTTAATATGCGGTGTTTCTCGCAAAATAATTTTATACGTAACAGGCTATGGGAAGTTTCACTACATTTTGCTATTGCTCTGCGGCTCTTCTTTCGGCTGCCTTTCCTGTGAGACTCTGAGCGTGTCTTTCTTGATGCCAGCTGCAGAATGCGATTTAGACCTTACTTCGCAAGATAAAGGCTGGCTGTCTTCCATCACTTTTATAGGTAAACTCTGTGCGCACTAAAACTAATAAGAATGCCTCCCTAAATATTATTCGTTCTATAAAAAAATTATGTTGTTTGGCAGGCATGATGCTCGGGAGTTATATTTGGGGCTCTCTGGGCGATTCATTGGGACGTAAAGAAATTCTCATTTCTTCCCTTGCTTTTGAATCCATCTGCAGCATCCTGTCCAGTTTATCTCAATCATTTGGCTTTCTTCTCTCTCTTAGACTATTAGCTGGCATCGGGTAAGTTAGCTTGCTCACTGTTATCCCTTATAGGTCTACAACGCACTCCGCTTTCTTTCTAAAAAAAGTCACAATATAAGAAAAAGTTACTAAGAATATGTATTACTGCGTAGGTTGAGTGGAATTTCAGTTGTGTTTTCCTTCTTCGCCGAATTCCAACCGTCATCCAAGCGTGGAAGCATGATTAGTCTACTAGATGCCTTTTACATAGAAGGCAACGTCCTTATGACTCGTAAGGAGTATCTAAAATCATATTATAGCGAAAATATCTACAAGAAATGTAATTATGTTTTGTTTCAGTACTGGCGTGGTTAATTATTCCCCAAACATTCGCGTATGTCTCCGACTCGTTTGTCTACGACTCTTGGCGACTTTTCACCGGTTTATGCGGAACTTTAACCCTTATCTCAGCAATAGGCTTATTATGGCTGCCCGAGTCCCCAAAATTTCTTTTAGCCAAAGGTCGGCACGACGACGCTGTGCAAGTTCTCCGAAGAATGTTTCGTATAAATACTGGGAAAGCGGAACGACACTATCCTGTACGTTAAATTTTTACCTTACACATTTACTACTCTAATCTTATTTTAAATTGAATTCTTATTAGTTCACTCGCTTGACTCTGGACGCTGAAGAAACTGCCATAGAAAGCCTGCCATTTCTCAAAAAGTTGAAACAAACTTTCGAAACCATAGCGGAGCAATCCAGGACGTTGTTTAAGCCCCCTTTATTCCGAAATATAATTCTTATGATTTTCATTCAATTCGTCCTCCAATTTTCGTACGTTTATATAGCTGGTAGAGCTGCTATCTAATTAATTTTGCACACGCCCATGTGTTTTGATATTGGCAGAAATGCAGGATTGCTACTATGGGTGCCGCAGTTATTCCAAAGCTTACAAAGCTATCTAAACCAACATCCCAACGCTTCAATGACGATTTGTCAAGTCATTAGTTTCGGAAACGACACAGAAATCGACCTTCAATGTCAACCAGATGAACAAGTTTACATAAATGCGTTGATTATTGCTTTGGCACCGTTACCAGGAAACGTACTGACCTATCTTTACATGGACCAATGGGGCAGGAAAGTCTTCATTGGTAAGGCACTTTGAGAAACGTCGAAGGCTCCCAATATATGGGAAATTTGAACGTTCTCTTTACAAAAGATACAACAAGCTGGCATTCATAATTGAAAACTTATCCTCTTACCTTTTTTCTATTACTTACTACACAATACTGCAATTCCCTGTAATTTACGCTACAATACGACTTACTCTAGAATACTGTAATTTGCCAGAATTTTCTTGACCCATTTCATTAAAAAAATAATTGTTCTTTTCTTAATAGTGTTCGGTCTCTTGGCGGCTGGTTTGTCTGCACTGTTGGTACTAGTAATCAAAAGCCCAGCGGGGGATTTGGTGGTCATTGCCTTTTTCAATTTTAGTGCCAACATGGCGTTCAATGCCATCAATGTTCTGACTACAGAACTTTTCCCGACAATTGTTAGGTAAGCCCGTAAACCAGTTTCTTTCTACAAATATTAACAAGCTTGCTTACTAGGTCAACTGCTTTTTCCATAACTTTCGTCTCAGCACGAGTGGGGTCCATTCTTGGGACAGTTACATTTGGAATCTTGATTGACATCATATGTGTTTTGCCCATCAGCTTTTTCACGGTTTTTCTTATAGGTAACGGGATGTTACATAATTTGATTGCAGCTTAATGACCCTTTGAACTCTGGCTACAGGAGGTGGCTTCTTGGCTTTCCTTTTACCCAACACTACTGGCACAGTGCTTGAATAACACGTCTTACACCCATAGGTTCAACACTGGCGTGCCTTGAGCAATACAGATATTTTTCATTTAATAAAAGCACCGGCAAGTTTTTTTAGACGTATCTAGTAAGTTTAATTACCATGTTGGTTTTGGTTGTGCAAAAAACAGCTCGAGAAAACCCTGCAGTCAACACGACGGCATTCCACTTCAAGGCCGTGGCAGCACTTACTGGCCTAGGGATTCCAGTGTTGCGGGGTCTCGTTATACGCTGGGGTTGATAACGGTATTACTGGAAACCGCATGTTTCAAAAGCGGTGTCTGCCATCGGATTCAAGATAATGCATACTAATTAATCCGCCAAAAAGCGTGAATTTTATAGAAGTAAAACTTACAGAACGATTCCAATTCATGCACGTGGAGTGATTAGCAATGACGTAGCTTAAGCACAATACGCTTGTGTGTAGCCTACCAAACATTTTCCAAACTTGGGGCTTTTGACTGACCTGAGCGCTTGTTCTAGATCTAGACTTGTTAAAAATATTTTAGCTTTATCGGCTTAAAGAAAAGTATCAAAAGTAATAGAAAGGAAACAACAAAACTTTATGTCCAAAAATTACAAACGGGACAAGGAATTCATAAAATCGAAACATTCCGGCATTTAAATCCACTGCCGTGTTTTATAATATTAGGTGTTCTATTTTGTGGTCAAGATATTGAATCCTTCGTGTGCTTTAGACTAAACATAACGTTGTGGCTTGTGAAAGAGGAAAACCTTAGGCCCAGAAGTAGGACAATATTGTCAAAAACATGTGAATTCAACCAACAATATACAATATTATAGAAACCATTGGCGTAGCCAGCCGTAGGCACAGTAGAATTTTTCCTACGCGTCTGATCTTCAAATTTTAAAAATCCTTTCACCAAAATTAGGTTCTGGAAACAGATGAATTTTTCGAAATCACCTAAATAATTTTAAACAACTTACCTCAGGAAATTTGTAGTAAATGGCTAGTTTTCGTCGCGAAGGTTTTCGCGAAAAACTTTCTACCGTCCGTCGAAGCCCGTTTTTAAAATGCATATTCCATTAAGAAGTTTTTTTACAAAAATTTGTAGGGTAAAAAAATACAATCTAATTTTTTTGTTAACGAGCTCGAAAACACAAGTGGCGGATTGTCGAAGGTACAGCGAACAGTTAGGTGCTACACTCTTAAAGTCATTGATTAAAATGTCTGCGTTTATTATATTATTTGGTAGTAGTCACATTAATGTATATATTACCTGATTTTGTCATGCCTCTTATGTGTATTGTAGCCATCACAGACTGCAGTGAAGAACCGACGAATTTTTTTCAATTATTCCGAGAAAGACGAGAAAAAAGGCAAAAAACTTTGGCGGAAATTACAAGAAATCTTATAACAGAATGGCACAGTTGAACTAGCCAAAGATACCAACGGTTCCTTTGCGAAAATTTTCTCCTTTGAAGAAAGATTCCATTTCTTTTCTGCAAGTGAAGATGCGTTCTAGTGGAAGATGATCGCATGATCCTTAATCAAAGTGCCTTTCTAAGGTATTTACAGAACACCGTTAAAAAAGCCGAAGGTACTACTTGCTCGGTGTTCAATAATGCGACTGGTTAACATGCTTGACTGGCTAACTGGCTAACATAACATGCAGATATTTAACACGCGTCCTACTATGAAGATATGAATTGCAAGATTACTATTTTTCTGGGCAGTTTGATGCTGCAGCATGTAAGATGTTACAGCGACCACACAGAACAGACCGCTAAGCTTTCATTTTAAGTTAAAGATTTAAATATGTGAGTAATCAGAGCTCGTTCTGAACGTGAAACAAGGAAGACCCTTTCGTGACGGAAGTTTGAATGCAGATAACTGAAGAAAGAATGTACCCGTGCCCTTTACCCTTTAAATTTTCAAATTCGGAATCCGTACTCAAAATCAGCACAAAGAGATATGAGTTGCGAACAATTTATTTGAATTTTCTGTCTATTCTGCGTGTCAACTAGATCAGTATCGATACTATGTACTACCAATACTTCTGTACAACTGTAATCAACCAAAGGTGCGGTTAAATTATAATTCGATCGAACTACAATTTAACCGCACCTTTGGTTAATTACAGTTGTACACTCATTTTTTTTTCACCGACGCTAGTTGTCAGTGGCGCCTATGTATCTGACTGTCCAGGCTATCTCAGCCACTTAATCTGAACTGAACAAAACTTTCTCGATATGTTATCAGTTCTTAAATTTCCCCGTTAGGACAAATTTCAGTCTGAAAACACCGACAAAGGCAAAAGGGGACATTTAACCCATCTGAAGTTTCTTAAAGAATGGACATACAGACTACTATTACTTTGTATCGTACATAACAGGCGGTAATCACGGAATTTTCGAAAGATACGCAAACCTCACTCAAGGCCCCAAATGAGTACAAAAGTCATCGTTAAGCGGGGTAATGAGCATTGACCATTCCGCAAGTTGAAACTCACATTAAGGAGGGCTTCGTATGACATAAATGTCAGCCAAATTTTTAGGAAAACGGACGTACTGTGTGACAACACTGCAGAAAAGTTATCCACTATCGAGAGATAAAAGGAAAAAAGGTCGTCTTTTAAATAGCGTTTAACCATAATTCGTTGATGCCAAAATGGGACATTCAAGTGTCGAAACGGGACATAACAGTTTTGTTGTTATTTCCTTTCTTAAAAAGGCACCTAAGTGTATCAAACGATATGCTGAGTGTTAAAGTGTATCTATTTTAACACCATTAATTATGAAGAGCGTTTCATGACATACAAATCGTAGTGAAGTTCTGTTGGGTAGGCGTTGGGGTGGGGGGGATCTCTTTCGACTCTACGACCCAGGAGTACTTAGTTGATGGAAGAGTATTCTTTAGTAAATTTCGGGGGCCGTGTTGCCTGGTTGACAAAGAACGAACGACGATATTGTATATGTCTTGATATTCTAGACGTTAGTCGACCATTAAAAAAATTCCTTCATTACACCTCTTTAAATCCTTTTTAGTTAGAAGCTTTACTTGAGTCACCGATCGCGTACGTTAGTTTCTTGCGCTTCTGTGCGAACCAGAATCTCTTCAGTCAAGCTTTCGCGCTCTTCTCTCCATTCGGGTGTCTTTTTAAGGCCACTGTATACCGACTTGCCTTATGGACAAATAACATGGGGAACCTTGTGAATGACTCTGCGTTTACTGCTAAGTTATTTCAAAACATCTTCAGACAGTAAAGTTTTGGGTAACAATATCTGGAATCTGATGTCGTTACATTGTTGAAAACTTTGACAGTTAATTTGTAATCGCTCGAGAAATTTCACTGATTTTTTCAAATTTCGAAATTTGAAAATTTCGCTATGTCAGATTCTCCGCACTAATAATTAAAAATTTTATGTGCAAGAATATTTCAAAAATATGCAATAGTGTTTGCGAAATCGTTCGCAAGATTTACTAAATGTTAGCTTCTAAATTGTGCTGCCACCAGTGGCGTATCCAGGATTTCATTTCGGGGGTGGGGGGGGTATTATGCAATTTTTTTGGACACTTGGTCATTCCCCTATATTCCCCATTCTAAAATCAAAATTTCGGGGGGGGGGGGTCGAACCCCCCAACCCCCTCCCCCCTAAATACACCCCTGGCTACCACCCTTGCAACACGTGAAACTTAGTAAATATTCCTTCACATAATTTTCTTAATTATTAGTGCGGAGAATCTGACATGGCGAAATTTTCAAATATCGAAATTTGAAAAAATCAGTGAAATTTCTCGAGCGATTACAAATTAACTATTGAAATTTTCAAAAATGAAACAATGTCAGATTCCATATATTGTTACCGAAAACTTTACTGTCAGAAAATATTTTAAAAATAACTTAGCAGTAAACACAGAGTCATTCACAAGTTTCCCCGTGTTATTTGTCCATAAGGCAAGTCGGTATACAGTGGCCTACACCGAAGCAAACGTTTCCTTAACTCCTAGGCTGCATTTCTACAGTATCCAGTAAATTGGCCTCAGTTATCTTATCAGTATTTAGTAACATTTTCGCTTGCTTCTTGGCATAGGTAGTTAAAAACATCGAACTGTTCTACTTCTGTGGCTGAAACGTTGCCTGTCTCGACTAAACAGAATTACTTTTGAAACCTGGCCACTTGATCTCTGGCAAATGATAACCACTTGCCACTACTGGGAGATTGTCATTAAATCTACAGTCCGGCTTGGCTTTTTGGACATTTTTACACTTTTAAACACTGGGATCTGATCAGGAACAATGAAGGTAGTAGTAGGGCAGGCAAGCAAACGCTAAAGCTAGAAACTCTTGCCCCTCATCTACCCGAGTGTTGTGAAATCACCTCACAAATGAGGAAATGGAGCTCGAAGACGTTTGATAGACTACACCACTGTTCTAGTTTCTCCTCTTTCTTGGCTTCGAACGATGCTAAAAGCCGTCTTACGGTCTCAATCATCGAGTTCAACCTTCAAGGACGGCGGCGTTTGATAGTCGTTCTAGTACTGCAACCCATGCAGTCGGGAAAAGATTCAGTATAGAGACAGTAATTTAAGTTTATCTATAAGAATGTATGTCTACATTCCTTCCGAAAACGGGAAAACACAGAAACTTCGAAGAAAATGGGACGGCCAAAAAACGGGACTGTCTCGTTTAATACGGGACGTATGGTCACCATATTCTTAACAGACGTTGTCTACTTTAAAGGGACACTTGACCAGGTGACATTCTAGAAAAGACATGTTTCTAAGGAAAGAACAGAAACTTCTTTAAGCAAGGGCTCCCCTTTCAACGAATGTTTTGGGTCTCTACCGGATAATTTGCCAACGTTCCTTGAACCGATTTGCTCAAAACGGGAATGCTTCCTTAAAAAAATAGAAAAGGACTTGTAGAAAAATTGAACCAGATACTCATGTAACGAAATATCAACATAAATGCTGACGTAATAAAGGGAAAAATTGTTAAGGGTAAGTTAATCGATACCTTCAATTACGATAACAATATCTAGCCCTATCAGCCAATTAACTTTCCATTCAAAATTGACTGTACTTACATGTATTTGAGTTTTCTCGAGAAACTGTATCCAATCCTAACAAATGTTAGAAGGCTCGTCGATCCGATCCAATGATAGGATCGTATCTTTACTGAAAGATACAGACTACAGATTTCCAGCTCCTGTTTTCGACCAACGAATGTCTTACGAGTGAATATGAATACGTGCTCTAATAATTAATTTTATGCACATCCCCCCTCACAGGAAGCTGCACTTCATGACTGTTTTTTTTTACTCAATGATATGCTTATTGGGACCCCTCCAGAGAACAAACTGTAAGCAGTTGTTTCTTTGCGTTCACGTTGCTACGCACATGGTACACGTAATATCACACATAACACATGTGTGAGGTAGCTGTTTCTAATGAAACACGTGCGAACACCCGCTGTTTGACAACTAGAGAATAGTTTTACTTATAGTCTATTCTACCGATTATTGCGTACTGAAGCTCATCAAACCTTTTTCTAGTCCATTCGTTGCAAAACAATGCAGAAAGTTAACTAGATGTTACCTAAAGTATTAATCTATTGATTAAACAAGTTTTGCCGTGTAAATATGTCAACTTATGTCATACAAGAATTACCCAGCACGTGTCCCATTTCTCACGCCATCTAAGCACATGAGACGCTACAGTCTTAACTCTGCCATCAAGATTCAATACTCTTCTAGAACGCAAGGAGAAAATGGCGCCAAGGACACGGCGCTTCTAAAATAGCTTACGTTTTTAATACAATCCAAAGTAATGTAAAAGCCAAAAAAAATATTGAAAAAAAAAGTCTAACACAGGAAAGCACGTATGCACGCCATTTTCCCACGACACATTAAGACAAAACAGGATCAAAGTACATCATGAGGGATCTCCTTCGTCAGCATGAGTCTGAAGTCGTATCAACGCGGGGAAAACTCTGCCCATTCACACTTCTTGGACGTTATGTGACATTTAAGTTAATACACGAGACAGGGGAAGTTGGGACGCGTTTCTTTTTTTAAGCTCCGCAGTACTTATCACAATCGACTACGGCGGGTTACGTATAAAAGGGAGCTTGGAGACATCCACAAGGTTTAGCCAGTGACTCTAAGATACACACATGCGGTAGTTCGGTACGAAGCTGAAAGTCAACTGCCTAAGAAAATCCCAGAAAATGACATTTCCGAAAAAGGAAAGCAGTAAATCTAACACCTCTCAATCATCAAATCCAGGTAAAAAGTTCGACTTGTTGAAATAACCAACAATACAAGCTTTTCACGCGAAATATTGTCTAAAATTTGTGCAAAATTGCAAATGTGCGCGGCAGTTACTTGCGAAACCAAAGCTCGACAAGTTCACTTTCCATTTGTGGTGATGATGGGAATTAAGCTACAGTAAAAAATTTTATAAAGAAATACTTTTGTTTATTGTATTCGGCGCAAGTAACTCAATGACATTTGAAAGCTGACGGCCTATTACAATACAGACCTAAAAAACGACCCATATTTACAGTGCTCTGTTGTACGTTACACTTGTATCACGTCTCTTTCCAGAACACAACCGATCTAAAACGGTAGCGGACTTCGAAACGGCCATTGGCGCCGCAGGATATGGAAACTTTCATTATTTACTTTTACTCGTGTGTGGTTTCGCCTTCAGCTGTTTCCCTACGGAAGTTCTTAGCATCTCATTTCTACTACCAGCAGCAGAATGCGACTTCGAACTAACTTCTGCAGATAAAGGCTGGATGTCGTCCATCACATTCGTTGGCATGATGGTCGGAAGTTATATTTGGGGTTCGCTTGGCGACTCGTTAGGTCGTCGGAAAATTATAATTATTTCCCTGACAATGGATGGGGTGTTTACACTATTTGCGAGTTTATCGCAAACTTTTGGAGTCTTTATTGCACTCAAATTCTTCGCTGGCATCGGGTAACACTGAGTACATCTCCGAAATCTAGGCTTCGACTAGTCCGAGCTAATCGAATTCTTTTATTTCCCTTAGTCTCAGTGGAGTATTGGTGATATTCCCTTACTTCGCAGAATTTCAGCCAAGCAAAAGAAGAGGCGGGATGGTTAGTCTACTGGACGCTTTTTACATCGAAGGCAATGTTCTCATGACAAGTAAGCTTTCAAAACAATTTTTTAAAAATTTTCCGCTTGTTCCTTAAACTTTAGTTTCTTTACCGATGTTGTCTTGTATCACACTAAAATATTCGGGTATTGTTCTTTCCGATGTCGATACTGCTCAATTACTTCCCAACTCACCACTAAAAAGACTGCAGGGACAAAGTTGGCAATAATTTTCTATTCGGCTTTACTTCCCTTGGTGTATTAGATACATAATTATTTTCAAATTACATCAGACATTTTTAAGCGTTCGACGTCAATTGTATTTCGCTTTCAATTTCCTTCTCAAATCGAAAGGACAACGTATGAATTTTGCAAACTAGTTATACAGCTTGTAAGTATACGCTAACTAAATAACTTTTCGGAAGCATGACATCCCTTCTGTAATTCACTTGGTCGTAGTCGAAGGTCCAACACAAGCGGACGGTTTAATTCGTTACTTAATATGTTCTTCGTGAAGTTTAATGGTAGAAATAAACGTCTTCGCTTCTTAATGCAACCTAGCGTGTATTAATTGCGCGCGTATAAAAAGAATACAGCAACTAACCCTTAAATAAACGTAGGCTTAGCGTGGCTCATAATCCCGCAATCGTGGCAATGGGGGAACGATGCATTCCGTTACAATTCTTGGCAGTTTTTTACTACCATTTGCGGGTCAATATCACTCTTGGCTGCCTTTCTTTTAACGTTCGCACCTGAATCGCCCAAGTACCTTTTGGAGAAAGGGCGCCACGAGGAAGCTTTAACAACGTTTCGTAGCATCTTTACATGGAATACGCACCAAGACCCGTTAAGTTACCCAGTAAGCTATTGAACAAGTACCGACTTGTCTCACTCAAATGTATGCTTCACTTTCAGTTCACAGAATTCACTACTGATACCAACGACCTAGAAAATGGTAGCAGCGGGGACCCTAACTTGCATAACTCCAAGTTATCTTGGTTCGATCGCACGAAAGTCACTTTACGTAACGTGAAAGAACAATCCGTCACTTTGTTCTCTGCTCAGTTAGTGCGCAATACTGTTATCATGATTCTCTTGCAATTCATTCTCCAGTTTGCGTAAGTACCAGGCATTATACCACAACGATTATTAAATTAACGGAAAAGATGATAAGCCATTGCGTTATCTTTCTCTATTATATTTTTAGAACACTACAGTATGACTTTTTTCTTTTATTTTTGTCCTTTATTTTGGTCTACTTTTCATTTTTATCTTTTGTTTGATTTATTTCAAACAGGAACTCTGGACTCTTACTGTGGTTACCGGAATTATTCAACCATATGAACGATTTCTTCGACTATGAAGAAAACGCCAACGCCAACACTGTTAGCGTCTGCGAAGCTTATAACTTCGAGCCCAGTAATACAAGTTATACTCTAAGGGACGCAGAATTCGATTGTAATCCAGACACCGATTACAAAATATACGTTGACGCTCTGATAATAGCAGTGATTCCACTACCAGGCAATTTCTGGACGTACATTCACACGGATAAGCTAGGCCGAAAGTTCTTCATTGGTACGTAGAATGTTACTTAAGCTACAGCCTTGCATACTTTTACTACTAATTTGTCAACCGAACTAGTACTGGGTATGGCAGCCGCCGGACTTTGCGCTTTGCTCGTATTATTGATGCAATCGCCCACAAGCGCGTTAATTTTTGCGGCGCTTTTCAATTTCTTCGGCAATTTAGCCTTCAACGCCATAAACGTTCTTAGTACAGAACTTTTCCCAACCGCTGTAAGGTAAGATGGTCGAAACCACAGTGTAAGCCTTATACTGTGGTCGAAACTATAACTATTCGTCGTGTTTCAATCGTTTATTTCTATTATTTTGGCATTAATAAGTACTAGTAGCTTTAACTTGGCAGTGCACAACGAATCACAATCATTTACAAGGCTTTACAAAAGACGTAAAGGCTTAAAAAATTAACTATAATGTAGACAAATAAAATACTTGTATATAAATCGATCTCGTCAACGGGCAAAGCTCACACCCCTGACAAAAAGAAATTGGAAATTTTTCCCTTCAGTTTTTTCCCTACATTTCTTAACTTTCTCAGTTGGGAAGAAATGAAGTCCTAATTACAACTTGATCCTTTTAATTAAATGAAGCTTATTAGCAGATGTGTAACACCGATCAATTAGTGTAGATTGTATCGATATAAACTTATTCATTATCAATATAAGAATAGTAATGCAGTTTTCATTTTGGCGCGAATGACGTCAGCAAAGTTAAACATTCTTGCTCTCGTTGTAATTTAAATCAGAATTAATTTTAAAAGTAAATTCGATTATAAATAGATCGACCGCGATTGCCTTAACATTCGTGTCAGCAAGAATTGGTTCCATTTTGGGTACCGTATTGTTCGGAGCGTTGATTGATATAATTTGTGCCTTGCCTATGGCTTTGTTCGCTGTCACCCTTGCAGGTAAAATTACTCAAAGATATTTCGCAAAGAATTGCTGCTGATTGAAAAGTTGTCTAACTAATTAATGTTTACCTCATTAACTCATCATTAGTCGGTGGTTTACTTGCTTTATTCCTACCTAACACGTCCAGAATTCCTCTCACCTAAACCCGAGGGTTTGTGTGCGCCAAAGCGTTCGAAGTCATTACTCAAAAAGTGGAACTCACTTCTAAGATGGAAGTAGTTCTACTCCAAACTCCGCGTGATCCCCCAGTTCTCAAACGCGGAAAGGTTTGGGAAGTTCTCATCCTATACTGCCCTGTACGGGACAAACTGGTGTTCAATTTCTGGATTTTGTTACACGTATTAATAAACAAGTTATTTTACAACCAAAGGCTTTATAAAAAGAGATGAAAACAGACAACAGAAAGGCGTCTACAGGATACAATGAAAGTTCCAAAGTGTTCGTGCACATTGACATCTGAATGAACAACAGGAATGTAATATCTTTGTTACAGAGAGCGCAGGAATAAACGTAAGATCAACGAAGAGATACACGGCAACCGAGAAAGTTTTCTTAAACATTCTTTGGTGACGTCATTAGGAACAAATATAGGACACTTTTTACGACATTTCGTTGAGCGCTTCTTTGATATGAGTCCATGTTTGCAAGCCCTGGTACAAAACCCTTTTTAGAAATACCCGACTTCGAAAATAAAAAAGCGGAATTAATTACTTTGGTACAAAGTCGAACTTGTGACAGGGCAAGAGTTGCCAAAGTTTCTGTAAGGTCTGGAATTTTCTGGCGCTCAAAATGTTCAATATCTTTCCCAGCTTGGGTTGTAAACTCGCTGCAATGTTGGAAAAAAATGGTATTAATAGCATGCATTAGGTTGCACATGTTCGGCTATGCTATACGCCCCATTCTTAAAGCGTTTATGCGAAGGTGACGCAGCAGATGGCTGCAGAATGCATAAGAAAACTTCTTACCTTAGTTTGCGAGAAGATTCCTCCACCAAATGCTCAGCGTTGGTGATTTGCAGACCTAACGACTCCAGTTTAGCTTGACGGGCTTCTTCCGATTCTGGAGCTCCCAAAAATTTGGAAACAAGAGAGGATTTCATTGCTAAACGTGACGTCATGCTTCCTTTACCTGTTCAGCGCAAAAAATATAAAAAATAAATCAGTAAACGAGACAAGCATAGTACTAATTGAATAACTGAAATAAGTAAAAACGCATTAAATAAAATTAAATAAACTATATTTAATTAATAAAACAATATAAACTATATTTAATTAATAAAACAATATAAACTATATTTAATTAATAAAACAAAATCATTTGTTTAAAAACCACGAAGTCTCAAACGAGTTCCTACTTTGATCAAGCTTTTCTTTTTCATTTGACTTGGAACCGACAAGACTGTGTGCTTTTTCTACTTCAAGTTGCATCGCCCGATGGCGGATACACAGATCTTCTAACGCTCGTCCAAAATAGAGGTACTCTTTTAACTGATCTGTAACTTGTTCTTCTTCTTCCAGATGCGCTTCTATATAAGAAGCATAGGAATCCATAAAATGACCAGCTTTCTGTATGTATAAACCACTTAAAAGATAGTTCGCTTGAAAATTTAGTAAAGGGTACTTGCAATCCGTCCCCCATTGACTTTTCTATCGCACTCCATTCGCTAAACACGCGGCCGTAATTCGCGTGAAGCTTATGAAGGCCGTAGAGTCGATCGCACAGACGAACTCGGAGCTTTAAGATGTTGCTCAGATTGCTTTGCATTTCTGAGCTGTAGCTTTTAATAGCTTCGAACTTGTGGTCAGGTTTCTGGAGTCTTACGGCAATACTTAAAGCCTTGATTTTGGCTTCTGCATTGTGAAGGTACCCTACGAAAGAGAACAATTTGAATACGAAATTCGAAGATTATAAGGTCTTGCCTGAATCGGCAGGGATGTTCAGCCAGTGTTGCTCTAATTGCAAAAATTTCATAAACAGTTCATCTCTACAAAGTACAGGATGCGAAGCGACTCTTATGAGAAAGCTCTACGGTACGAAAAACCTGTTGAATATTCGTAGGGTGTAATCATGAATAGGTACTTCAAAGGCGACTCGTCGGCGGTCAACGAAAAGTGGATCTAAGTTATCAGCACTTTGGTACTGGCGTAAGAACTGTGCGTTTTTCTCAGGTAAGGGAGGAATGATACAATAAGGGTACTTTTCTTCGAGAAACGCTCTCAAAGCTTCAAATTCACTATAACGACGCCACACATTCCCGATTTTGCAAAGGGCACCTTGCCACGCAGGGTCCGTCACCCTAAATTTATTTTTCAAAAGATTAGTCAAAACCGTAAAATATGGTAAAATTGCAGACTCATTAGAAGATATCGACACATACTTGGTTTCTACCAAATACACGGTGTAATGCTCTTTCAAAGCTAATGGACCGTTAATTCTTTTTTCAGCTTCTACGACTGATATGTCCATATGATTAATAAGTGTGGTCCCAGAGTTTGTTTCACCCTAATTAAGTAAACATGATTATTAAGGAACGAAATATATCTCGACGCTGCCCAGAAATACGCACAGACCACAGCAGTTTGCTGAACAGTCAGGGGGGGGGGAATCATACGGAAGAAAGCAAACATTTCTCCCTACAGTCTTATTGACGGGGACTGGCTGATTCAATACACGGACAATTCAATACACGGCAAACTTTTTTAGTTTGTGTACACTATATCTACGTAATATACTATATTTATACATTATTTTTATAAATTGCTTATACATCGTTTTATAACGATCAATGACAGACACAATTATCAATACTATGAAATCAAGTATGTAGTCAACGCCCAGCTTAATGAAGAAGGCTTTAAAAAGCCATTACGACGCGTAGTTAACATCTATGTTTATCTATAAAAATGCAAGAATCAGTAAACAAATGTGATTCTAGATTAGATTACTGTAGACCTACAACTTTGGAAACTTTTTTAAATATAGAAAGCCTCATATTTTCCAATTTAACTTTAAAAAGTTGTCGTGTATTGAATTGTCCGTGTATTGAATCATCTGTCACCCTTATTGACAGTTTAGGTAATTTACGGCCCCAGTTAGTGAACAGGCAATATCTACTTTACCTGTGAGTTATCACACTCATTATTAGATTCTTTTTGCTGAAGATCCATTCCTGTGTCGGTGAGTTTCTTCGTCTTTGTCTCGACCACGAACACTTGAGTACCAAAACAATCAACACACCCACCAAACAAGACAGGTGCTTGCAAGTAGGACGGCTTATAGTGGTTTGCAAAGATTCTGGTAGGTGGCTTATAAGTTAATTCAAAAACCGTGAGGCGGGGGTTTAATACCAAATAAAAGCCTTCGAGGAAAAGAAAAAAAGACAAGAAGAAAGTAGAAGAAAAAAGAGAGGAGAGACGGAGAAAAAAAGTAGAAAGAGAAAAGAAAAGAAAAAAGTAGGGCTGGAAACGGCTCGACTCGACTCGATTTATCAACCTTCCAAACCGAGTCGGCCGCTGTCAAACCGAGTCGAGTCGGAGCCGGTCGATGGCAAACCGAGTCGAGACGAAGCCGGTCGTTGCCAAATCGCGAAATTGACAGGTTATGTCTCACATTTATGTCTAACATTTCTTGAAATGTTAGGTGTAAACTTTCATCTCGTTAATCTATTTCACCTTGCATTCCGGGACTTTCAAATTAACAGGGATCAAAGACGGTAAAAGTTGACTTTTAAGCCGATTCAAGCTCAGTTTACCAACGTCCGACTCCCAACTCGACTCGGTCTGCCAGCGGCCGTCTTCGAGTCGACTCGGTTTGGAAGGTTGTCGAGACGAGTCGAAACGAACCGTTTCCAGTCTCAACTAATACTGAAACACGGGCGAACGACCAAAACACGAGCCAAAATCCAACTTGGCTCGTGTCATAAATCAAGGCCCACGAAAACCAGCCCCAAGTTACAGGGCCACTTATGGCAAACACGCCGTGCCAAAACGCCCCAGTGGGAGGTTGCGCTTCTACCCCACCAAAATGATAAAATACATAAAATACAAACTAGAAAATACATTTTGTGCACAGTTGATAAGATAAAATCCGGAAGTTATCTGTATGATTTCCGCAAAAGTGTGCTTCAAATGCCAAATATGTTAGGATGTTTCCAACACAATTTTAGTGAATTGATTTCAAAATCTGACGACCAGATGCCCATAAGAAGTTTTGGCAGGTTAGGCCACTGGTTTCTATATCATGATGTGAATGAGCATGTGTTATTTTTAATAATAAAACCAACGGTTTCTCCCATGCTTTCGTTCCTTTTTCTCAAGCCGCAATTATATCTTCAGCCTACGGCACACGCAGCGTTCAAGAGCTTCACCACGAAAGAAAAGTTCCCGATATTATTAAACGCAGCAGTGGATGTAATCGCCGTGGTTTATGAATGTACGGCAGAAGCCAGTGCTCGACATAGTCGAAAAGTTTAAGAAAAACGGTCCTGAAAAATTCCGCTTATATGATCGAAACTTTCCGTGAGTTTCGGTTTTGGATATTGGTTTCGGGTTTTGCGGACTTGCACGAACACAATGGTAGCGTAAAGTGGGGCTCTACTTTTTCTCTTAACGCTACCTATGTGAGCTGCTGGTAACGATTTTCAAAAGCTATTTGGACCGCATGTAAACTAAACAGCGGCAATATGAAAGTCTTACAGCCATTTATTAGCATATTCTTTTTATTTTCATTAACAAGTGCTCATAACCACCATGTAGAAGAATCAAGTAATGTATTTAGCCTTATTATGAAAGTTTTTTGCCATGTAATTACCGAAAGCGTGCGAAAAACATAGTACGGTGATTGACGAAAAAATATATATTTATTGGAACAGATAATTATTCTACACTCTTTTTCTTTCAGAACTAGGATCGACTACTTCCTCAACACCGTTATATGCGGGAAAAAGTTTTCATGTAGCAGCAAAGCCCGAGCTCCCCAGTCTTTCGGTTTATTGCTGGAATGGCGAAATCCAGTTGCTTCTTTCTCTTTGGAAGTCCACCACCGTAAAGTTTGACTCCCGTGAATGCATTTAACGAACGAAAATGGTATTAGTTTCTGTTATGCATAGTTTGTCATCCGTATTGAGAAAGACGAATTCGAGCTGTACAGAGGCGTCAATGCCACGGACGTGGAACAGCAATTTAAAGAAAGGCAATCTGCGTGGTTTAACGTATGGCCATGGAAAGTCCGTGAAGTTGCCTTATCCCCTTTTAATAAAACGTGCATTGGAGTTTATACTCGTCATGAGTACGATGTCCATTTACATGTCAGAAGTAAATAGTCTTAAAACAGTTTCAGTTGAATTCCCCACAAATATTATTTCCTCATACATATTATTTTCTCGCTTATATTAATAATACTGGTGTTCACGTCATAGGAGTGGATTTTCGTAAGGTGCTCATGTTCGCAGTTGGCTTGGTCTTGTTTTTGCTGGCGCCTAGTCTTTGCCGAAATGTAGCGTTTCATTACTCGTCAGCCGTAGCGATCGGCGTTTTAGCGTCAGTTCTGATAGCTGTGTATCTTTTCAGCCGTTTGATACCCAAAGTACAGTACAACCGCTAAACAATTTACGTATCGTACGCTAATGGACGATCGTTTAGAGAACGGGCTCGTACGTAGTTTTGATCGGAGGCTGGTCCCTAACGGTCTACTTGGCGCAAACTGTATGGGAAAACCTGCATACTATCTTGCTGAAATATCAGCCTTACCTTTTAGCCTATGTAACAGTCTGTGGTGTAATTAGTTTCGTCGTTTTCTATCGCTTTGGACCGGTATCAGACCCTCGTACGATTTCTTTGCTCCAATGGGGCTTGCAAGTAAGTTTAGTAAAAATGATCTACCATAATATCAGTCAATCACAGTACAGAATACCGGGGGAAAATATATTATGAAAACTTATGTTTTGTCTTACTCTTTTTATTTTAGGCCATAGGATTTCTTCTCATGTTTTCCAGCAGCTCCTATCATGAAGCCATGGTTGCCATCTTACTAATTTTACTCAGTGCCTACAATTTCCCCTCCTCCTGGACTGCCAAAGCTCGGACCGCATGGTAATCACCTTAGCTTCAATTGTAATAGTTTTGCGAAAAGCATGAAGTGTTTCTTTTCTTCGCTTATCGTTAATTTAAAAGTCCGGCCACCGAATTTCTTTATATAAATGTAATGTTTTATTACCTTATGTAATAATTTGTTAATATTTAAAAAAAATTAAAAAGATTTATTTAGTTTTATTTTTGTATATTTACATGGAATTTTCGAAGAATTTTTAGTGTCTACCGTTTAATTCCTTTTTTTATTATTCATCTTTTTCTTTTATGTCTAAGGTTAAGGCGATTTCCACCCCCTATCAAGTACCTCACGGAAGAGGAGTACCTCGAACAAACTACGAGAGAAACTAAGAAAGCTTTGGAAGAGTTGCGGAGTTACTGTCAAAGTCCGCAGTGCAATGCCTGGAGAACCATGAAGAAGCTTAAAGATCCACTACGGTATGTTTGTACGCGTACTGTCCCCTCCAAAAGCTCTAGTACTGGACGCTACCATGTACGAACAAGGAAACACGGGAGGTACATGTACATTACCAAGCGTCCAGGGAGAAAAAACTAAAAATTTCAAAAATAAATAAGAAATTATTTTATTATATAAATAATGGGGGTCCCGATTTCTCTTTAACGCACGCCTTTCTTTCTATAGGTTTGCGGAGTTCGTCCAAGGCTCTTCGCATTTATCAGATAATGAACTGATGGAGTACGAGTCTGAAACCGTAATGCCTATGGATGTAGATGGGATGTATACCGATGACGATGACTAAACATGATGCGTTCATTCTCCGCACTAATATACTACACGAATTTCTGAAAGAACGCGGGTTTTTATTTGTAGTTATGTGTAACACACCCAACAACAGACGTTAATTCCCTAGCTTGAGGAATGCTGTTAAGGAAAACAACCAAGAAAAAAGGGGGGGAATTAGAATCCAAGGAGCCAGAGAGAACAAAGAATCCATGTACAAAACATTTTCTTGCTAGCAAAAAACAATTCCTCTGGGTTAAATTTGTCCCATCCAATAAAGCCAGTTTGAGTCCCAAAAAAACAAAAAAGCTTTTGTCTACATTTGGCATGAAAATCCTAAATTTTCAAATGGGCTGTCATGTCTGAAAAATTACTCTTCTGTCCTTAACCAAATTAATTCATGAATTATTACTTCCCCAAGCCACAAAGCCTAACATGTTTTGAGACAGTGACCCATATAGATGATTAGTGCATTCTATAATTTTTTTTTCACGAATTTAACTGGCCGGTGCTCCTACATCCAAGTGGGCCTCTACTCCCAATGGTCCCAATGCAGATTCCATATTCAAAGACGACGCCGGAACCCCACGCACGTCCTTTTGTTCAAAGTGGGCTTCGATATCCACACGACATATTGGGCATCGCTTGTTTGTCGACAGCCACTGATCCACACAAACCACGTGGAACAGATGCATACATGGTAATCGCCTAGACAAGAAATAGCAACATTTAAGTTACTTACTGAGAACTAGAACTAGTGAAATGAAATGTGAATTAAAACGATAGCAATCGAAAAAGTGCGCAAGTTAACAAAAAATGAAAATTACACTTACTGGAGTGAAGTGGAACAAGATAAGTGAATTACAACGATAGCAATCGAAAAAATGTGCAAGTAAACAAAAAGTTAAAAGAAAAAACTAAAAGGCGCCCTTTAAAAAACAAAGAAATACACAAGAATAGGAAGTGAGAAAGGACGTATAATTAGTATGAGGATAAACGTTTAAAGCAAAATAAAAAATTAAAGAAAGAAAATATATAAAAAACAAAAGTTAAGTTAAGTTTAAAAGTTTTAAGACGAACCACGTCGATTGTTCGACGTATTATCGTTAAAAAACAAAAATGAAGAAAAAATAGTAATAATAATAGAAATAACAAAGAAGTTACAAGGAACAGTAAAGAAAAATAAGTACACTAAAACAAGGAGAGCCCACAAATAAGAAACGAAATTATTTACAGAATGTCCGAAAATACTAGAACACAAGATTCCTAAAAGATCTTCGTATTATACCTAATGCCACTAATTAATAATTTAAGTATAACTTTAAGGATTCTACAAGTTATAATTACCTAACATCTTCTCCATCTTCAAATTCTGAGAGGCAAATAGTACATTTTTCTGTGTTATCTTCAGTTTCGTCAGTACTTCGGGGAATCTATGAAAAAAAAAATCATGAAACTAAAACTTTTTCTCATGTTCAAAAGTACCAAACGTTACCTTTTTGTATACATGAGGCAAGGTATTGCGTTCAATGCACGCCTGAGAAGCGCCACGGGAGAGCTGTGCTAAACGCCTTTGTTCTACGAGTCGCATGTAGTCTTCTAGTCGGGTAGACATTTGGCGGAACATGGGGTAATGGGGAAGCATCAATGGGCCGGGGGTGAGTGGTACAAGTGGCGGGGGCAAGTGCATCATGGGGGGAGCAGGTTCTGTACCATACGGCAAGTATTCTGGAGGGAACGCTGGCATCATATCTGGAACACGTTCCATAGGTCGTGCACTTCCACTTGGCTGCAAATGTGCATACGTGTGTAATTAAGACACGGATCAATGATTTACTATTTAAATTTTTTTATTTATTGATTATTTTTTCTCACCATGGGAGGACCGGGTCCAATGCTAATATGCAAACTGCCTGGTAAGCTAAAATGCGTCACACGGTGCGGCCCGTGACCGTAGTGATACATGTGTGAATGCCCATGGTGTACCGATGGATCCCTATAAAATATGATAGAAATTTTGCAGTGAGAAGTCTTGTAGGGCAAGATTTAGACAAAAGTAGTGCTTACATAGGTGGTGTACTTTGTACGACTATCTCAGCTTGGACGCTGGGCATTGGCAAAGGCATCGCTACTGTAGGCGCCGGAGGTGTTGGCGAAGGCACTCCCATGCCTCGATTACGTTCGTATTCCACATGTCCTGAGTACCCGTTACCCTAGAAAGTCCCAACCCATTAATACACTTCTAACACATAAAAAGAAACATTTCATTCCTAAGATACGTTACAGTTAAAGACCTTAAAACGAATTAAAGAAAACCGTACAACACGTATAACAAAGTCTTAGATTAAGCAAAAGGAAATTTTTAGAATATATGAATAGAATGTTAAATTCGTAAAACAAAATATGTAAATAATGAAAACAAAATCTCAAAATAATTGAACAAAATCTGAATATGAATAAAACAAATCAAATAACCCCACATAAAATAATAAAAAAGATACACAAAAAAGACAAATAATATATACACAAATAATCCTAACAAAAAGATAATATAAAAAGAAGCTCGTACTACATCCAATCGTACCCGGATATACGTAATATACGCAAAAAGAAAAACTGCTTGAGTTTTTCTTGCATTGTACCTAGGCACAGCAACTTCTAATGTAAAATGAACCAAACATACTGGTAACGAATCTCTAAGTCGCAAAAAAACCGCTTTAAAAGTCACAAAATTGCCATCAAATCCCACAAAGACATGCACAACGACGGCTCGGACGTAACAGACTACACGAAGGGTTCTACTGGCACCCAATTGGATGCTGATACATCAAATGCACACAAAAAACATGTTAAATCCGATATTTTGACCCAGTACGTAGATTTCGCATGGCAATTCTAAGTTTCTAATATCCAAGTTCGACTGCAGGGCTTAAACGGAACTCTGATTATACAAAAAATTACAAGAATTACCATATGTGGCGGCGGATGTTCTATCCATGAATAAACGGGATGCGGACGCATAGGTGGGCGAGGCGGGCCTTGTAAAGGATGGCCATAAGAATGAGGATATTGGGAATGGGTGTGTCCCACTCCCATTCCTGGGGGCGGGTTGGGGAAAGGTTGGGTGGGCGGAGCATGGGCATGCGGTGGGGGAAGTTGCGAATGTAAATAGTGGTGGCGGTACGGAATCTGCGGTGACTGAATCGAAGATACCGGCGGGGGCGGGACTGTCTCTAGGTCGTTAGGTACGGGTCGGGAAGAAGGTGGGGCCGGGGCAGGTTGGGAGGGCGGGGCAGGGGGTGGAGGCGGTGGGGGGCCGACCACGTCCGCGAAACGCCTTTGAGCCTCTTGAACGCGTTGTTGCGCGTACCACAACCGCTGGTGCATGGGATGCATGCGCGAAAAGGCGTGGGACTGGTGACGCGCCCGAGCGGTACTGGCGTTCCCTTCTAGTGTGCAACGCAAGCCGCGAGAATCAGTGCTATAGTTCCCCGCGGAAGCGTAGGCGTTGCTAGCTGACGCATCCGCGCTTGACGTAGGTGCGGTACTCACAACGTTGGAAAAGGGCATGCAATAGTTGTGATGCTCGCAGCTACGGGAAGGTAAAGAGGGCGGAGCCGCGGGAAGCGGCGGAGGTTGGTGGGTTTGAGATTGAGCGTAGGAATGCATGCTGACAGGGTGAAAACGCGGCATGTAGTTGCTTGGGGAAGACATGTAGTGATGAAAGTAAGGGCAGCGATTATGGTTATGGGAAGAGGCGGGCGAGGAGGGAGGATGTTGGTGGTGATGATGGTGGTGATGGTGATGATGGCGATGGCTTTGGTAAACGTCAGTACGGGGGTCCGACACTGAGTACGAATGATCCCGGGTGACGGCGGGTACCACGGAGGGGCCAGGCGGGCCTTCGGCAGCGGCGAAAGCTTGCTGTTCCGGGTGAAAGTACGAATGATCTGCATGAATGGGGTCTACATTAGGCAAGGACGGCGTCAGAGGAATGGGCCGAGGTTCATGCAGGCCCTGAGGCGGGTTCGTGTCCGTTGGGGAAGATTCGGAAAAATTGGGTGAGCTAGGTGACGCTTGCGTCGATTCGTTCTGACTTTCGCGATCAGGGCCTAGCTCGAGGCGGACACGCGCGGGCGGTCGAACGATGACGGACTCTTTGGAGGTCCCTTGGATGACGCTGGAGGCTGCTACAGGCGCCGCCGCAGGCTCCGTTTTCACTTCTGTTTGAATGGTCACCTCCGCTTCGCCGTTTTCATCGTCCGATTGCGTCAGATCGACATAATCCACCTGGCGGGGAGCGGTACGAACGCTAAGAACGCGAATTTCGGATTCGTCGGCGACAGAGTCATCCGAATCTGATAGGCAATCCAGCTGCAAGTCGTCGGCTAACGGACCGTCATCACTGCGATGTCTTTGCATACCAGAGGGACCTACAAAATAGAGGGTAATAAATACGCTAAGGAAATATTGAAGATCATATTAGTTTCGTGTCCTAGCAAAAAAGGATTAAATGCGATTAAGATTCATAGAATAAATGAAAACATAAAAATAACGGGTAACAATTTATTGATGTGCTGAATAGTACACAAAAACTGAATTATAAGTAGATAAACATGAATCATATTAAAGAAGTTAATAACACGCAAACCTTTTTTATACTGAATGTGTTCTATGCTTATTTACTATAGCTATTTATTAAAACGAAAAGATTTTACTCGGTGTTTCTAATTGCTTATTATGAACACTTTATTTAAGGAGTTATCTGAATGTTGTATTACTTATCATTTTGAATTACTTATTCTTATGAATTTTCATAGTAAGTTCGTATTCTCTTTACTATACCACTTAGTATTTTAATAAAAGCCGGAGACGATTAAACGTCAGAAAATCGACGTAGTTCGTCCAAAGAAAAGAAAAAAACTACTCCACTTAACATAAGAAGCAAAAAGAAATCTTAAAGATCCGAGCACCTGGCTGAGAGTCAGAAGTCGAAGGCGTAGCTTGCGTGGGTTTCCGTGATTTGACTATTGCTTCGGAATCGCCCATGCTGCTCATCCGCTTTCGTTTAGGGTCAACCGCCTCCCTTGGATTAGCCGTCGTCCGTGGGGGCACCGCGATGCTTACATTCGCTTCTACTCGACTGGGAGGTGGATTGGTTTCATCTTCCCACGACAGCACCCACTGGGCGTTCCTGTCAACGTTCTCATACGGACAACCACTAACAGCATTGCTGCTCTCATAAGGACAAGGCCTGTAAACGTGAGAAACGCAGATCATAAATAATAATAATGAATCATATAAACTACAATACAATTAAAAAACACATAAAAAAGACCAGTTGTTAACATAAACAAACCCAAATCGCAGAACTGTTCATACTAAGCTTAGGTTCATTTGTGCATGCCTTGCTTGAAAATCATGTGATCCTCGTAAAAACCTGTCATAAGTACTCGTGAGCAGCCTAGCTTTAAAGGTACCTGGAAAGATCTCCGTATTCTGGGGACATCTCTGGGTCAAAATACGGGTTGCGGGCGATAGTAATTTGTCGCTCAGCACTCGAAAGGCTGGGTTCATACACAGGATGGGTAGGCTCGACGACAGGCAAAGCTGGGTGATGCAATTGGAATCCCACACTGATACTTGAAGACATAACCGGCGGAAGGGCCGGGGGATGCACTTGTTCCATGGGACTTGGCAAAGATAAGGTCAAAGGGCGCAAAGGGGACAAGGGGATGAAAGTTTCGTCCATGGCAGCGGCCATATCAAGTTCTTCATCGCTACGAGCAAAGAGCTGGGAATCGCAATCAGCTTCTACAGGAAAGAACAGACTGTTTAAGAATACACAGAAAATGTCTGCCGAGAACATACCGATAGTGTAATCCCTTGCGCCGGCCATATCTTCTGGGGATTGGTAAGCGGTTTCCAAAATAACATGGAGATTAGGGGATAATCGTGAAGGGGACAAAGGCAACGGGGGAGGGCTTTTGCTAGGGCCACTGCGAGCTAGCACTGATTCTCTTGTTACCCCTGAAGCTACGTTGTCCGCTGAAGATATTGACGAAGTGTTCTCTTGTGATGGTCCAGGTTTGGAATTATCCATTGCGTTTTTACACAAGTTTTGTTATCACTACTGTCCCTGGATCCACCAAAAGATACCTGTACCCAACAAAAAGATTAATGGCAAAATTAGCTGAATTCTGACTATCTGTAATCAGTATTTGACACAGGCTTTTTAATCAGTATTTGACACAGGCTTTAACAAGCAACATGATAAACGAACAGATGAAAATTTTAGGGTCGGTTGACAAACGTTGATCTTATTACATGAATAACCTAAAAATAAAAAATGGTATGCGGAATTAACATATTGGAAAGCCAACTTACTTTAAATGTCGTCCATAATTGCAACTGGATCCGATTAACGAAATGTATCCAATTCCCAGGGAAAAAGATACGCACTTCCTCTCCCCATCAGGGGTGACTTCTTTAACACTGCTATGATAAGGAAAACAAACACGCCTAATATCGATCAATTCATGTTGAATGTATCGATATAAACTTGTTGATACCAATATAATAACATTTTGACGGATTTGATTTTGGCGCGACTCAGCGTAGAAGAGTTCCTTCAATGAAGAGATTTTTCCTTCAACGTTTCTGAAGTCGGCGTGCAAGTAATTGTTTGCCGAACATGTACTAGGAATGGCTAGAGCCGTTACCATGAGAACGCAATAAAGGTCAGGAAAACTTAAACGCGCCCGTATAACAGTCGTTAGATTTAAGTACAGTATCATCTAGTCATGAATTATTACTTTGAATTGTGATTATTCTTCTCTCTTTCGATATTGATCACTAATACAAGAAATGCTTCAACCTTTCTTGAATTTTCTATCTGAAGCTCGATAAACGATTAACGTTGTCCTTCGGTCGAGTGACGCCTTCTTTCTACACTTCCCCAAAACCACATATTTTATAAAACTATTAGTTTTGGCCACGATTAGTTCCTTAAAAGTTTTTGCAAGCTCTACGAAGCTTCTTGATAATATTTGTTTGGCAAAGAGTTTCACGGTCGTCTTAGTTCTATAACGCCCTAAGGATTTTCTTCCTTAGGTTTAAATTATTAAGAATAACATTTTTAGCAGAATGCCGGTTTCTTCATCCCCAAAATACGGGCGAATAGCTCGACGAGTTCTTGCAGCTTGACCTACAGATCATCCTTAAACTTGTTATTTAAGTTGCCAGTCATCCACGATCAAAGTAAAAAAATCACGCCTGTACGGGTTGAGTTCGCGGACCCCGAAACTGTACTCGGCTTGTCAGTCCCGCCTACGGAGCAAAAACCCATCGTTTGGTACTCCTTAACAAGTTTTAATAAAATAAAATAAACGCATCTGAAAGAAATCATAAATACAAGTAACTTAAGTCGTTGACTTTGGGGGTTAACCTTGGTTTGTATGCATAATTCTTCTACCGCTATTTCGCGCCATGCATATACGATTTTCACCAGAAGGTCCAGTTAATTTGTAGAAAAACCCTCCACACACTCATACACGAGTTTTTCCTTCAATCCTGGAGCCGGAATATTGTTGTCCACCAACCAACATACGACAAATTTGGTTTTCATTTCTCACCCCTCGAGAAAAAGGGGAATTTGGTGTTTTTTAAAAATGTACCTACAAACAACGACCACGATACCTGATAAAACCACGTATATATAAAAAAAAGAAACAAACAACAAAACCAGACATTTTCCTTCCACAAAATTGTCCTGTTCGTCCACTTTAAATCCAGTTGTTTAATATGCGCCACAGAACCTGGTGCAAAGCTCCCAATTTCAAAAAATTCCGAGCTAATGTGCAACAAATTTCACAGGACAAAACCCCCAAAAAAGGAAGGCGTGAAAACCTTCCAGTCGTTTACTTTAATCTTCGTCATTTAGTAAAGTAAATTTGTTTCCATCTGTAAACACCTATATTCAACGCAATAATAAAAAAAGATTAATGTCTTTCCTTTGGTTTTAAACAGCTCGCGTAAATTTACCGCAGGACGAGGTTCTTCGTATTTCTTGATAGTGGGCTCCCTGGGATATGTCCGCTCAGGACTATGGCGACGAGGTGGACGGTCATCTCGATCACGGTTGTAACGATCTCCACTATGGTCATTCCTGTACCGATCTCGGTTGCCGTCGCCCTGACGTTGAGGAGGACCACCATGCCCTCTGTCTCCACCCCCACGTCCTCCTCTATAGTCCCCTCGCTGAGGACGATCGTCACGCCCGTAATCAGGTCGCCTGCTTCCGTAATCCCCTTTACCACCACCACCACTACCACGCGGATGGTCATCTACCCAAGAGAAGTACGAAAGTGAGAAACAATCGAAAAGAGCGAAGAAAAAAGAAAAAAATATGCGAAAGTACCCCCTCTTCTGGGCCGATCGTCATAATTTCTTCTGGAGTCATAAGAACCTCTGGTGTCACGGTCCCGGGGGGCACTCGGACGATCCCTGTAACGATCACCGCCCTCGTAACGGCGGTCACGCTCCACGTCTCGATCCTTTTCCCGGTAATCACGGAAACTTTCTTTCTCCCGATAGTCACGTTCGCGCGGACGCTCTTCATCCCGATGGCGTTCACCCTCATGTTCACGTTCTACATGCTTCTCTTCATGTTCCTCTTCTTCTCTGCCCTCCTATTCAAACAAACACCCAGAATTAAGTATTTTTATAGGTACAAATTGTAAAAAAAATTGGATCTTAAAGGAAATCGTGAAAGGAAGTCTGTTTCAAGTGATACGACCAAGAACGCTAGGAAAATCAGTTCTTGGTGTCTTTCACCGACTTTTTCTTTAGGGTATTACAATACCACAACACCACAAGATGCTGCAGATAGTAAAATCAGAACACCCATAGTAACTTATGCTAGGTATAGGCTACACGAGTGTGGCAATCACGGAAGCCGTAATCTGATATGAATACTTGCTACAACAGAGCTATAACGAAAATAAGTAAGTAAGTTATACGCACATGAGAAACTTGGAGTTTCCTGGACCACGCACTCTCTTTAGGAGGGGGAGCCACCTGAGGACGAGTCTTGTCCGATTTAGAAGGTGGGCTTGGTGAAGGCGTGCGTTCCTGTTCCCGACGATCACTGTCACGACGTTCTCTATCGTAACCCTCTCTATCCCTGGAAAAAGATAAGATATCAATGAGTATGCAAAGACGAGTTCAACAAGAAAATAGTAAACTTAAAAAAAAAAAAATAATAAATAAAAATGTCAAAATAAATAAAATATGCAATAATAAATAAAAATAAAGTTAAAGTAGAAAGTAGTAGAAGTAAAAGATGAAAAATAAAGATCAGCAGAGACGAACTAATGTAACAAATTAAAAACATGAACACGAGCTAAAAGTCGTAGAATTCGTACGAAATTACAGAAAACGCGCGTAAAGTTATTAAATATCCGATATGCGAAAAAGGTTTAAGATTCTTTCCCCTATCCCACAATGCGCTGAAATTTCGATGAGAATCCTTACTTATCAGAATCTCCACGGCTGACAGGGCGCTCGCGATCGGCCCGACGCGATTCTTCATGCTGCTTTTCTTCTTCTTTGCGACGCAATCGCTCCTCGATTTCTCTTTCTCTGGCAGTGGTATCCACAGGCTTGGCGCCACCAAAAATGGAGGCTTGCGAAACAGCAGCGACGGGAGCCTCTTCTTCCTTGGGCGCAGCAGGTACAGAACGTGGAGCCAACACCAAACGTGGGCGCTCTTTTGGGGGTCCTGGCGCTTCTCGCTCGCGCTCAGGCTCCCGATCTACCTCACGACGCTCCCTGAGTCCACTAAAGCGTTCATCACTTTCGCCTTCCCGCTCTCTGAAATCCCGTCGGGGGCCGCCAAATCCACGATCCCGATCTCCTAGAAAATTAAGCAACTAACCTTTATTCAAAGTCATATATACGTAAACGAAACCAGAAATGAATAAAAAATTTAACGAAAAACGACTCAATCACTCAGAAAGAAGGCTTACCGTAATCTCTCTCTTTGAAACCGCCTCCGCCACCACCTTTGTCAAAGCCACCGTAACCACCACGCTCAAACCGCCCGCCTGCACAGATAGGCGCAATAATATTACGTGAATTGCAAGAAAGACACCAAGAAAATTCAAAAGATGCTTTTCCCCCGAGATTTTTATCACACAGTTGAATTGGTTTATTTACCTCTATCGCCACCAAAACGATCTTCACGACGCTGTTCGAAACCACCACCTCTGGAACCAAAGCCGGATTCAAAACGGTCTTCACGCGAAGGACCACGCCCAAAGCCACCACGATCTCTGTCTCCACCGCCGAAACGATCCCTTCCGAAACCTCCCTCTTCTAAAAATGTAGGTTAATGTATAAAATGTATAAAAATGTATGAATTACAAAATGTATGAAATATAAAATACATAAAATGTATTGACAAAATAAAAAAAGGTAAAATCTACAGAAGATATTTTTTTATAAACTATAAAAAAATACAGATAAATTACAACTAGGATAAAACGATCGCGCGGAAATGCTACTAACACCGAGAAATATTTACCTCTACGCTCGGACGGAGGTCCCGCTTCGCGAGGAGCACTACGCCAATCGCTATCAGGAGTGCGATCTGGCTGTTCTTCACGTTCGCGCGGTTTACGATTACCCCTTCTGTCTTCTTCGTCATTCTGACCAGCCACGTCGATACGAATCTTGCGATTTTTAATCATCTACACCAAAGTTAAGGAAATTAAGAAGTCTTCCTTGAAAAGTTGTACACTAAATGTGGCGTACCAAGTCGCTCATTCCCAAAGCCTCAACCAACTCTTGCCTTTCCTCAAATTCGGCGTAGCCAAAACCACGTAATCTCCCCGATTCACTGCCACCATCGCGCGGAAGTCTTACTGAGACAATCTACACAGAACAGAACAAGTGATTTATCTCTTGGAACATGAAACAACTATAGAAACACCAACGAACCTTCAGTCCTTTAAAAAAGCGGACAATGTCGTCGTTGTCAATATCGAAAGGAAGGTTGGCCAAGTAAGCAGTATACGGAGGATTGCGCGGGATCTTGTTCTCGTCAAAATCACCCCCACGGGCCGCCCTGGGAGCGGAAGGCAAAACGATGCGCTCTTTCGCCACTGGAGGCACGTAAGTTTCTGAAACACCCCAAACCAAGGATTAGCAAATCTTGACAGCTTTCCCCGCGCATTTACACCAATATACCTTCATTCTCCATTTCATCAGCCCAGCTCGTTCCCACGGGTCCTTTGGGGACCATGATAACAGTCTGTCCAGACCCAACATCTTCTTGACCGGCGGCGAGAAAATCGCCAAGTCCTAGCGTCACTCCTTTAGTTTTCTTTCCTTTTTTACCTGCAATAAGATAAAGAACAAAGGCAAAATTAGAGTCACTTTGCTACACAGTGCCGTAGCTTCAAAGACGAAGTAACATTTCAGGATCAACTGGGGGGCTGAGTGACCCCCAACCCAAACACATAGTACAACAAGCCATCGTAGCTGATTTTGAGCCATTTCAGGCACGGGATAAACTAAGCTACGTAAAATCAACCACTGTTAACTGAACAGAACGTTCTGACGTTGCTAAAACACTTAATTTACACAGAGCACATGGGAACGATCACTTACCAGAGGAAGCCATGTTTGGGCAAAGGACTCTTTGATTAGTTCTGCCACCTGGTGTCAATTGCGAATATAAGTCAACGTCGCTCAAGCCTTACAAATAGATTTTTTTTGCGTGATAAAAACCCCAGTGCGACAATTTGAGCTTTTAACGCATCAACCAAAAAGCTACCTAAACATTAATGGATCCCCCAGAGAGGAGCTAAAAGCATTTTTATAAAAAATACTTAATTGTACACAAACTGGTTTACAGTAAATAAAAGGCAAATACCATATTTGGGGCATATTTTATTCATTTGTTTATTTATACTTGTATTGAATTATAAATTTTGAAGTCTTCTTTTCTCAGTAGGTTGGCAGACGATGACTGAGCACGTTAGCAGTAGTTCAGAGCAGCTAGAGATGCGTGAATCTGCAAATATGGGGATTTCTTCCCCAGGACCTGCTTCAAGACGCAGTGAACCTTTGCCCGTGCAGAACCCAGAAAAAGTAATCGTGCCTTTCCCAGGAAATCTTGAGCTTAAAAATATATATTCACTAGATTAGCAACGCAGACCGAGTGATTACTAGTTTAGCCGCCGGGGCAATGGCTGGAGCGCTGGCTAAAACAGTTATAGCCCCGTTAGACCGGACCAAGATTAATTTCCAAGTAAATTTTTATGAGAAACCTGCAGGCGATGTAACGAGATAACTTTACTAGATAGCGAAAAGAAAGTTTTCGGCGAAAGAGGCTTTTCGGTTTTTAAAGCACAGTTACCGGCACGAAGGGATTACTAGTCTTTGGCGGGGCAACACAGCCACCATGGCACGCATTATTCCGTATGCGGCGATTCAGTTTTCTTCCCATGAACAGTGGAAAAGAATCTTGCGAGTAGATATAGAAGGACAAGAAAAGTAAGGAAATTTTTCTGAGAAAGTTATGAAATGACTTCAAGCGGTGTTTCCAATTCATAGGGCCAGTTCATACGCACGATTTGCGGCCGGATCGTTGGCCGGTGTGACGTCGCAAACGTTCACCTATCCTCTGGATTTGGCCAGAGCGAGGATGGCGGTTACTCGACGTTGTATGTACAGCTCATTATTACAAGTATTTCACTTCATTTTCGTATCTTTTGTTCCACAGTGATTTACAGCGTTTCTCTTGTTAAAGGTTTTCGTCAGAATTTGGAAAGATGAAGGTCCCCGTAGTTTATACCGAGGTTTTACGCCTACAATCCTAGGAGTCATTCCCTACGCAGGAACTAGTTTTTTCACGTACGAAACTTTGAAAAACTATCACACAGGTACAGTTTTCTTAGCGTTGTTAACGATTTACTTTGAAAAATGAGTACTTTCAGAATATACTGGGCACAATCCACCCAACCCGCTGGAACGGTTAGCATTTGGTGCTATTGCAGGATTGCTGGGTCAATCCTCGTCTTATCCTTTAGATATTGTGCGAAGACGTATGCAAACCGCCACAGTCACAGGAGGAAATTATGAGAGCATCCTGGGCACTCTGAAACATGTCTACAAGTAACTCAAACTAGCCTTGTTTTAAAAAATTGGGGTTGTAACGTTTTTTTTTGGGAATAGGGAGGAAGGAGTCATAAACGGGTGGTATAAGGGACTGAGTATGAATTGGATCAAAGGCCCAATTGCGGTTGGCATTAGTTTCGCGACATTTGACACCATGCGTGACTTCTTCCGACAACTTCCCATCTTCAGCGAACGATAACTTTGGACCGTTATCTGAAGCAGCTCACATAGCTGATATTTGTCCCTTTCTTGGTCGTTTTGGCCAATTTTCTTCCGACAAAGGTCGCCTTTTCAGTGTTTACACCACCAGAGTAGGAGTTTGCGCCGTTTTTCAATTGGAGTTTTGCTTAGTGCCTTTTTTAGTCAGGTGCTAGTATGGTTGCATTAGAGAAACTGTGATGATCAAGAGAAACTCAAGTTATATGGTCTTTTACATCAAGGATACGTAGAACTAGACTAGCGAGGGTTGAACAATGGGAGAAAATTGTGGGGAAAACGAGCAGCAAGTGCCAATGCAATTTTTAGTTGTGTTTACATATAGCGTACTGCCGAGTACCTTGAGAGTTTTATGAATACAAAGATTACTACGTAGCATACATCAAAACCTTGTTCTTGCAAAATCGACAAGATTCTTCTGTACACTTATTCGTCGACATTTAGGTTCGCGCCTGTCCGAAAACACTTTACTGGATGGCCCGCACAGTGCGAATTTACTTGAGCCGGCTATAGACATAACGAAAACAATAAGTAACGAAATGCCATTGCATTATGAGGTTACTTTGCATTGGCAAATCAAAAGGCTGGTTCCCTTCTGCAATCCGCGCTAAGTTGAATCCCTTTCGCACCTTACCGAATACTCAATAGGCTCTAGCCACTGAAAACCGCATCCAAGTGAATCGTTCCGCATTATCGGAATCACGTACGCCACGCCGTATTCAAATGTTCAATGAAAAAATCACATCAGACTGACTATTTCGAGAAAATTTCTTCCTTGATCTCGCAAATTGTGCATATTAAAGTTTAGTACTTTCTTAGGCTTACAATATTGCACAAAACTGAAAATTATATTGCTACGAAGGGATTTTCCCAGTTACTGCGTCATCGTCATGTGATTACGAGAAACACATGATCTAAACAGTAGTGATCTGTAAATCGTGGAGTTAAAACATTTTCAAGAAAACATGGCAATTCAATCAGCACGAGGCAAATTGATCGCAGTGATTGGAGATGAGGTATTTTGACAGTATTTCTGAGCAACTTGAAAACTAATGTATCTTTATTTGTTTTTAACAAAATTCAGGATACTTGTGTAGGTTTCTTACTGGGCGGGATTGGAGAAATCAATAAAAATCGGCAGCCGAATTTCATGGTTGTGGACAAAAGTGAATTATGCTATAATCAACAGTTATCAGCTTTGCTAATATTTATTTTCTGTTTAATATAGATACTAGCGTGGGCGAAATTGAAGAATGTTTCAAGAGATTCTTAAGGCGAGACGATATTGACATAATTCTTATCAACCAAAACGTAATTACTGCATATATGTTTGGAAGCATAAACATATTCATTAAATTATCTTTCTTTAGATCGCTGAGCTCATTCGTCACGTCATAGACGTACACAACTCACCCATTCCGGCGGTTTTGGAAATCCCTTCCAAAGATCATCCTTATGACGCCAACAAGGACTCTATTTTGCGACGTGCCAAGGTATACCTCCGGTATTTAATGCTTAGGAACCGATTAAACATGTCTATCCCAGGGTATGTTCACGGCTGGGGATGTGTAACACTATTGCAGCATAGAAAAGCGAACGAGCACATGTTTGCAGAACGACGAGGACGCATCTTTGTGTATAGAAAACCTCTGTGGCTGTCTTGTTATATCATGTATACATTCCTCTTCCGTGGCCGTAATACAACTATCATCTAGTGTTAAACCTTAAAGCATTGACCGGATAATGCATCGTCAGTTTGCATGAGCAGTGTTCGGATGAGATTCACCAGTTTTTCTCTCCTATTATTCGTCGCATCAAACTGAACGAAATAAAGGCTCTTCCTATACTTTTCGCCGTAGCCAGAGACTTTCGCCAGGTGGCTATCATCGGATGCGACGGAAGTACTGGATACCAGAACGAGATTTCCATCTTCCGAAGAATCTAACATTCCCAAGTACTCCGTAATACAAATATGCGCAAGGCTTTCACAGAAAGCGACGCAATGTTGAACTTTTGAAGGCATTTCAATGCGACTAGAGCATATGCTAGCGAAATGGCCTGTCAATTCCGCGACGAGATTCTCGTGGACTCCTATATCCGCCCCGTCGATAAACACCACATTGTTCTCTTCAACCAATTCTACATTAGTACATTTTCGGCGTTATTTAATTTAACCTTACGATTTAACATTGATTTCGCCGTCGTCAGGTCTTTCGGGTAGGTCACTTTCCACAGCTGTTCCCCACCAGGCAGTAATCTAGCCGATACTTCTTCGTATTTCAACGCTAACTGCAAGCACTCGGTTCCTTCGTCAAGTTCTTTTTCATCTGCCTGAGATTTAGAAAGAACAATTATTAATAAAATAAAAAAGACTAAACTCAACCATGCAGAAGATATGATGCCTAGTACTTGGCAGTACGAGTCCCATAAGATTTCCCAGCGAAAAGCTTGGGGCGTTTCGCTAGCCCGGTAGAAATTTCGTTGTAAAACTTGTTCAACGCGGTGTTCTTCCAAACGCGGCTTGATTACTGTAGAAACCAAAGGTCGAACGTAGCCGGCTGCTCCGTCGTTCAGCGCGGCTTTGACGAGCTCGTTCAAATCTGGCGGTATGAAAGGTCGTACAGCATCGTGTACTATTATAATATCCGGGGGATCCTCCCTCTGCAATATGTGCTTCAATCCAGCAAAAATGGAGCGATGACGGGAGCCGGAGCCTTCGGCGTAGATAACTTTATTTTCCAGGTCTATTATGCCCGTACGTATGAAATAAGGTTGGAGTAAAGCGTGGGCGGATTCGACATTGTCGACTACTAGTACCACCTTCTCTATGTAGTCAAGTTTAAGTAGGCCTTCCACGGCGTAACACAGCAACGGTTTGCCTTTGATGATCGTGTACTGCTTTGGGACAGAATTCCCAAACCTTTCACCGCAACCTGCTGCTGGTAACACAGCTAACGTTCGTAAGTTCTCCAAATTCGCCATTCGTGAAGCTCGCAAGTCAGCACTTAAATTCCCCGCTTGGTTAAATTTCAGTTTCTATCCCGAAGCCTACGGCTATGGAGGACTTGCTCTCGTAGCAGGGATTTTCCCTCTTCAAAGTAGTAATGTTTACATTCTTAATTGTCAATATTGCCAGCTGGTGCATGTGTAAAGTTGCCGAATCGTGTTGAAGAATTGTAAATTCCTACAAATTAATATACCAGATATGCAGGTTTGAACCACTTTACCTATAATTGACAGTTGTCAAAGTAATTTGTGTAGAGACGTAATTACTAGATTCACATTTCATTTATAAATTTGTCCTTTACCGCATAAGTATTTTGTATCTATTATTTCGTGAGACAACTGGAGCAAATAGCGCTTATTCTGAAAATATTTTAATATATAATATAGTACAATTTGGTAGTAATAAGCATGCCATAGTCTGCTGTCGTGGAGCTTCCGTACCGCGCAAATCGAAACCGCCCCAATCTTACCATTAGAGTTCGCAATTTCAACCCGCGAAAGACGAGGAAATCTTGTAGTTAGGGTTTGCTGTAATTCCTGTTATACGTGACCTCCTTGGCCGCATTTTTGGAAGTGTGCCGTAATCCTTCAGAAAAGAAAAGAAGTATAACACTGAGCACTAGTTTACATTGTCGTTATCCTAACGCAATTACCACGTTTCAGTAATGTGGCATGTAATAATAGAAAAAAAACTACCAGCAAAATGACAGAAAATTTCGCCTTATTAACAAGCTGGTTCTGCAAGTTGTGTCGGTTTAGGCGAAATCCCTTTATAGTGTATATACTTTCCCGCTACTTTTTTTTATAATGTTATTAATTTTAATTTCCTCATCTTTCGTTTTAAATGACGTTACTTTTATACTTGCCTAATGTGTTAACTGCTGTTAATCCTTTTCGTTCCTAGGACCACGATGTAATTGACATTCAGTGTCCGAAACTGCTCGATTGGCTGATGAGTCGGCGCTTGTGCACCAAAACTTGGCACGAGCAGGCGTTAGCGATTCGTGAAAAAATTAACGCAGCGATTCAAGACATGCCCGAACACAAAGGCATTACGCAACTGCTTAGCGGCACATGTAAAGCTCTCATAAATCTATCCCGACATTCATTGAAACTAAAACCGAATTTTTTCTATCACTAGATATAAATTATTTTCATTGCCTGCAAATTATCGACATCCTGAAAGAAACGGAAGCAGATAGTAAAAACATTTTCGGTCGGTACGGCTCTCAGCGGATGAAAGACTGGCAAGAGATCGTACGGCTGTACGAGAAAGATAACATCTATTTAGCCGAAGCTGCTCAAATTCTCATTCGCAATGTGACCTATGACATTCCAGGCATCAAACGCCAAATGGCCAAATGCGAACAGATCCAATTGGTACGTTATCTTCCCCGCCAGAACCAGTCTGCTTTGTTTGTTTGGCTGTTATAGCATTTTCCTTGACTATTTCCCAGGAATGCGAACGCAAAGAGGCCGATTGTTTGAAAAACGCATCCGATCTGCGCGATAAGTACTACGCCTCCTGCAAGCTGATCGGAATTGAGGGCAAAAACGTCAAACGCGAACTGGTGAACTTGCTGCAAGATCTTCCTGAGTTGTATACTAACGTTGCCAAGCAGGCCAAGATCTTGGCAGAACCTCGTCAATTTTATCAGCAATTTATTACCTATATCCTCGAAAAGCCTTCGGTCGACGACGACTCTTGTCTACCATTGGTCAAATACATCATGGGTAAGTATTTACGGCCTCTTTAACTCTTCACACTTCATGTCAACATTTACGACAAGTTTACTTGCCATGAAATAAATCTAAAAGATTATAAAATAAACCAGAGCGCGGTAATACTACCACATATGAATGGCGATATGGAGAACCTCCTTTGAAGATCGAAGAGCCGCTCATTAACCTTCAGATCGAAGACAACACGCCTGCGGCGCAGGATGATCAAGTATGCGTCGACTGTCACACAGTTTTAAAATAAATCGTGACTAATTGATAATTTTTGCCCCGAAAGGTTGACTTTGGTGACGGTATCGACTTCGGAGGCACGGATTCCGGTATTGATTTTGGTGAAGTAGCCTTGGAGACAGGTAAGCGGTACTTTGAGTCGTAAACATGAAATTTGTCTCATTAGTGACTACCAGCGGTAGCTAACCGAGCTGTTAATCGCTTTTCTTTATGTTTGATCTGAAGGGGATATCGATTGGGGAGCAATTGGATCAGCAGCGGAGGCAGACCTAAATGCGGGGGGTGAAATAGATTTCGGAGACCAAGTGGAAACGAGCGGCATTGTAGTAGAAGAAACTGGGATCGAAGGCGGCGTAGCTCGCGAAGCGGAAGCGCTGACGCTCTTGGATGCGGTTCAAACAAGGAACCTGTTTACAGATGAACTACTCGAAGTAAAGTTTGATTGTATTTTTTTTATTGTATTTGATAACAGTTCTTTGAGTTTTTGGAGATTTTAATATGTATTTTTGTGTCTTTTTTGTGCGTGGGAAATAGCTAGAAGCCTTTTTGATGCAAAGAATTCAGGAGAGTATGAGCCAAGGACAGAATTTTAGCCTGACACAGTTGCCTTCTACGTTGCAGTTGTCGACGGATCAACTTAAGAGTATGCTAGCAGATGTCCGGTCCATCTTAAGACTCCTGAACGACGTGAAACTGCAGCACCTGGCTTTGATACGTGCGTCACCCAGGTAAGCGCTTTTTGTTTTCTATTGCTTTCTGGTTTATGAGAAGTATGCAATGCGGATGAACTTTCTTTTTACGAATTGCTTGGAGAGTGCCGTTTAGGTAGGAACTCTACCAAACAGTGCGAACAAAAGACACAACAAGAAATTCTTACAATAGTATGCCGCAAGAGTATGATCTGATACAAAACACGTATCTAGTTTCTTTACCTTTTTTAGACGTTGTAGGGAGAGTAAGTTTCGGTTAAAAATCGAATTGTGCGTGAAAAGTTAAAAGAATGGACAGAGAAAGACAGAATGAACAGAATACGTAAAAGATAACTTCAGAAGACGAGTAAAACGGAAGGATGAAATGAAAAATGAAGAAAGTAGTGTAATAAGAGTAGTATAAACCAAAGGTAGTAAAGAAGTGAATCTTTGGCATTTATCATAGAAAATATTGTGCAAAGATCATAAAGTAACAACATTATATGCAGTGTAGACCATTTGATGATTTAAGAAGGGATTTGCTGCGTTTTAGTTATAGTTTTTCTTGAAAATGACATATTGAAGTGACATTTCACATTTTTCTTACAACTCGATGTAATGTTGTGGGATTCTCATGTGATTCACAAATACCCGTTTGAGAATTACAGAAAATATATTACTTTAGCTTTCCCAGTCTTCTGTGGGTGTTTCTAAAACGAATTCGTGCAATAGTATGTGTTTTATTTTTTTGTTTTTTATTGCGAAAGAGGTAACAAGTTATTCGCCTCGTGTTCGTCGTTGCAGGTTGCGTAATTTCTAGTTAAATGTAGACTTGCGTGTGAATAGTGTTACTGAAAATTATGAAAAGACGAATAGGATGGATGATGAAATTGAGCAGTAAAAATGAAACTAAACGATAGCGCAAAACGAAAACCCCAACTTGCGTTTTCTAGATTATTGGTGTCTCTCGCGTACTAAGTCTGTCTTTTCAATCTTTCTTAATTGCGGTCTGCTGCTTTTGTGTCACTGCTGTTCATTTAATCAGCCTTGAGTTCTGTTATTGTATGTCTAGATAACGGAACTCATTGTCAGTTGTTCCGGCTGATGTGTTTGGCTTCAGCTTTCGTTACAGTAGGCGTATGATAGGATTTTATCGTGTAAGTAATACGTTAGGTATCATCTGGAGTGTAGTAATGGTGAAATAGTTGTTCAAAAGTCACGAATAAAACGGTAACGATTGCATCTCTAAATCTTTGATAGTCTTTGACAGTAAAATGTCTCTAATAGAACTTGCACCAAGATTTGCAGCATGTTAAAAATGAGACGAAATTGGGTGGCGTTTTAAAAATAAACCTTTGAATATATTCGTTACTTTAATGTGCAACAATCTTCGTACGAATAATGTAAAAAATTGTCACTTTTGACTTGTTTCGTTTAGTTTTGAATGAAAAGTCCAACGTTTGTATCGGAGTACCCTTTTAAAGCGGAGTATTTGTGTCAGAATTATGAATAGTTTAATCACATTATTAACATTCATAATCAGAAATCAATAAGTTTAATTCTGTTTAAGTCGGTTAATAAAAAGTTTAAGGCAGTTTAAGTCATGCGTGGTGCCTTTTATAGTAAGTACTAGCCAAGTTAAAAACTCACAGAATTAAAGAAGTTTATGAGTATATTGCTTAGATAAGGGTTACCCAACAGATTCAAGTGTTCAGGTTGCATTTTTAGAAAGTAGTGAATAGCAATTGTTTGCGTCATTTTCAGGTATGTCGACCGGTTAGCATTGTCTTTGCAGCAGAAACTGCAGTTGGCGGACAAGATGGAAGCGTCGCGGGAAAAAACGGAGCACCGTCGGAAGGACGCCAGCGCGGAGCAAACGGTTTTACAGCCCAAGCTGCAAATTTTACTTACGAAAAGCAAGGAATTGAGAGAACAGGTAAAGATCAATCAAACATTATCTAGCTCTGTTAACCAAATCTATTTTTGCCAGCTGGAAATCGACATTGCCAAACGGTACAAGAATCGATCAGTGAGCATTTTGGGTACTGGCGTTTAAAAGCTGCTCGGGAACGTTCTCTGTGTACTTCCAGTGCAATGTTTGTTTTCGAGCGTGAATGGGGTGGTTGGCAAAAGGGTTATATAAATACAGACGTTATTTGACTTAAAAGCACAAACCAGTTCTGTTAAACTTCGGCTGTTGTTACTTCACATTTTCCCCAGAATGCAAAAATTCACAGAATGTCGTGATATAAGGACGAATAAAAGATTACTGACATATTGTTTTTATCATTATTCTTTGAATACTTACAAGAAATCTCAGGTTTAGAAAATAATAGAAAAGTTGTTGCATTTGGAGTTTAGTTAATCTAAAAATTATTCGAGTCGATTGTATTGAAAGGAATCGTTTCTAATTCAGTGTTTTACCGAATTTGACAATCGTGAGCCAATCGTTGAAAAGCCGCACAGAGATAACTACTGAATTATGCGATATTCCGAGTACTGACCTAACTATTCCGTGTGACGGCTTATGCGGAAACTAATTAATCTTCTTACCATTGAATTCGTGCACCGGATCCAACCGTGTAGTTCATTCAGCTCAGCATATCAACTTGATATTCCACTGTAAATAATTTTTTCCTTTAGCTTGTGCTTGGAAAATAACACAATTTGCAATAACAGAACAATTCGAGATGTATGTAACCAATTTAGACCACACAACGAAGCTCATTATTTGGTTAATTACCCGAGGGAAATGAAGATGATCCACTGTCCCTTGCACTGCTTTCATAAAAAGTCCACCGAGAGTACTAACTTGTAACCACTTTCTGGACAGCAGTTTCCGTATAATCTTTTGCGTTATCATCTTCCTTACAACGTCATGAAGGTTTCTGTTTGAGACCAACAATTCACCGACAATAATGTACTAAATTACAGACAACGATATCTGGTCTCCTACTCCTTTTTCTTAATAACCTCAATAACGCGCAAACAGTATAATCCTTAATTTTCAGATTCCAATTTCAGTTCAAAAGATTTCCATAAATATTGTGAAGCTTGGTGTCGCTCTAAAATTCCGACATTAAACATACGTTCCTCTAAGTTAAACCAGAACGTAGGGTAAGATCCGTAAAGCTTATTCGTTTGTACCGAAACCCTCGTTTACATTCGCTTTTTTTGTGTACAAAAAGCGGATCAGATTCGCATGACAACCTAGTTCAAGAGTTATTGTGAATGTGAAAGCACCGCAAAAGTCCAGAAACCCCGGAGTTTACCGAGTTTTTGTACAAATCATGGGGTCCTCCCTTGTCTGGGACTCGTCAGCACAGCTGGAGAATTTCATCCTTAGCAGAATTTGCATAAAAAGTACGCGTAAGTGCAGCAAAAAGGGTTTCTAAGAGCTAGAAAAAACGAAGAGACAAACATGTCGGTTGTCAGCAGCATTCCGGGATCCTTGAGTCCCTGGGTTGCGTACCAGCTTAGCAGACCATTGCACGCAGGGACAGTTCAATAGAAGGCAGGGCATGCTCGCGTAATCGAACAAAGTGAAAGACGCGTCTCCTCCTTTCCTTTCCCGCCACAGGCAGGAACCACGTCGGCGTTGCAAGCTTCGCGGTTACCTAAGCAACGGCCGCCATGCTGCCTCACTATACACCAATCCGCCCAGGCAAGCTCCCTCCCAGCGCTGCTGAACTTCAGCATTGGGCAACGAGTGCCACATAATCACGGGACTTGAGGTTCCGCCCTTCCCTGGCTACGCTTGTTGCCCCAACCAAGGGCGGCTCAAGCATGATACAAATAATATCAAGGTGGCGTGGTATTTAATACAAACATGGATAGTATTCCCTGTGGTTGTCTTGTTTTAAGAGCAAATCTTACAAACTGTGATTACATCGGCTCAAGCTAATCTACTGTAAGTGTAAAATGAGACAAAAACTAGTATTTCGACGCGTAGATCCAGCGAACCAATGAACGACGAGGCACGGCCCATGTTCCACGATAGGCCTACCTAACATTACGCACTGACGCGAGGCTCTATTGGCGAACGCGAATTTCCTGCCAAAACCCTGCCGCTGAATCTTCAATGGCAAGTATAACAGGCCGAATTTTTACATGTTTAATCCGTAACGAAGCGACGGGTGGAGCGTAAAATTGAGAAAGGATTGGAACATTGCAATGCTATTCACTTAGATGCGTACCATTATCTTTAGTGGCGCCATATACCACGCCCTTTTGGGGTACTTTCATCAGCGGTGTTTCGTTCCATTCCTGCCTGAACTAATAAGCGTATCAAATTCACACTAATTTTGACGAGCACATTTTAATCACTTGGACTTAGGAATTTGCTTTCTTGTTATTAATTTTTCTCGTTTGGGTAGTGAACGAAATGGTTTCCTTTTTTTTTGGTGTTCGGTAAGTGACCAAAAGGATTCGGCGGGTAAGGGAACAATTCGCTTCTCTGTGATCTTCTACACGTATTTTCGCAAAACCCCTTTTCTGTTTCCTTGGCTAAGGTCAGACGCGAGCGGACACCATTATGGAGTCATTTAGTACCCCTCGAATGGCCCCACAAAGTAACCATTAAAGGTTTGCCCCGATACACAACATTGTTCTTTATTTCACCTTCAAGTTTACCCAGACACAAGGCCGCTACATTGACTCTAAAACAGGCAAAGGCAGACGAAATTAAACAACGTCGCAGGGAAAAACAAAGAAAAGAAACAGAAAAAAAGGAGTTGGAGTAGGAAAATACCCAACGTCTGTATATACCATGGGGGATCCTATGCGAAAAGTACACACATACACCCAGATACCCATACTAACATGCCCAGTTTTAGGGTCATTTTGTTTGCTTATGTTAGCTGTAGCCAAGTTCTTGTTGACGAGCCGCGCTGCCTCCACGGATCTTCCTGATTATCCAGATGGACACACATGGCCCCCCTCAGCTCCCTTACAAGCTTTTTTCCTTCTTTTTTTTCTGCCCTCGAACGACGATCAGAGCAAGTCACCCTTTAATATAACACTACTCGGCAAAGTAGCAATGGGTGGCCGTTGCCGTAGTCTTTCTTTATTCCAAAGCAGATTGACATTTCCGAGACTTGCTGGCTCCGAGACACATTGATCTTGTGAGCTGGAATGGAAGGAAGAAGAAAAAGATGAAGTTGTTTTGTAGTGAGTAGGTGACTATGTGCTTATCGTGGGGTCAAGCTGTTTGCCAGGACTCGTGGGCGTGATAAGGCTGGTTTCACACGTCTTTCCCAGTGCTAATTGACAAGACCAAGGGTCTTTCATAATGTTTGGACAATATTTGACAAAGAAATACCTCGCACTAGTGTTAAAAGTCGGAGCAAACAAGGGAAGGTGAAAACCTTCTTAACTTATTAGACATTTCTTTTTCACTAAGATGTAAACTGGCACAGTAACTGCTCCATGATTTCTTGTTCCCGTTTCTTTTGGAAAAAATGAAACTTTTGCTAAAATAATTACAAAACTAAAGCTGAGAATAGTGCGTTCTTTTGAAAGTGTCTACGGACTTGAAGCTGCAGATTTCCGGTTTTAGCCCTTTCTTTTTTCGTGTATGCCAAGTGGGGTTGTCGTGAGTGATAAAATTGACGGCAACGTCTGTCTTTCCTCGAAACAACTCGTAGCACAAATTTGGGCTGTCACTTGCGCAAAAAAGAACTAGACATACTCCTAACTTTTTGAAAGGACCCCCGTCAGCTGAGTACCATGAAAAGCTCACACATACGACTGGGAAAATGACAAAAAAAGCAAACCCCAACCCAGCCAAAAACGTGAGCCAACTCAAACTCAAAGTGACTCCCTCCACACCAAGTTTCACGTATTGTCAGTCTTCGTGTCGTCGTCTGTCAAGCGACAAAAGCACAGCTCGCAATTACAGAAAAACGTGAACAATCAAACGTTTGGTATTACAGTGATATTTTATAATATATTGCAATACGCCCACAGGAATTACATTGGATTCAGGTGAGCCAGGGATTTTTATAGCCTACTTGACTTTAAGCTACTTTTTAAATTTAATTTATTCGTGATGTCGTTAATTAATCCTGCAGGCGGAAAATACTTGATACTTTCCCGAAATTTACTTTTGATAGTTAGTCTTAATTTTGTAAGTTATGAAATTATTATTTATTTTATTTCGTTCTTTATTCAATAATACGAAAGGAAATTTTGGAATAAGAAAAGAATATTATTTTAAAAGAAAATCTCATTACTGAATTCGCGGTAACTAAAATACCCCGGTTGTGGTTCCTGGCAAATTTGTTTCAACCCTTTAACGAGTGACAATGCGTGTAGGAAATCGCACATGTGAGCTTTATTTTACCACACTTCCAGTCCTTGACTGTTAAGTGAGTTGTTAAAAAGTCATTTAAGTTGTTTAGTGGACGTAAAACGTATATGTACGCGCGTAGTGTTACTGCGTAATGAATTGCAATACTCCGCTTCACCTTTCGACATAGTCACCCACATAATTGCACAATTAACCTTTTTTTAGAGAATCGTAACGATTAATGTGCTCTAACGGTTACCTGAATGCTCTCTCTGTATTATACAAATACAGAAGCATTCTATCAGGTCAATCAATTCAGAAGGAAAGAAACAACATAACCGGCGGCATGGTTACCACGCAAGATTTACCCATGCACACAAAAACATGTTTTTCTATTTATTATTATTGGGTGTATTTATTATCATTACTATTTTTTGCATCGTTGTGTATTATGAAATGCTGTTGCATTTTATTAGCCTGTACAAAGTACAAGATTGTTTCTCACCCCATCTGTCAAAACTTAGGCAAGTCCTATCAATACGTAACAGCTCTTGCTGTAATTAGTAGCGCCCCTTTGGTGACACTACGTCAATTAATTTGCTGCAAGAGTGTATGGATGGTCATGGTGGATTTTATCACACTTCTCCCTTTTACCATGGCCGGTAAGGACTCCACCCACAGGGACTCATCAAATACCACAAACGGCCCCGACCACTAACCTTCTGGTCGACCTCGCCTTTAACAGATTTATTCATGTTTGGACAGCGCTAATAGGCCTATCATCTTTTGATCTCTTACTCCTCCGTCTAAATCGGGACGTAAGTTGCAAACGCGTGTTAGGGGGTGCGTTAAAGTGAGCCGATTCCGATCTGAAGCATGCCTTTCCAACAGGGCCGCTCATGTTTCAATAGCAACTGTATTGCCCGAACCTTGAACCCCGAAATAGCGTCATAAACCTCGTCTGCCCGAAGGTCTGCTACTCTCGCACCAGGTTTAAGCAAAGATCTTCTTCTCCCCTTCTCGTCTTTCCCCTTTGCCTGTTCCTCGACTACCTCCATTAAACGTTTTCATTGCCCGGCCGTATAAACCCTGTCGGTCAACCTTTGCTACCGTCCAAAACAGCCGCACTCCCTGCGCCTAACACAGCACACAGGCTACTTGCCTAATGGTTAGGCTATTGTTTTTTTTATTGTTGGCATCAGCCCTCTTTGGTCAAATCGAAAAACACTTAGAATGACCCCTAGGGGGCGGGTAGTTACAACTCGCGCAGATGACCTTCGTGCCTCGTGTACTTTGGCCTATTGTTATACTGAAAACTAGGCAACCTATGCACATCTTCGTGCGTACTGAGGTCCGGTACATTCACAATACCCGTCAATAAAAACGACCCTTGCAAACCCGCCTCTGCTAACCACGCGGCACTGGGCAACAATGAAAAGTTACCATTGTGCGGGTCTTGCTGTGGCGTTAGGAAAGAGTCATGAAAATTGGGCGTGGGATAGGCCTCACGCAAATGCCGTAGCGTTAGCCTAGGGCCATTGGCTTTGGCAACGTTTTTACCGAAGAGGACGTCTACCTATGCAGCATACGTCAACCTCGCTGCCATATTGTTGGGCCTATCCATCTTTCATTTATTCTGTGCCATGTCCCACACAAGAGGGCAGAACAATAGAGTTAATGGACAAGAGACGCAAAAGGGGGCTGCTCGTCCCTAAAAAGGCCGTTGAGGCAGGCCTGACCCCAGGTTGGCGGAAGTTGCTTCGTTTTACGAGCACACAGCCGACCAGTGCATTTGCAGCGATGGCGTCGTGCGTGAGCATGATTGGAACACCGCGCGGAGTCACGCAGAGCCCGGGCCGCATAAAATGACAGCTAACAACGCAGCTCTTTTGCGGCCGAGCCCCTTTGCAAGAAATGTAAGAAAAGCTGCCTGACAGCTCGGAGGGAGAACTCGAGCACCAGATGGGTTGTTATGGCAACCTCCAAGGCACAGAATAAAGGGAGACAGGAGGGGAGAGCCAGACCGGAGTTGTTTCCCTTTTTCACAGCAGGAGGTGTGGAATATGTCAGACATGGACAGCGCTGTGAACTGCGATATATGGCGGGGGGAAATTGGACAAGAACTTCAACAATACATGAATAGCTGAACCCGAGAAGGAAATGTTGATGCTGGCTTTAATTAACCCCAATTGCCCTCCTTTTTGATAGTATCTTTAGTTAAAACGATCCGAAACTCCATCCTTTATCTAATTCAATAATAGCATCTCGTGTCTCGATTCCTGCTGTAATTTAACATAATTTAATGCGCTTTGTAACTTAACACAGCCTTCCATGCATTCACCAGGGAGATGTCTGCAAGATTCGTAATCAATACTTTTGGAGGGAAAACATGATATTTTAAAAATAAAGATCGATGGAAAAGAAATCTGTAGGATTTTCATCATTTTGTTTTTTCTTTTACCTGAACAATCAAGAAAAGGGGGGAAATGCACTCTAGGTAATCAAGTGCAACCGAAAGAGCTTGGGAAATCTCCAAGGAGTTTGATATAGACCGCAAAGAAAATTAGATGGAACAGCACACCACACATGTCAAAAGGTATGTTTTCATTAAGAAGAAATGCAGCAACCCACCCTTCGCTAAGATTGGATGGGGATTGGAGCCGAACGTTGCTCATTTATAAAAGCACAGTCTAGTGCTCTTGCAGACATAATCGGGAAGCTTTGCACAGAGTCGGTTTACGAGGCATTTCCTTGCCGTCTTTACTTACTCTCCGTAGCCCATCGTCCCGCGTTAGTACTCGTACTGAAAACCTTTACGCACCCTCAAATTGGCGAAACCACCCCATGCAACAGAGACATCTAGTGAGGGAGGTTTTGATAGCCGGGCCAATCTTTCATGAAGGAACTAATCACCCATCCCATTTTCCACTTACGCAAGTGGGGAGTGGTTATGTTGGCAAAAATGTCCCTGCGTTGGACGCAGAACGCGCACGACACAGGCCAAAGGGGGGAAAAGTCAAGCGTGCCGCAGCACGTGGTCCCTTCAGAAGTAAGCGTCCAAGGAAATGGTTTGTTTGCACTGCGGCAGATTTGATAGACTCATCAGATGTCAGACTCTGATCTGATAATTGCTCATAAAGGGAGGCATAAAAAGGCCATAGCCGTGGTACTAGAGTGCATTGACGGACTTTAGAACTTGTGTGAAACGAATGCACATAAAAACCCCGGTGGAAGGGAGTTTTGTGCTTTTCCATAAAAATCCCAACTCAGCTTTCCGTAACCCCAGGCTCTCTGAAAGGTGTTTTTCGAAAAATCAAACGAGAAGAAAAACCTTGACAGAAAAAGGAATAATCGAAGAGGAAGGTGGGCATTTTCCTCCCCCAAAACAATCTTTTTCCCCAAAGGTAGGGAAAAAAAAGAATAAAAAGCACATTGCCACCACAGTAGTAAGTATGGAAAAGAGGCTCTTGCCTCTCCGCAGGGGCTCTAATAACTTTGGACGTGTAATGTTCTATAAAGTTGAACGTAATAGAGTCCCAGCAAGGTATTAAAAAAGAGCTGGAGTTCTCTCCCTGAGCTTTTGCTAGTGGAAAATCCTGTGTGTCTAGCAAAACTAGCGATTCGCCCAACAGGTTGGCAAAGTTTTGTGTGGCCCTACTTTTTACCTATAAAAAAAAACCTTGGGTCGTTTTTCATTCCGGGATTATGTGACTTTTTGGCACACCTTTTCACACCCTGGTGAAACCCCGCCAAACGTTTTGTGGGCGCTTTTTCGCAAATTTGCCCAAGCCAACCACGGCTTGTGCTCCTGTACTACCTTGTTCTTTCCCTTTTTAACCCTCCCTCATTTTTCGCGTAGCTTTTATGGGCCCTTGCGTACGGTTTCATCGCCTCATAAAAGAAGCATTTTGTTTATCGGACTCGACTACCGACGACGTCTTTTTACACCAACCGTAGTAGACTCGTTAGTCAAGCAAAATACCCACAGATGGGTGGCTGTCCTCTTCACTTCTGTGCTGGTTAGTTTTGACGCCCAAACAGGTGGTTTTCCGCCTTGGCTGGGCAAGAAAATGGGCTTCACTTGCGGGGGGCGGCGTGTGAGGTGTCCCAACCAGCCTCAAGATGTCGTCGGTAGGCCGTGTAGGCCGGTATAAGTTGTGAAAAAAAGCGGGCCGCTGGCAGCGCAGGAAAAGAGGGACAAGCCCGCCCTACCCGCTGAGCATTTGCGTTTACGCCGTGTTGGCCTTGTTCAGCGATACTTTCGGAGCATACACGGACGAGGAGGTCGGGAATATGCGCAGCGTCCCGGGCAATAGCGAAGAGCGTCTGTTGTGCCCTCCCGTTTCCCTTTGGAGTTAAGCTCCTTATTTCTATAGCGGTGGTATGAAGGGAGGGTGGGATGGCAGCAGAGGTGGGGTGGGACAGGGGTAAGGGGGTGGGAGAGTTGGCGGAACTCCGGGCGACGCCGGGGCGAAATTTCTCCCCCCCTCCCCCTCTTGGGTTTTTCGCTACAGGCCTCCTAGTTTGCTCCCCGAAGTTTTCCTCCCATTCTCGCGCCCAACCCTAAGACAAGGTTTCCTATGGATTTGGTGTGGGTAAAAGAGGGAGTCCGTGGAGCTTGTATCTTATATTCTTGCTCGGACCCCCAAAAGTTGGCTGGCTCGTAGGGATCACGCTCACGCTGCTAGCTCACGCTCACGCTAGCACCCAGCCACACTCCACACGTACATGTACATTAGAAGGAGCAAGACGGCCGAACCGGCACACAAGGGCGGCAGCTAAAATACCCGCCCGTCCTACTACGACAGACACACACTCACACCACATACATACAACGTTGTTCTTCGCCTTCCCCTTTTTCGCTGACTTGCCTTCCTAGATATCCTCCGAGGGAAACGCTCGCTTAGTGCAGTTGGTCGTCTGTGCCTGGACCAGGATCCAGGGACCTCACGTTACTTGGCTGTTGCACAGTGGTTCGGGTCTGAAGTGCGTGCGGACCTTTCGTGTGGATGTGTGACATTTTGCGTTCCCACAGTTTCCCCCGAGACGTTCGCAAATTGTAACAGACTTCGGGCTGGCACAGTGAATTTATCGCTTGCAAGTTTTTTGTTGTGGCGTGTGTGATTTTTTTAAAATAAATCCTGAGCTCAAAAAAAGGAACGCGAAAGAGAAAACGGAAAAAGGGCAGAACTGAAGTGAAAGAGCATAGAAAAACGCTACTGGAATCTATCCATTGGTAAGTTGTTCCCTCCCTACCTCTTGGAAAGTCGTAACTTTTTTATCGAGCTGTTTTTCATGGGGGGAAAACGGGCACACACCAGCCAAAATGGACCCCCGAAAATGCAATCCTAATAAAAACCCCGAGATAGTTGACCGACCTTGCCGATAGATGGTAGGGACAGTCCCTAAAAGCACTTTTGTCTTCGGGGGAAATATTCCGTACAACCCGAAAATTATCAAAAATATAACTACGACTTTTCACCTCCCGAGAATAAATTCCTTACAGCGGAAAAGTTACAGAAATCCATTCGTTTCGAATGGAAATCCAGTAACGAAGAAAAGGATAAATGAAGACGGTTCTGCTCGGGACTTTTTAATTTCCGCCACAAAAGTCGTTGTTTCCCCATTTTTATGGTCCTAGCCAAAATTCATGGTCTCTTTGTTTCCACACCTAAAAAATTTAGGACTTTATCTTTGCTTCTTGCTTACGCCCTGTAACCCAAATATCTTCGCATGTCAGCGAATCCATTCGAGCAATCCTCACCTGGTTGTGTTCGCAATGTGTGTGGCTAAGTAGGAGAATGTCAACCTCTTATCGGGGCCCTAACCTGCATAATAGGTGGCCAGGGAGATTATAAGGACCCTAATAACTGCCACGCCTTCTGAGTGGGTATCCGAACGTTGGGACGTTAAAAATCTCGCGGGCATTTTTTCCGACATATGAATAAAAAACTGGCAAAAATTTCCTATTTAAAAAGAATATTTAGTCCTCAATTCTTTCCCACCCCCGCTTTTTTTCCCTTTTAAAAAAAGGAGAGCTTAAAAGGGAAATCCAGACTTTGCTCTGTTAGCTTGTCTTTTCCACTCGCCTAGAGTTTCCTTCCCAAAAAAAGGATGTTTTTGAGCAGCCATCACGCAGGGTGGAAAAAGGCAAAAGTTGAACGAACCCACCCCTCTCGTGTGGAGGACCAGCCCCTTTTGGGCAGCCCAAAGCAAGCACTTGGGATCCCGAGCCTGTACTTTTTTGGCCTGGAACTCTTCTCCACACTCGCTCGCTCCCTAACCTGGGCTCGGTGCTCTTGGGAACCGCGGCACCGACCAAACTTCCTCGCCAGCCGCACAGTCGGAGTCAGAGACGCCGAGGAAGCGGCGTCCTTTCGGACCGTGTGTGTCAGACTCGGCAGTACCTTGCATACACGCAACACACATACACACACAGACAGGCACACAGCCAAGGCGAGTCAAGACTTGTGTTGGTGGACACTGAGCGCAGGAACCCTACACGCTGTACACAGCCACGAAAGTTGGAGTGAATTGAACGTGCCTACGCCGACTTGTGTTTAGTGTGCCTCGGTTGCATTTACGGACTGGATCAAAACAATATCAGAGAAGAAGAGGGAGCTCAACCTGTAGGTGGCTTCTTCCTTAACCTTTCAAACGGCAGTTTTCAGTTTATTGCACCCCGTAATCCTTATTACAAAGGGTCCGAGCCAAAGGATCCTCTTTTTTTTCTGTAATTGTGACCAAAGCTCTAGTATCGGACCGAAAAAAAAGGTTCATGTCAATAAAACTTAGTGCACTTGTATCAACCTCAATTTTGGGGATTGTCAAGGTGCGAAAGCTAGTCATAGGAAATTGAAGTATAGACAACTCGGGGTAGAAAAATAAGACCCTATCAAAGGTGTTTTTTCTAGGAAAAAAACTGAATCCAAGACATTTTCATGAGTATCGAAAGGTGGGGGGTGGGATGGTGGGCTACACCGTTATAAAATTTACAGCCGAGGTCATAAAACGTCCTCGTTCGTAACCCCTTAGTTAGTGCAATCCTTCCGAGCACCGGGTCAGCAATTCAGACATATTTGTGTGCTGTGCATCGAACCGATTTTTTCCCATTTTGCTTTTTTCAGTCCTGTTGAGAGTGAACATTAATGCCATTTTATTTGTCGTTTATAATGTAGGTATTCATGCGTGTACCCAGGCACTTTTTTTGTGAATAGTGAGACAGCGTGGCCTGTTGGTATTTCTTTTTCGGGGAAAGGACCACAGTAGTGACATTGGAAACTTGGAAGTGCGTGAGCTGTTACAAAAATTACTAAACTTTCCGTGGACTGATTGAGTAGTCGGGGGGATTGTTTTCTGTTACCGCCGTTACAAGCCCCGTGGTTTCACGGAGTTGGTCATCCTCCTTCTCCCCGAAAGAAAGCAAAAAGTGTTTCCTGAATGGAGCCCGCTTGAATAGGCGTTGAGGTTCATTAGCACATTACGCACCTTCCCTGTACCGAACAAGACAATAATTCCCGTGATAAGAAAGCAAAAAGACACACGCAAGTTTCTTGTTTCTCTCCTTTTTGTTGTCCCGAGCATCCCAAAAAGCCCCATCTGTGCCCTAATAAAGTCAGGCCCCCGAAAGGCAACAAGAAACCCAGCCCAAGGTCTTGGGAGAAGAGCCCCCCCGAGAAAAGCAAAAAGAAAGATCGACGGGAAAAGCTAAGGCGAAGGAAACCCCTTTAGAAAAAAAAGAAACATTCGAGTAGCCTGCAGTCTGCTGGCGGCTGTGCCAACTATGCGTCCTCTGCGGCGGCCCATTGCTCGGACAGTCCGCGTCGACGACGTCGTCCCCATCCGCGCGAGCGGAGGACGATGAACGGTGCACTCTACGAAGAAGCTCCGGTGCCGACCGGTGGTCGATCCACCTTAGACTCCAGCTCCGCGACCGTTTCGTCCCCTCTTGCCGTTTCGGCCTCCTCGTCCTCGTCTTCCTCGAGCAGCAACCACCCCCACAACAATAACAATCTCCTCCACCACAGCGGGCCTTTGCACATTCCCGCCAAGCGTTTAGCGGCCGTCACCGCGCCTTACGGCCACCCCGGGGCGACCGTGTCCAGCAGTCACCATCCCCTTTCGGCTACGGTGGCGCACCCAGCCCACCACCACCCCCATCACCATCATCATCCCCACCACCCCCATCACCACGCCAGTGCGGCAGTAGCAGCCGCCCTTGCCCACCACCACTCGCAACACCACCACTCGGTGACGCACCCTACCCCGAGCAGCAGCAATAACACGAGCAACTCGGCCGAGTGTAGTCCCGTCTCATCCCACAACGTGCATACCGAGAGTGCCATCAGTAACAGTAGTCTCATCAGTACGTGCCTCACCTCTTCCTCCGCCACCCTCAGCAGCACGGCTGCTTCCAGTGCTTCGGCCGCGGCAGCCGCAGCCGTGCTTCGGCATCCGGCGGCAACGCAGTGGGCCTACGCGGCCGACGGTCACGGCACTACCCCCGTGCCTTCCAACCCTGCCACGGCCTTCGAAGCTCAGTACAGCCCGTCGTTAGTGCGCGAGGGAATGGCTGCGGCCGCAGCAGCTGCCTACTACGGGGCCGAGCGCACCAAAGCGCTCTCTTTTTGGCCGACCGACTACGGCAAGTATGCCGCGGGAGCGACAGCCGGGCCCGGCGCTGGTCCCTCCGGCTTGACGGCCGCGGCTACCGACACGCCAGGCGTTCAGTTCAACCCCCAAGCTTGGTGTGCGGCCGGCTATGGCTACGGTGGGCGTGTCCCCGAACCACATGGCCACGGACTCGGGCCTGGGCCTGGTCAAGCAATGGGCGTACCCGCCTCGGTAGCAGGCTACCTCGCCGCCGAAGCTCACGATGTGAGGCGTGGTGCCATGGACGCGGCTTGCTTCCCACACGACAGTTACGGCCTCCGGGGTTATGGACCGCCTGATGGAGTGCCTCCTGGGGTGTACGGACCAGGTATGTGCCAAAATATTGCTTGCAAAAATAAAAAAGAAAGTCTGTTTGTTTTCTGGTAGCACAAGGTTACGCACCGTTGCGTAAAGACTTTGTCTCGTATCCGAAACACTTTATCCTTGAAGAATGACTGAACACGAGTTGCATGCATCTCAAGTATGCAAGGATGTAATTCAAGTGTGCCGGTGTTAGAAAAATAATAGCAAATTTCCCAGCTAGTCTGTGCTTAAACCGGCGAGAAAGTAACTCCCAAGTTTCTCCAATAGCCCTCTTTAAACTCACGCTGTTCTTGTTCCCAGTTCAAGCAAAGGTTGACGAAGAATTGGCATCTTGCAAAACCGGTTTTTATAAGCTTGGGGCAAATGAGCTTAGGCAAACTAATTACTCCAGCACCTATCCCCCCTGGGCATGGGGCATATTTGTCTGTTTGAGCAAATGGGTTACAGGAAAGCCCCACGTCGTCCAATTCTGTCACAGGAGAGAAACTTTTGTATACGAGCGTCGTCTGTGCTAATGTCACGAGACCTGAAAGGAGTAAGTGTCACTTGATTGACACTCAAAGTACGTGATGGTGAAGCGTACGACGAGTGCTAAGCTATACAGGAAGCTGTTAACCTATTCCAGCCTGTGCGAGCGAGCAGCTACGAGTGAATGAAGCCAGAGCTTCGGAAATGCTTCTTTTTTCCCCCCGTTGTTTTTGTTGTCTGGACTTTCCCGGAACGGAAAAAAAGGCGAGCTGGCTTCTTTTTTTTCTAGACCGGGAATAATAAAAGGCCGCGCGCGACCAGCTAAACACGTGCTTCTGTGTGTTGACTCGGGGGAAAAGCGCCCAGAACGTCTCTCAGGGGTCCGACTTTTAAAGCGCTGCAATGTCCGCGGTCTTTTAAAACGGCTCTACTCATGATCATTATACCGCACACAAGGGCAGTTAGCCATTTGCATAACGACTTCACAAACGCGTTCCAGTTGTGTTCTTCCCCTCAAGTTTCGTCCTCTACTGGCTCGCTATTACAAGTTTCCCTTTCAGAAAATCCTTTCGGGCGCTTCCTGGGCTCCAGAAGAAAATTTAAGCCGTTTGCTAGACCACAACATTTGCATCCACCACCCCTTGCCTCGTTCATCTGAAAATTTACGTTAAAACGTTAACGCCACTTGCGATGGCAATACTTTCTTGAAATGTCTTACTAAACACTCCTTTTTCTTTTTGCTAAAAAAAGTCTTCAAGTTAGTTTTCAAGTACAGTATTTCGGTTCATCCACCCAAGTGGATGATGAAATGCATATACGGAACACGTCAGGGACATTTGCCCCTCTATAATTTCCCATAGATGGCATAGGCTGTTCAACTTTTCGGGAAAGGGCCATTGCATCCCTCTTTTTCTCTGTATTTCATTTCTCCCTTTCGCCCCTTTTCGCTATTTCCTTTCTGGATCTAGATATACCTCGTATCTATCTTGTTTCATACAACTAGGAAAGAGAAAAGAGGAAGGCCATAAAAACCCCCTTAGGGCTAAGGGAGAGTGCCTACTGCGTAGCAGCAGACAAACCGAGGGCCTCGTAACCCTCCCAACCCCCCTCCCATCTTCTGGCGTATTTTCAGATTGTTGTCGCTCCATTCAACGTGGGGAGGGAAGGTGGAAGTAAAAAGGGACCGCCCTGCTGCCCTCCTCCTTTCCCCACCCCCTATTAGCGTTTTATTCACACACGCACACGCATATGGGAGGGCGGTGGGAGGAAAAGGGGGGTGAGCGCGATTATACTTCTCGGAGCGAGGGTGTCGTGCATAGCGCGACGCTTTGCATGACAGCATCACGACGTAACTCCATGAAAAGTGAGCGCAGTTCATATCATACGGCAAGGGAGAAGTCTTAGGGAAGTTTGAAGTCTTCACACTTCCCCTCTCCCGCCAAAGGATTAGCGTTCTAATCCCTTTGCGTGATGAAACATTACAGTCTCTCCTGTAAGTCCGTTTCTCCGCATTAAAACTTGACTTACAGCTGTAATCTTTGTACTAACGCCCCGGCACTTGCGTGAGCCGTCCTTGTAGGAATATTCCGTCGCCGCACAGCTTGGCTACTCGCAGTGAGAACTTTCATTGTTGCCAAAATCCGTGTCAGGCGCTCGGAATGAAGACTTTCATTGTTGTCCTAGGCTGCGGTCCCACTAGCTGAATAACCATGGTTATTATAACCTTTTCTTTTGAAATCGCTGTCCCAGGGATAGGAAAAGTGAGAGATTTCCAAGGAAAAGGTTATAATAACCATGGTTATTCTGCTAGTGGGACCGCAGCCCTACAGTCGCAGTGGGAACTTTCACAATTCACAGATCCTCGCGGTTAGCATAAATAGAGATTGGGTCCTTTTCGCATGCCGAATAGTGTACAGCACTGTTCATAAAACGCACTACCGATGGGATGGCTAGCAGCGTGTTGGCCGTCCCGTTTATTATGGACTTTAGCGAGCATGTGATCCTACGTCGCGATTTTTCACTTTGTATCGTGTCAAGTGTGTTATAGGATTCTAAAGCCAAGGAAGCCAAGTTTTGCAATAGGCAGAAAAGGAAAGGGAATCGCAAGGTGTCCGAAACGAGTCAATTTGACATAAGGGGGCAAATGGCAATGAAAGAGTGGGTGTTTACGAGCCATTTATCGCCGCGTCAAACACTTATATCTTCCCATGAACTCGGGCTCAACGACTTTTACCCCTTGATTTTTTTTTGCCGATCGTTTAACATCTCAATTCCGTATCTCCGATTCTAGGAAGTGCCAGCCTCCCTGTAAATAAAAGTCGTTTGCTTTTTTTCCCACGCAGAGTTTAAACTGGCAATTTTCTTTATACCTCGAATTTTTCTCATTTTTACCCAAAAGAAACACAAGTGTCGTTTTCAGCTTTGTTAAATCGTTTGACGAATTCATTTAGGAGCCTACAACGACATAAGGAAGAAAAAAAAGGAACTGGCGGAAAAGCAAAAAGAAAATCAATGATCTTGAGTAGAGATTTGGGGTATAACGAGAAGGAAGCTGAGGAGAAGGAGGATCAGCTGGGGAAAAAGCATCTTCACGGAATCTGTTCACCCTCGTGTCTTCCTGGCAAAAGGCGTATTCTTTATTCCCTGGCATCCCCTTTCTATTCATCCCTTCTCCCTCCTGCCATGTAAGAATCCGAGTATCTTGGCGAGTTTCACCAGCGAAAACTGAAGGGGAAGACGTCGATTCCTACGCAAAGTGCTTCCACAGTTTTCCCCTAGCGAAAACCCCCCCGAGCTCACCCAACATACTCACACCAAAAGGACTATAAGGGCTTACACAAACGGGACGTCGACGACGCCGTCATTTTTATCCAGTCTTTTTTCCTCCTGTCATTTTTTTCCCTCTTCGGTCCTAACCCCTTTCCGAGTACTTCTGCAACGCAAACGTCCGCGTACGATAGGCTTATCATTGTAGCTTAGTCTTGTTAGTGTGTATACTCGTGGCGGGCCATATCCTTCTCTTTTCGTTTCTTCTTTCTTTTCCAAGTTTAAAATGCAGTTCAAGAAGATGACAGAAATTCCTCGCGTAAATTTACAATCCAAAAAGCTACCTTCAATTTTCTCCTTCTTTGGGGTGCCAGAAGAATGTCCAGAGTATTGAAAAGCACTCGACTTGGGTATAGAAACCGAAAACTTGGGATGAGACCTCCTGGAATGCCAAGATCAATGGGCCGCTGCAAGCAGCAGTGCAATATCCCATGGTCGCGCGTCAGATTTATTTCTTTTAACCTCCCTCCCAGCCCAGCCTAACCCCCCTTTTGCCTAACTCGAAACTGGAGGGAAAACTCTTCTCCATCCCTCGTCCAATTCGGATGTGAATTCTCGTTACGCTTTAGCATCTCCTTTTCTCACCTTATCGCAGACTCTCCTTTTAATGGCGCCATCTTGGTTAAGTAAGTTGTCCTGGCGGCGCAAGTCGGACTAATTAACTGTCGAAAAGAACACACCGCCTAAAATCTTTTAGTATACAGCTCTGTCAGTTGCCCCATGTATGCAAGACTTGTCGATCAGGAATTTACTTATATAAATGTATACAAAAGGGAGTGCAAATCGTGAAAAGCGATTCTGATCGCTCGGTCTCTATATTACTCGTCAATGTAACGACTTAAAGCCAGTGCTTCTAGATGAATTTTCTTTCTTTATGTAAAGGGGGTATTTCCTTAAGTAAGAACATTCCGAAGTTTACCTACAATGGGTAAACAGAACATTTTTCCTAAGCCACATTAAATAGTAAGGAAAATATTTGAAAAGCACGTAAGCAAACGCTACGGCATTTGCGTGAACGGCGTACAAAGCATCCTCTCGTGAATGTTCCCTAACCCACTCTAAGGCATTTGCAATAAGAACTTTCATTGTTGCCCAGTGCCATGTGGTTAGAATGAGACCGTTTACCAAATACACGGTATTTGTGTGAGCGGGACCCAGGCTGTCCTTTGGCGAATATTCGGTAGCCCACAGCACGGCTACTGCGATGAGAATTTCTTTATTGCTCTTATCCCGCGCAGTTAGCGAAGGACCTTTTCTATGCCGAATACTGTACAGCATCTGTCCATAAAAATCAGTACCGACGACATGCCAAATAGTGCATGTATCGTCCCGTTTATTTCGAACAACACTGTACTTAAAATTTTTCTTTGCGGTTTTTCACGCTTCCATTTCTTTGCTGGTCTTCGAGGATTCTAAATCAAAGAAGCCAAGTTTCGCAATGGACCAAAGCGAAAGGGAATCGTAAAGCGCACGAAACACATCAATGTGACTTACGTAGTATAGCCGACATTGTTGCGTAAATAAACTATAGAGAGTCGTGATCCTGTCTCTTGTTGCGCTGTGCTACGCTAGATTGAGACGTGGGTCCGAAAAGAAGCGTGTACAATGATAAATTTATTTCTTTAAATGCAATTTCTAGAGGAAATGCCTGGGAACAAGAAAAGTGGATTTTTTAAAAAGTTAAAATGAGCGAATGTAGGCATTTTTTGCTAAATTAAATAAAGCTGGCATCGAGCCAAGTTTACTGTCGTTTTTATTATCAAATTCTTAATGAAATTCTTGGAGAATAAAAGGTGTTGCATGAGTGGTTGAGCTTGCACGGCGAAAGATAATGGATCATTTCAATTGATATAAGATTTCTTGCAATTCTATTCCTCATCCGTAGGTACCTTAGGCCCGAACCCATTGGAATGGACGGGTCAAGTGACGGTCCGGAAAAAGCGGAAGCCTTACTCCAAATTCCAGACGCTGGAGCTCGAGAAGGAGTTTTTGTTCAATGCCTACGTCTCGAAGCAGAAACGCTGGGAATTGGCCCGGAACTTAAACCTCACAGAGCGACAGGTGAAGATCTGGTTCCAGAACCGGCGTATGAAAAATAAGAAAAACAGTCAGCGACAAACCCCCAGCGATTCGCACTCCGGCCACGGCGCGGCGCTGGGTGCGGCTGGGCACGCCAATTCCACCGGCAGTTCCTCGCACAGTTCCTGTAACACCAAATGACCCGCAACAGAATCTTCACCCCTTATGCGATGGCCCCTCATTCGCTATCCCCAGTAAGAATGGAAGGACTCCCATTTACAGTTAAATTAACTACCCAAGCGGGATAGCCATGAGTGTGGAGAGGTTTGTTGCAAAAGCAAGAAATATATGCGGTGAAGGAACTATTTTTGGATGAGTAATGGGGTGAAGGTTCGCAAAATCCAAGTGGAGATTTTTATCCTTTTTTTCAAGCAAACATTTTGTCGTCAAAATTCCCCGGTTGACAAAGTTTCATTGATCCCAAATAAGAAGCCAACGAGAGAACAAAATTGATACCAAAGGTTAACTCTCCCCAAGATTTCTTTGCGAAAAAAATGCTGCTTTTTTGTAAGAAAAGGAAATTCCCATGTTTCGGACCGTGGAACCATGATATGTGTGAGGCAATCCTTTCGTGCAATGAAAATTTAAGTGCAACAAAAATGAACGCAAAACAGTTTGAAAACTGTTACGAAAACTCCTTGTTGTAGTTAAAAAAGACGGAAAACTGACGCCAAAGTGCAATACTGGAACGCTGACAATGTTGTGTCCTGTGAATTCCGAATTAACAATGAATACCCTACAAAAATTGAAGGCTACCTCGAATTTATTGCAAAGCAAGAACTCTTACAAATATGTTGATTTTCCTCGTGAAGCAAAAAACACACACAAAACAAAGGCAACTCCCCAAAACGGTCTCACGCTCTTAATAATCACGCAATGCATCACAAGATGAGTGACGCCATTGGTCCTAAAAGAAAATGCGTTTTGTCGTCGTCCAAACCCAGGGAAATCTTCAAATAACCGCAAAGAAGTGTGGCAGAACGCAAGCAAAACTGTGTGTCAAGAATCATCAGGAGACTTTTTGTTTAATGGCGAAATCCCTGTCTCTCTTCTTTCGCGTTTCATAATTGTACACGTCCTAGTGAGTAATTTCGTCAAAAAAGGGGGTTTCAGTGGTTCAAAAAACGTATCATTCGTACTGTTTACGTACAATCTGGGGGTTAATCACACCACGATTTGGTTTCGGGGGGTTAAAGCTGCTGTCAAACTGTGCGAAAGCTCCTGACTCTGCAAAAGAGCAAGAATAGCGAAACATCCTTCTCTTTTTTGTTGCAGATTGTGTTTCCTGCGTGCAATTCCTTTCCAAAACAACCAAGAACCCTCTATCTTCTTTGCTTTTATCTTTCTTTTAGACACTACCGCCGACTTTTTTAGATAAACAAATCACGTTTGGTCATAGGTGTATGTTAATGGCGTACTTAATTGTTATAATAGCCTCTTTTTCTGTTTTGAGAGTCGTAAAGCGCCTGCGTTGGCGCAGCCCTGGCTAAAATATTGTTAATTGTCAGCAAGTTTTCTCCTTTCTTTCCAACGCCAAATTTAGCCCCGCCCCCTTTTTGTGCCCTTGTGCTATTGATATCGATATGTATTCTAGAGTTTAAAAAAGCTGACGAAATAGTAGTATTTCTTTCTTTTAATAGAAAAAAATTGAAGGAAATATGCTGTGACAAGTAATGTGGCAGGCTGATGCACCCTCCACGGAATTCATACCTCAAGAGAGTCAGGCCAAGCAAAAGACGTGGTGTTCCTAGGCTTCCTCCTAGCTTCTTTGTAGTGGCGTACTAAACCAACCGACATTGTCTCCTTTTTTGGCACCTAGCAAGTCTGCTGTCTCCCTGTATGCAAATTTGCCACCTTCTCTTTTCGGTGACGGGCCCAAGAAAGTGTTGGAAGTAAAAACTAAGGGCAGCTAGTTACAATTAACCCAACTTTTAGCTTGGAAAAGGAAAGAATCACGTTGGCAGCTCATGAAAGAAAGTTAGAAAGCGAAAATTATTCTTTCACCCCGCGTCTTTTTCAGGTTTTCATTTATGTTAATCGTCCCAGCAGCTAATCACGCCTGAGAATTATTTGTGCAATGAAAAAGGCATCTTTTGATATAAAATTGCTCTTTCTGTTCGCTTGAAGGGTGAAACCGACAATCCAAAGATCAACAAGACGTACAGTAACATTTACGAGTGTAAAGATAAAACAAATCAGCATCGTGTTAATAGGAAGGAAAGTAATTCAGCTTGGAGCGGTTCAAGACAATACTCGGTACAGCGTTACAGCTTTACTTTTTCCCACAGACAAAAAAATGCCCAGATTCTCTACGAAAATAAGAAAACTCCCAGCATCTTCTATCCCATATGCGTAATCAGCGAAGAACGACCGTGATTTCATTGATACGTGGACAGTTTCTTGTTGTCGTCATTTAGTTGGTCTGTAGACGTAGATTTTCCTTGTCAATAATCTTTTGTGTTAGAAGCCCCAAGGCTTTAACCTGGTCCTGTTTCACTTCTCAGCAAACTTGGGTTGGAACCAGCTTGAACTTGCTTATATTTCTGTCTGATTTTCTATTATGAAAAGAGAACATCACGTAAATAGTTCGTTATCTGGGCAGTGCAATGGCTATCGAGACTGGGGGATTGAGTACATGTAAGACTCTTTGTATTGTTTTTCTTAGTATTTTCGTGAAAATAAGGAGAGATTTTAGCACAAAATCTCCTTGGGCTAAATGCAACAAAAAGGAAGAAATCCGAATTAATTTCCAGTGATAGAGGGAAATTTTTTAAATACTCTGAATCCGAATTAGGGGAGGAAAGTAAGACGAAGATAACTTTGGAGCTTTAGCATTGTTGGGCCTAATTATCTCTTTTCACTATCCTGATTTTTTTTAAGCAAGCAACTTCGAAGGAGATATCATTTCACCTTTTTTGTTTATAAAGGGCCAGATTCTGCTCAAGGAAATTATACGTCCACTGTTGCTAGCCTGTACAATGGTTTGCGTTTGTACCCTCCTACCCCCTTACCCCCGTTCTTGTAAATACGAAAAGAAATCCTGAGAGACACTAGGTGTGTTATGTGTTATTTTTGGAGCTTTTGGAATTGTTTTCCGTGGCTTGTGCATTTTTATTTCCATTTCTTTACCCCCAAAGCTTCGTTTCCCCCTCTTTCTTTGATTGTGCAATCCTGAGCGTCTTGAAAACTGTATACATACACTTGAAGAGCAGGGCAGATCGTCAAGACATCGAATTGACCCGTCACCGTCTCTAACGAAAGATTTTTCCCACCTTTGCATTTCTGGGGGCCAGGTGAAACTCACTGCGGAACCCGTCTGTAACCCCTTTTCACCCCCGTATGTACATTAGTTATTTTCCCCCCTAAGAAGCCACAGCAAAAAAATCCATCGCTTTTGCAGACATACCTCATAGCTAGGCGAAGTTTGTGTACGTTTTAATTTGATATATTAAAAGGCCGCCAAGATGTACAAAAAGTTTTTAGCTTGATTTTTTTTCTTTCAATGAGGAGAAAACAAAAATGGGGGGAACTCGTGCATTCACTCAATGTGTGACACAAATCCTGGTTCCTCTGCGTGTCGTTGCAGCTCTCAGAAAGTAATTAACGCAGTTTTCTTCACCCCGGTTGGGAGGAAGGTTTCTATCATTTTTTCTGGGGTTTTTGTGTTAAATTTTTTCTTTGAATTTTCTTGGGTAGAAAAAATGGTGTGTTTTTTTCAAAGCCGAATGGGGAAAAGAAGCTTCTGTCAAGTGTGTGGCATTGATATCGCTGGTTGTGTAATAAATCCTTGTGACTCTTGTTCATCTAGCCGATGGGACTGGAAACGTTATTATAACCACCCCCAGCCAGAAAGATACTTTAAAAGGAAAATGCATCATCACCGTCTCCTTCACTCCCTTCAACAATGTAATAACGAAACTCTTGCGCCTTCTGTGCCGTTTTTGCGTGTGTCTCAGAGAGAGGGGGTATATATTTAAGAAAATCGTAATTCTGCAAGGAAACCCTTCTCTTATAACCTCCCTTATCCCCCTTTCCTTAAACCAACCATATTTGGCCATTTTTTCTAAAAATTAAAACTATAAAACTCCCCATCTTCTTTTTTGAGAAAATGTATATTAAGAAGAAATCAATTAAAAACACAAAGTTGGTCCCTAGCCCCAGTGACATAATCTCAGTGGATAAAAGTGGAAGTTTGAATGTTTATGAATGAATCCACCCCCGTTTTCTGATGTTTGCAACAAAAAAGGAATATGGCGTACGATCGTTTTGTCTCATGCTCATTTCTGGTTAAATACAAGTTTTCATGTTGGTCTCAACGCTGTTGTGTCGTCACATTCCTTTTGGGTCATTAGGGGCTCTTTTTAAATTGATTAATTGAGCGAGAGGGTATAAGTGCGTTGGCGATTTTTGATAACTGTTACGTATTGGTTAAAAAAAATTCAAGGCCGTTCGTAAACGTACCAAATTCAGAATTTTTGGAAAAAATTGAAAAGCTTATTTTGTCTTTTTCTAAAATATCGCTTCGAAGAATTCAAGGGATTACTAGTTCAAAGTTTACTGTCAAGAACATTATGAGAAACACTAAATGGTAAATGCAACGTAGGTCAACCCAAGTTTCCTTGTAATTGTGCTTAAGAGTTACCGCCATGTAAGGAAACACGTCCATCAAAGATTCATTATCGATCACCGATTGCGGACATCGATCACTAAAGCTCATTCACGTAAAGCGTACTACCGTTGGCGTCATTTTAAGGCTATTTTTATCCTGCTTAATCACTTTCGATGTCCGCAAGCCTGATACTGTACACCTATACGATTATCCGATATATTTTCTATAATGATTCCAGAAAACAGCTCAGGAAGAAATAATTAGTATTCACTGTTCTTGAATATGAAGCACTTCGCTAAGTTTGGAACATTGTAAATGCTGATAATTCATTCATTCTCTATAGTAATCACAGCCAGAATATTCGACATAATTGATATTTATTTTTCTTTTAAACAATTCTCTAAATTTTAGTAAATATTAATCCCGCAAGGTGTTTTCGTTTCAATAATGTTCTTCAACGTCTTGTAACACATCGCTTCGTTTATTTTATTTTAGTATTGTCTTTCCTTATTGCTTCAGATTTACGAAGATTATTCTGACTCGAATGCGAAAAATGCATTATTCTTTTTTCAACTTGACGTTAAATTGTCGCTTGATTTATTTGATTTTTGTAGTTGTCTTTCATTATTTCTTCAGATTTTGGTACATTATTCTTATGGAAAAAAGTGTCCCATTTTTTCCGACTTTACATGAAATCGTGGTATTATTTATTTAATCTTCATTGTTATCTGTCACTGTTGCTTCCAAGTTAGATAGATGACCTTGTTCAAATACATAAAACGAATACTGAATATCGAAAGGAGAATTTCATTCGGGGAAACCTTTCATGGACTTTAGTGGTTATGAAACATCCGACAGCCATGAAACGTAGCGGCCACCTTTGCAAAACGGTTTGCGCCTAAAAGACATCATACGCCGAGGCAAAAAAAAGCGGAGTGTGGGGGGGGGGACGTGTGCCAGCAAACGACATAAGAAAAACGAAGGCCGGCCAGAAGAGGAGTTGGAGTTTTCGCAGAGCCAACCTCCCCGAGCCCACAACCGAATGACTGCGCCATTAACGTACTCGCCCTCTCCTTTTTCTTGCCTAACGAGATTTCCTCACGCTACCGACACAGGTATAACACAAGCTAAAGTCTGTAGGGTATATACATGCTTTAGCCCCGCCCCCTTTAACCCCCTCAACCCCTCTACTCCACAGTACCTGGCCGATACCAAACAGAAACTCATCCATTATAGAACGCATCCTTATCAGAAATGTAACGATTTGAACCTCAACTTCGTAGTCTATCCATTCATAAGTATTCATGGTGGCCTGTGTGTATAAGACAACAAACAATTGACATCCATGTTTTAAGTCATCCAATTAATAAAAGAAAAAGTTTTAAAAAAATATAGCGCGTCATATTGATCCACAAATGCCTTTGACAAGAATTCATTGTGTTTAGCTAAACAATCAAACATTCCAGAGCTGTTTAACGGCTATTGTTATCGATGTAGCGGCATTAGTGTGCGAATCCGAATTCTTTCTCAGAGATTGCCTTCCCAAAATAATCCACCCTCAAGGTTTTAAATTATGTTCTTTAACACGAAGCAATTTGTCCAAATGCCACGTTTTGAAAATAGGAAATGTTATTGGAAGAATTAAATGAAAATAATGAAAGTCAAACTCTTATTCGATCCTCGATCACATGTTCGTCGTCATAACTTGTAAACTGTGACCATTCAGGCTTGCACTGAAGTAGTGATTCAACAGGCCTACTGTGGCCCTTTTCTAGCATCGAACCTCTGTCTTGGTCCCGTATCTCCGAGTTGTCAACAGATTCTGCGCTTTGTCACGCTAGCTGAGCGAAGTTTTTCCTAACCATGAAACCTTGGCTTGATTATTACATAAATTTTTATTTTGCACATGTCTCCGGCTCGGGAACCGCAAACTTGATGAAAACTTCAAGGTGGGGACGTCAGTGTTTGACATCATAATTAATAAAACTCCCCGTTTCTTATTATGAATAAATAAATAAGAAAAAGAAAAGAATAGAATGAAATATTAAAGTATCACAACCCTCTTTTTTATTACTAATAACTAAACAAAAGGATAAAAAATATAACAAAATGTTTAAAAATCACTCACCCGCTTCCTCATCATTAACCAACAACGAGAACATGAAAAAATTATATATAATATTTCAATAAAAAATTTGTGATAAAGAAAATATATCTAATATTATAAAAAAAATAATGAGAAACAAAATCCCAGTTGACAGCGCGATGGATCAACTTATACTTGACGGTTTCATGCGAAAACATCCGTTCCTTGGAGCAGTTCATTCAAAACAGTACAAACATACTAATGTAACTTTTGTGCTCCGTTTCGATTTAAGGGGGGTATTCCAAGGTGTGTCCATATTGCTTCCTATCCCTCCCTAATCACTTAATAACCCATAATCCTCGTACACACATTCTTCATTTTCTTTCGGTACTATCCATACATACTATAAAGTTCTCCCTTTGTTTCTCCGTTCTTACTAACACGCACACCCACCTCGTCTCCTCATGTTTTGTTTCTTTCGCCATTACCTTGCCTGTTCATGTTCACCTTCATGAAAAATTGTCATAAAAAGCAACCACTACCAGTTTTATTTCCGTCACGGCCAAAGCTTGATCACCCACCCTATTTTGCTCGGGGTACGCTAGGGGTTTTTCGGTAAGTTCTTCCAATAGACGATGCCATCCAAGGTCTAACGACTCTCTTTTTGGTTGCACGAGGCCTAATGCCCTCCAACTCCCAATTAAAAAATGCGAATCCCATTTACAGGTAAGCCTTCCGTTCTAAAAATAGTTCTCTCCCCCCCCCCTTCTTTTATTGTAGGGGGACTTTTTGGGGTATATAACCGCTGGCGTGGTGCACCGAAACTTTCATATATTATATACATATAAAAATCAAGGGGCTGTGAAAGAAGAGGAACTCATTTCCCATGAATTCCCATGCCAATTCGAAAGTCTTTGTTAAATTTGAAAAAAATGAGGCCTTTGTATTCTATACACGTCTCCGAAAACCCTTTCTTGGTGACCATGCAAATCAGAACAGGAAACCGTTTGCTATATTCAGCTCCAACAAACCGCGTCTACACTTCTTCGAAGCCTGTAAATATATTGGAGTTGGCCTCTCAACTCCTCAGTCTTTGGACGTTTCGACCCAATAGCAGAAAACCGAACCAAATCCAATTATAACATTAACAAATGTAACACTATAGCAAAATACACCTAACCAAAAAAATATTAGTAGTTTCAATACCAAGGAAAGTTGAAAGCAATTGCCATGTTTAGAACAAAATCAGTTTTCGAAGTAATTTTGTGCATGTAACCGTTTACAATACTCTCATTTGGGCTTCACATGCTTCAACCAATAAGATTTTTTTCCCTTTATCACGTTATATTTTTAATATTTTATATTCTAATTTCTATCCTATTTTTAATCTGTTCTGTTCATACTGTTTTATTTATCATCTAACTGATAGCTAATTTTCTACTGCCAATACATTACTCTGTTGATTTGCTTCGTATTATTACATTGTATCCACCACAAAAAATGATAAAAAATACAAAACGTTTGTTAGTTATAAATCTGTCCTATTCCGGATCTTTTCTCTATTTATTTCTAACTATTCTGTGTTTCATGCTTCCGTTATAGTCTAATTCATTCCTATTGTTTCTCTTTTTTATTTTGATTTTTGACGATTTTTACATTTAGTTCCTATTATTTTATTACATACCGTTCAATATTAAAAATAAGCAAATGTGTACAAAAAGAATCTTCACCGTGGGGAATTAGCGAAAATCCACATTTCCGATAGTTTAACTATTAGCTAGAACGAAGAAGTTCCCTATTGAAACATAACAAATGCAAATTCTACGCGAAAATCACTTATTTACAACTCGTCACCCCACGCAACAGAGAAAGTCATTAGTGAAAAACATAACGCTAATGATAAAAGCAGTTTTGCATCCTTATCCACTAGCTAGGTATTCCCAATTTCTGAACACCGAAACGCTCTTTTAGGCACCAAACTTATCACAAGTCTTTCAAGCCTGGAAGTTACGACGTTTTTATCGACGTTAGTCCATCACTAAAAAAAGCTTAAATACTACTTCAAAAATAAATAAAGTAACAGGTTTTTAGTAGCAAAACAAAAACTAAAAAAATGCTAGGAAGAAACCGAGTAATTTATACAAAGAATTAACACATGGGAACAATAGTGGTACATAATAGGGAAAAAAGTTAACTTTTCACTGGGGCTAAGAATTACGGCGTAAATCCTGACAAGGGGCCTTTGCTAAAGCGAAAACGAAAATGATGACCCCCGTCCGGATGTAATCAAGAGAAACATAGCGAACGCGTATATTTTCGCAGCAGGTATATAGGCCTACCTTGTCCGAAGGGGGGATTCTTCACACTTGGTAAAAAAAAAGAAGCCTAAGGGGTCTTTTCGTCTCGAAACGTGAAGGCCAGGAAATAGGCTGTTCAACACTTACCTCCGTTCCAAAGTTAAGTCGTGAAAACTTTTTTTTTAAAAAAAGGAGAAGGGGCTAAAGGGCGTAAGTGTTATTTCCCCAGAAAACAGAGTTGTCGATACGCCTCCTACTCCACCTTCTCAATTCCCCTTATTTGTCACCCTCCACCTCTTTCTGATACGAAAACCATATTCTCTGCTACACCAACCCAAAAAGTTACGCTGTAATAGACCTTCACACATGGACGACAATGAAAAAGAAAAAGAAACCACTAAAAACTAAAAAAAGCACATGACAGTGGTCGGACGACTCTTTCCGTGTGGTACTCTGCCCCCCGGGTAAGAAAACACCCTTTTTCTGCGGCTTTTGGGTGGACAAGAATGTTCTGAAGTCATTCGAGTTATTTCCTCGCGGCCCCTTGATGATTCCACAAAATACGTTCGACAAAATGCTTCTGGTTTTTAAAAATAACTTCTTCCCTATTAGCCAACCTGCGGGGACAATTTTTTTCTCTTCCTCGGGGCCAAATTAATAGGCGATACACGGTGAGCTTTTTTCGGCAATGCTAATAACTTTGTATAAAAAAAAAGAAGTGGTCACGGCTACTGGTTTGATCGGTATTGTATTAATAACACGACAGTTACCGCCGAAGAACCGAAGAAGTGAACATTAAAGTACGCAAAAGGCAAGCATTTTTTCACACGGCTGTTTGGTTTGTCGCTTGGCTGAATCCCAACGGCACCGCACACCAAGAAAACAGGGCTTTTCCCAATATAAATAACAAAAAGCTTTACTCACGCTTTGGACCCCGATCAATGTGTGGTATTGGTCATAAAAGCTGGAAAATGTGTTGTGCTCGAGCTAGGAAACTGTCCATGAGCGTTAATCGAAGCTCAGTGCAGCTCATCATCTGCTGACAACGCCCTCGGATTCCAAACGGTTGACATACTTGCGTGGCGTTATCTTTTTCAGCCAGCTTGCACCGCTGCGGGAACCGCCAAGCTTCCACGGCTGACGGGCGAGGGTTGAGGGCGCGATTTTTTGATCGAGCAGGGGGTGAAACAAACCTTCCATAGATGTCTGTAGGGAGAACTAACGCTTCCAGGCCTATGACGTAAAACCTAGCATTGGTCATGGCCATAAAAAGGGAATTCCCCTTAACCCCAGCGCGGGAAATTTGAAAACTGCCCAAGCATCTGAAATCCCGTTGACATAAATCACACAAATGAGGGTTGGAGAACTTGAACGCAAAGTTTGGCCCCTTTACCGACGCCTCAGACGCTACCAACGACCCGACGCCAAGTAAACAATCGAGTTTTGGGAGGAATGATTCTGTTTCCTTAATCTTAACTAGATCACTTCCAGTCATTCTGTAACATTCCTTAAGGATGCAATCTTAAGTGGCAGATTCTCTTAACAAAAGAACTGAAAAAAGAGTTTCAAAAATAAAACTAGAAGTAAAAAAGATGAAAATAAACTAGAAAGTGAAAAGGAAACTAAAAAATGAACGCAAAACTAAAAAATTTAAAATAAAGTAAAAACAACGACAAATAAGTAAATCTGAAAAAGAAGTATAAATAAAATAAATAAATCTAAAACAAATAAAGTACAATTAGTCGGGAGTCAAATGAAAAAGAAAAAGTAACAGAGTAAATTATAAAAAGAAATAAATAATAAAATGAAAAATTAAAGAAAGACTTTTCGATCTGGTGCAGAATAAATTTTGTTTCAAGTAGCATAGAATCGTACAAGAGTACCTGGCGTTTTTTGTTTAGTTTGGCTATAAAATTCGACAAGATTTTGAGAGAAGAAGGCAAGAGTAATTTTGGTGCAGATTTAAAATTGTAATATGCCCTTGCGAAGGCTTCGCATTGGGAGCGAAATAGCTGAAAGCGGGGAAATGTCATGAAATTGCAAGAAAACCTCTCGTTTCGGGATATAAATGTTACAAAAGAAAGAGTTTATTATGTTCCTCTCTAACGTTGGGTAAAATTACAGTTAATTAGCGCGAATACCCTATTGTTCTGCAACAGATAAGATGCACGAAGTGGCGAAATAACAAAGAACTCGGCAATTTTGAAAGAAATTATGCGAACAAAAAGGTATTTTTAGGAATTATGTTACGATGGCACACTGCATTGCACTTTGAGCTGCATAATAATTATCTAAGTTGCGCCTAACGGACAGTAGATATGAAATTTCTTCGTGAAGAACTTCCTGACTTTGAGTATGATTGGCAGTCCACAGAATATTGAAGTACAACAGAAAAATTGTAATAATTCCTGTACAATATGTATCACTTGCTTTATCTTTTGCTTCGTTCAAACTTTTGTTCTGAGCTTGTAAAGAGCAAAGACTTCCCGGATTAAACATGGTGTCAGAAGATAGTAATGATTCAAAACGATATAAATGATTTGCTTTACCTTTTGCTTCGAATTGAAGTCAACATTTAACAATTCGTTAAGTTCGTAAAAGAGCACATGTTCAAGAATCAATAAGATATTCGCAGAAAGTTACATATAATCAATAAATACTTCAATTCAATGGCTTAAACTTGAAGAAACGGTCTGAATTCGTTTAGATGGCTCTAGCTTCATCCGAATTAACATACTTTGAATATGTAGTCTAAGACCTTGTTTAATATTTTCATTTAGAGTGACAGTGCAATTTAGAAAGAAAGAGACTGATAGTTATATTGATAAGAGATCCCCTGAAAGCTTTAACAAGTTCGAAGGAAAACACCTGAAGTGAAACAATGTAAAAGGATCGAAGCAATCCGTGGTTTCAGCTTGTCACCTGGTGTCATTCATTTTCTTGGTCAAGTCAAAACAATGCCATTATACGAGTATTGGGAATGGATAATGGAACGAAGGTATTGCAGTGACTTTGGCGATCCATTCGACGAGGAACTGATAAAACCAGGAAAAACGAATCAAATGACATCACTTTTGGCATCGCAACGGCGAATAGTGAACCAGTTTAGGAAGATGTTAAAGGCTTTTAGCTTTACTAACCGAATCACCTTGGTGTATTTGATATAAAAACGTTCCCGGACGTCGACGCGCCCTCGTACATAAATCGTGGACGAAACTGGCTTTTGTAGATTTGCGTAATGAAGTCGTGAAATAAGCGATTAAACGCATTCCTTATTGCAAACAGACCCAATGCTTTGAAGCGCAGGGGTCATTAGCTTTTTTTTTCATTCAATCCAGCGTGATCTTTGCCGACCTTCATTTACTTTACTCGTGCGCATTTTAATAAGGAAAAGTTTTTCCGTACGACAGATAAAACAGTCAAATGGCACATAGTGATTTTAGCAATTATTTCAATGATTATATGTTTCCGTTAAGGCTTTTGGAATTCAATATTAACGTTGAAATCTGAAAACACTGAAATAAAAAGGGGACAAAAATGTAGGAGATCTCCATTAAAAAATTAAAAAATTAAGAGGCTTTAGGAAAAGGGAATGTTCAAACTAAAGACAGTTTTAAGAGTAAAGAAATTAAGTTAATTCACGACATGTTGAATCGGAATTTTGTAAGTTTATTACTTTCGCGTAAACGCCTTCTTCTTTGTAACGTGAGCGTAAGAAATAAAATGATTAAGAACTAAGAAAAATAGACTATCAAGGAAGGGTTTCGTAAAATAAATGTGTGAACGAATGATTTAAAACTTTAGTGGTTTAATCTTTGGGAAAGTGGCAAAAAAACACAAAGTACTAACTGGAAAACCGATCTCCGGTGAAGTTATTACGGTATAAATTCCAATTTGCTTCCAACCAGTTCGGATCTTGAAGTCTGAGTGCATTTAATCTCAATTACTTCTAGATATACGGCAAATTAACGTAGATTCCAAATCTTCCTTTCATTCTGCCGATGAATTCGTAGATTTAACACTTAGTTATCACACATCACCGATACTTAATCAGTGAGGTTCGTTAACATTAGAACAACATATAGCTGGTCGACTGGTCAGAATTGATTAAAAACTTTCTGTGGTTCACATGGCCACTTTAATGGTGGATAAAATTAAATTTGCCTGTGAATTTCCTTGGTTCTATGTGAAGTTTCAACTGCATGACAGCTTTTAATGATTTAAATTCATGATACGCCATTTAGCTACCCTGTTTGTTCAAAATAGTCCTTATATAGCGGAGATTTGGAATTGGAATGGATTCGGATTCAACATTGACCAGCTTTGGTTACGTTAATCGCAAATAAATGACCAAAGTAAACAGGAAGGTTTTCGAAACTTATACAGGAAATTGGCTTTGCAGATTAAATGTGTCGATATTAACTATGGATTCAATGTCACGAAAATGTTTACTTTACGCGAGAGTCATGAAGAACGCGAGAAAATGGCGTACCTGGGACACCGGCGCCATTTTGGGCGCCTGGAATGGTTTCTACGTGTGTTTTGTCCCTTATTTTGCGTGGCAAATCAGCTTGGGACTCAAATAATTAACCTGAAAGAGAACCAACCAGGATTCACGAACTACGTTGTTATTAAAGCACAAAACACTTTTACCCTATTAAATCTGTCCAAGGTGAAGAACAGGTGCAGAAATGGCACCAAGTTGGGGAATTCCCGCCAGTCTTATTGATTAATAAACAATACTTTACGCCTTACTACGCTTTTCTAACAGCATGGAGATATTTCAAATTCCGAAACAAAATTCTGCCGTTTGATATACATGTATTTCAATTCAACCACAAAACGAGGACATGAGGCGCCAAAACGAATTAAAAGTTTTGAAGTAAACTCACGTTACTGGTATGCGCTTTATCTCCACGAGTAAGCAAACCAAGTACAGAAATTCCTTAAATAAATTGAGAACGCTCGATCATCAGCCATTGTTAGGAAGCGTAGTTCCCTTGTCCAACGCGTTCACTTGTTAAGTTCGCTAACTTGTCAATACAGCATATTCGTTAAAAAGTTATTTAAATTTAGTCTTCCAATTTTCTAGTGATTTCTAGCTAGTTTTTGTCTTTTACTTTAATAAAATTTTGAATGATTCTAAATACATTTGAAGTTATGGATTTTACACTTTTAGTTTTGAGGTAAGATACAGGTAATGTGTAAAGTTTTAATATTAACGTATGATGTTATAGAAGTAGTTTACTTGAAATGAAGCGGTCCTGAAAAAGTGAAGAAGCAGCGAACGAGTCTTGAAATGAAACCTGAAAAAGTAGTTGAATGAAAATTACATTGTTAAAGGGTCTATTGACAAAACCAATTTTTATGCAGTTTCTTTCTTTTAATTATGCTAGAGTACTTTGAAAGTCTAGTAAGTTTAACTCTTGGTGATTTTTCGCTAGGAAATTATAGGTGTACTTGGTACCCGCAGGCTTTGAGTAACAAGTTGTTATAGCCTGCTGGCAATTAAAAAATCGTGAACGTGTGACAGGCAGTAAAGTAACATTTGGGAGCCGCTTTCAGTCGAGCGCAGCACTTGAAACACCCTATTAATATTTTGGAGCTGTGTATTTATTGTTATAGTAAAGTTTTAATACCTAATACCACTGGGATAACTAAACAGAACGTTATTATTATTATGTGTAAGCAGGTACAATAAGAGAAGATGTATTACCAACGCCGTTACGAGAAAACGAGACCATTCGAATATCGTAAAAAAACTATAAATAAAATTATTACTTAACTTTACTAGAAAAAGATGGTTTTAACGTGAATGTTTATGAGCTCTTGAAGCAATCATAAACTATAGTCAAAACATTCTATAATTATGTTTATGACTTGCATATCAGTGATTAGTTATCTTATACGTGAAGAGGGACCCAATCCGGGCTTAATTATGCCAAATTTCAGTAAGAGACGGTAATTTGTGACTCCAGTACTTGCAAAACTATTTTAAGTTTAGTTACGAGCTTTTCCAAAGTTATTTTAGATGGACCTGTGCTTACAACTAGCCAAAAAACTTGTTACAACTCTCATTTACTCGCCCTAAACAGTCGACTGGAAAATAAATTCGCTGTTTCTTTTCGCTTCAAACTACCTAAACATCCTGACGACGGTTTACATACCACATTCGCACTAGAAACACGGTGACGAAGAACACAAATTTACGAAAGTTGTAACCAACAGCTGAAAATAAACAGAACTCGAATTATCGCCAAGCCACGCCCAACTTTCTGGCGCTCTTCTCCCCGTCAGTTTTAAAAGCTTCGGAGTCATACCAGTAAACAAAAATCAGACTCTGGAAACAATTCTAGAGGTTTATTTTCACATATCTTGACGATATTTCTCCTATGAAAGTAATGTTTTTTTAAATGTTATAAGATCATTTACGAATTATTACAGAATTATTCGTACTTATTGTTTACAAAATTATTCTCAGAATTAGTTACAACGAAGGAGACGGATAAACACTGAACAAATCAAATTTTGTGCTTTCTCACTAACGTTTTGAATTTCGGGAAGAACATTACAATGATTCGTTACGAGAATTCTTTACAAGAACAAATATAAACAAGACGGCTTGAGTTTTGTTGAAATCAAGTTTAAGTACGCTGTAAGAAAAGTCTACGTATATTTAAACCACCTGACGTCCATTATTAAATATTTGTGGCCATCTGGCTCTGATTTAGAAGGAACATTTGATAATAAAATCTGTAGTTTAAAGAATTCTTTTGATCGTTGTGAGAAGGATGCGTCGCCATTTTATTTGGCTGCCTGGCGTCGCATTCGTCGGCCATTTCATGCGCTTTGCTTAATATTCGACATTTTCTTTGGCTTCTTGCATTCATTATTTGTATCAAGATTCTTTTGCATCTTTTTTATCTAAACTTCCAGCTTTCAAAGGTTTTGATCTCATTTGACCCCGGATTACTTACCGAATTCCATTGACATTGTAAAGTAAGCAGAACTAAGCTTGCTCGACAAACTTATTTGCAAAAAATAGCCAATAGCAGAAACTGTGTAAACATATCAAGAAAAGCAATGCCCTGTCACATAAAAGTGCATCTATACTGGATTATAACGAAACGCCGAATGACGCAATATTAAAATTGCTAAACATTTGCGCCCGACTTTTGCTCTGCTCTTAATTCTGCTGTAATATTCATCATTGGATAGAAACGGCTCAGTATCAAGGTGACAACTACATTGTGCCAAACTTCTTGTTAAATTGCAGTATTGTAAATCTCGAGCTCATTAAAAATTTCCTGCAGTATTTAAATTAAAAACATGAGTGGCAGTAAGAGTTCTTATATTGAAAGACATGGTTCAGGGACAGGGCCGTACCCAGGATTTTGGTTCGAAGGGTTTTTTGAAAGTTTCGGGGGAGGGGGTGGGGGGTAATGTATTTTTTTTACATTTGAACATTCTCCTATGTTCACCATTATAAAACAAAAATTTCGGTGGGTTTAAACCCCAGAAACCACCCCCTGGGTACGGCTTTGTACAGGGAGTACTAAACAAAAATTGCTTCACGATGTTTGTATAAGCATAGCAACCAAAAGATGGGTGAGGATAACTTATCAGTCGTCATAGTAACGCATTTTAACTCGACGGGGTAGAATCACTAATTCTGGACTTACTCATCCGACAACTGGATAATTCGACCATCAAACTAGAATACTAGTATCAATATTTTCATCTCCCATGTATGCAAGGCTTGTAATGTGGGCTTCACATAAATAAAAAACTGTGCCCACTTTTTAATTTTTTCTGATGTCTTTTCCTAGAACTTATCACCTTGATTCTAAACCTTTCATCCTTTTCAAATTCCTCCAAGATTTTTCCAATATCCTATTGTTCCGATTATTACTACAGACTTAGTAACTTAATCTTAAGCCTTGCATTTTGTATGTGTACTCTTTTAAAAACATAACTTGTGAATGATTAGCATGTTTCATCTGAAGAAAGCGTTGATTAAAGCTCTTCTGCCTTTGCTTTCTTATTGTCAGTTATGGAAACCTTCATAGCTTTAGAAATCTGACAAAACAAACGCAAATGTGCTTATACTGCTACTCAATATCTTCAAATCTCCAGCTTGAAATGTTGGACCAGGGTACAGCTAAGCGATGCGTCGCTTCAATCTCGAAGTATTCGAACGAAAACAGACTTGAAGATTTTTGTTGCACTTTCCTGAAGCAATTGACGGTATTTCTCCCCTTTTTTCCCGGTCTAGTCACGCTTGACGCGTAGAAACGGTGAGCCAATGCATCGACTCAATTTAATTAGCTAGAAACGCGCGTTTCACACCTCCAACGTCACCTTACCGTCATAAACAACACACATGAAATAAAACAGGGGGAGAAGAACACGTACGAGCTCAGCTGCTGAAAAATTGAACCCACTTGCCAGAGATCCTTGTTATTCCGTAGGTACACTTGACACACGCAATAACAAGGAAAAACTGCGAAGAAACAGAGACGACATGAGAAATGCGAGCAAACACGCCTCTTTTCCGCTTCATTTTAAACTCCTTTGGTCGAAAAAAACAGCTGTAGCCCAAATTAACTTTCCTTTTTACGAATCTGTTCTATTGAATGTTTTAATCAAATTAAACTTAACACAGCCTCCAATTAACTCCCTTCCGGAATGGGGGTCGACACGCACCCTACTCATCACTCAGATACAACGAACAAAAGAGCTAATTAAAGAAATGACACGGTTAGACCGGAAATGGGACTGGTAAATAGAGGAACCAATAAATAAATGCTCAATAAAAATTTCTCGACAAATAAATGAAATGTTGGCTAAACCATCAGGAAATCACGCAAACCTTGTTATAAATTTATCCAGTACGAAGGACAGAAATAGCTTGCATGGGAGCTGAAGAATTGTGATATGAACACACGAGAGAACAGAACGGATGACTGAGTGTAAAAGATGTATTGTACGCAAGATTGGGGGATATGGCGGTTGCGAAGTTTCTATCGCATTTTCATTTTCGTGTAGTTGAACCGAAACTACAAAAAAATAGTACAGAAGAGCTGGAAAAGGATACCGACTACCAATTGCTGACAGCAAAGATGATAGATAGGGGGGGAAAGTGGGGATGGGGTTGAATCAAGGTTGACCGTTGCGGCCTTTTTTGCGTGTGTACACAGGATGGCAAAAAAGTCGCGGCTCGGCTTGATTTTTGGCAAGAAAAAAATGAGCCATAAATGTGATGCAAAATGTGGAATCAAATGGTTGCGATTTGGGCCTGAGAAATGTAAATTTAGCTTCTTACATGAAAACTTGCTGACAAGTATTCGTTTCGGCGTCTATTAACCGTTATTTGCGTTTCCGTGCTGATCAAGACATGAAATATATTGCTCCAATAATTAGAGTTTAAATGGTATGAATAAAGGTTAATATTTTTTAATATAAATTTTTCCTCGGAATTCGTACAATGAAAGATACAACTAGTCTTTCAGGAACTACGATTCTTTGCTTAAACTAATCCATTATACGTAAATGCTAATCCAAAATCCTAATAAAAAGTAATTATTATTATTTTCTAGAATACAATTCGTTTCTAAGCAACATTCTATTAGGAAGAAATTAAGTTGGAAACAGTCAAATATCACACTTCTTTTGACTGCCATGAATTTGAACAGTATTTAAATGTTTTCTTCCTATAAATTCGAGTTTCAGCGCATTCCTACATTCGAAATTCTATTGCTCCATTTCATGGCCATGATTGGGCAAAGATTTAGCATTGGTTGAAGGTATTCTGTGAGTTCTTTGATTTGATTTGACATGGAATGATTTGCATGATTTGAGATGTAATTATCAATGTTGAATGTAATTTTTGTGAAGTTTTCGCTTTGATTGCTCTCAGCTAGAAAAGTTTCCAGATAATCGTTCTATAAATTTGAGCCTTAATTGCATTCCTACGCTTATAATCCTATTTCTCAATTCGCAACGTTCATTTCTAAGCTAAGCGAATTTTGCAAACGTTTACCTGCAATAATTGAAAAGTTCTGTACTGTTTTTTGACGAAGTTATCGGTTTGGGTTGTATTTTTTTCCTCTTTCACCTAATACTTTTATATTAGTAGAGTTTTCCCTTAGTAATGAAACTTTCTTTGATGAAGAGCTCGGCAAACGATGATTTCATTGTTATTCTCTTCTAAAACCATATCTAAATTGCGCTGACCTGATAGAAGATTTCTAAAAAGAAAAATACAGCTTTTCCCTAGAGATTTGCATAGATTGCTCTCTTTTGATTGGAGGCGAACTCCGACGTGAACGTCAGCGACTTGGCAGCGAAATCTAGACATTTTAAATCACATCCCTTTGACTTTGGTCTCGTGATGAAGAATAAAACAAGTTTCTTCAATTACTATTGTTCCAATCCAGCACTGAAGAAAACCTTCCTATAATTTTCGAAGCATACAAGCTTTTAAAATAACACGATAAATAACCAGAGCTGGAACACCGTCTCTCGGCTAGTGCAGATGACATTGTTCTCGTTTTAGCCAAAGGAAAATTGGCGCGACGCGAAGTCTCGAGAATTTGCATAAACAGAATTCCTTTCTAATCTCCGCTCGCAAGGACTTGGTAGTGATTCGCTTCATAAACTCCCGGAATAGAAGTGCGTTAAGTAGCTGCGATTAAAAACCTTAAATTCGGTCATAATTTCTTTGCAAACACGCATGATACGACAAGGAACGTTCTAACTTTTGCTATTATGCAAGCCCAGAACGAAATTGACTTCGTAAATTCCGTAATTTCTGTTTTAAATTTCGAAAATAGCTTTTATTGAACCATCTCAGTAAAACGGGTCAAATGTAACACGGTGGATATGAAAGGATGAAAACACAACATAATAGCACCAATTGGGATATGAAGCAATTTGAACAAGAATACGAAATTTAACATTTTACACCGAATAACGGAATTACGAGCTGTGTCTGACAAATTTTGTCAAATTAGCATTGTTGTGATTTTTGAAGAATGAATTTTGCTCTCACCGTCGTAAATTCCAGAAGATCAAATTTGACAAATTCGATTATCATGTATCGGTGCCAATAAGTCTCCGGAACAAAATCCACACACCACCTTAAGTCAGAATTGCAATCTCATGTAAATGAAAATTTTGGAACGCAAGTTTCGCGTAACTTTCATTACCAACTTTGGACATAATTTCTCAGCATGACCAGCTTTTTCTGAAATGTAAAATAGCTATGTTAACATTATTTCTGGGCAGATTCATGGTAAGAACCATCGACGCATTTCTTATTCATCTGACATTTGTAAAGATTGCAGAGATCAGGAAACACCTACGACTTGCTGGCTGCTGAATTATCCATGATTTCTCGGTGCTACAGCTTGAAGAGAGAAAAATCTACCCAAACAAAGTTTGCGTATAATAATTTTTGTATACTATGTGTTAAATACTAACAATTCATCGAGACTGCAATCATACAAGTATAAAAGTTCCTCAGAATGTTATATTTATATAAGAATTCCCAGCCTAAGCTTACATCTGGTCATTACTGCTTACTACAAACCTTGAGCTGCACACAGAACTTTTTTATTTGTAGACTATATTTTCATTTGTAGACTCTTTGCATTGATATTTGTAGCACTTGGATTTAGAGCTTCTGATTACGACCCAAAATATGTTGCCTTAAATCCTGAGGAAAGATTAAAATATTAGCTGATGAATACGGAACACGTATGTTTACTTTTTGACTCAGCATTTACTTTTAGCTTTTATGGAGTCACTTCCTTGAACTAAGGTTACAGAGGTCTCCAAGCCAAAAATAGACAAGTTAACGTTAAAGTTATTACAAGTGCAAAGTTAAAGGTATGGGCTGTGATCCTACCTCTTGCGACGTTTTGGTGCCGCAAAGTGTCGAGACTGATATATGAGTAAATTTGGTAGTCAAACTCCAGGAAATGTCTCGAGTTGAGCTTATCCAAGGTTCAAGCCATTACTTACAGGCCCAACATACTTTTCACGTAAGAAAGACAGACAAGAAGCTCACGAAGAAGAAGTTACATACCTTGAAGAAAAAAGAAGAAGCAAAAAGAAAAGCATGTTGGCAGCAGCTGCGTGTTTCCCACAAGCCACAGAAAAGCTCTTCGTTAGCTGAATACTGCTAAATGGGCGGTCTCCATCGAAGCCCACATGGAACACTTCTTCGGATGCAGCAAAAAACCTTCGAATGTCTTTTCGCCTAAACATTCCACCCCCAAGGGAGTAGGTATAAGAAGTAGAAGCTAAAATCATACATCTTGTCATTTGCTATTTCCCTGCCAGAGTTCCTGAGGGTGCCCCAGCCACGCACATGTACAGTACATGCGACTTCCTTCTGGCAGGAGGACCACAGGAGATTACCATCAGCCAACGCAGTCTTGCTCTGCAAATGTTTGTTACATCAGCTGTAAATCTTCCATGTTCCTTATAAATCATCTGAAGCCGTGCGTAAAATCTGCGCGCATGACAGATGGCAAATAACTGCGTACAACACCTTGCTGTTTGCCTGCAATCGCTTTCTTTATTAGCTGGGAATTAATGGATGGCTGATTCGCCCTTGATGGAACCAATGCGATCACAGTTTTACGAGACAATGCTTCACATTTGACGGATTTACATGGCTGAAACTATACACCGACCAAGTTGGGATCGTCGCCAGCAGATTAAACCTATTACCCATCTCAACTGTAGTAACATAGGATGTTTTTCGTTCCTACTTTTGAAAATTGTTTCGTTTATTCGAATTGTCAACTGATCAAAACCTATTTTGATTTTCTGTAAGTGTGAACATTTCCTATGTCGCACTAACCAAATTATAAATGAAAATCTGCGTAAGTAAATATTGTAAATAAGAATGTGCAAGTAATTCTAATCTTGTGAATCAAGTTAGAAAGCTTTCTCTGGGTATAGTAATGGGTTGTCAGCTGATCAAAACAGATTTTAGACTTTCTTTAAGGTAAGCAATTCCTACTCCTACTAATCAAAATATAAATTACAAACTGCGTAAGTAAATGCTGTACAGTACCTAATACTTACGTGCTAGTAATTCTGACCATGTGAATCAAGTTATAAATCTTTCTCTGTGTAGGGTTGCGCATTTATAAGAATCTTGAACTAGGGAATCTTGTACAATTTGAATTGTAGAAATATAATTTAGAAAATCAGGTTCTAAGAAATGCATCGTAGCAGGAAATCATCATAATACAAGTAATTCACATTTATTCACATGATATAGCGCAATATGTCACAAGTTATTAAAATTTAAACGAAACCAGTTGAAAATATCGCCGTAGGTCTATTTTGTCTTATCGTAAATGTTCAGTTGAGTAGGAAGCTATCTACCGGAACCTATATCGAAATGATTCTTTCAACTTTGGTCTCGCGATATTGCGTTATAAATTGTAATTCTTTGGAAAAAGTAAGGCTATGCTAAGCCAACAAAATTAGAGCTAATCACTGCCCCAAAAACTTGTTTGGAATGACATTCACTGAGTTACAATAACGTAGTACTTGAATACTACAGTTTTAATAGCGATCTCCTTTTTTGGATATCGGTATGTTCGTAATTTACTTGTATGCAATGTTCGTTAGGACCCTGTTGTCCTCTTTTCAAGACACTAGCGACAATTGCGCCGTCAAAACATCGGAAAATGGTTATGTAATGTAAAAATCGCTCACCAGTAGAATTTAATCTAATATTTCACCGTGATTGCATTCCACTTTTGAAACATTCGACAGTTACTTTATAAAATGTATCCTAGTTTCCATCCCCGACTGAAGCTTCCTATAGTCCAGCTGGAGATTTAGTATAGGTTGAAACTAAAGTCAAATTGCAATTCAAAAACTATCTCGCCCTTCTCTAGCGTGATCTAACTTAAAAAAAAGAAAGTTTATTGCACAAAAACTATCTCCAATATCTACTCAGATGAGGGGGTTTCACATCGTCTGGCCCGTTGACCCTTTTAGGACCCCTTCAATGGCTTATAAGGATCTCACGAAGCAACTTTCTGCGGATTTGATCCACTTCCAATATTCAGCTAAGATTAATAACGCCTTTCTAGATTCTTATCACGATTGCAACCCAATAAGTTCGCGGCTTGGACTGAAAAGATGGTATTCATGCAGTCAAAAGTCCAAGAACCTTATACATTCAATACACATTGTATTACGCTTGTAATTCCAAGTCTAAAGCCCTTTTACATATGAAGCCTATTTTGGCGCGATTTTTGGCGTAACAGAGTTTAAACCGACATCAACCCAGCAGACGGAGACGCGCTGCCTACTCGGCTGCCTCTGCCGGCCAGGCCGTCACGCGGGGCTTAGCAGACCATGTCGCTGGGATGGTTTGTCTAGTGAGTCGTGCTTCTAAGTGCTTTATAAAGTTGCCATCGGAAAGGGAGTACTAATTATTCGTCAAATTTGGTAAGTGAGACTCTATTCTAACTTCTGTAATTTTCAGAGACCCCGGGACCGTGTGCCTGGAAAGGTTTCATTGTTGTAAAGTAGTCCCGGCTTCCTCCAGGCTTCCTTGAATGCGCGGCCCTGTTCCCTCAATCCCCTGGCAGCCATCTTGGTTGGCCAAAGGAGGCGTCGTATTGGTCCGGCTGCTTTAACGTGTGGTGAAGTAGGGAGGGTTGGAAAACTTGGGAAAGAAAGTTTTTTGACGGCAATTTGGTCGCTTTGGTGTCATTACTCCATTTAATTGTATTGCTACCCCGGGTTGTAACACACAAACTACCTTAACTCTTTGGAGGTTTGGGTACAAAACGTAGTATTAAGTATATTAAATATATTCTAGAAAAGCCCACTTAAAAAAATGGAAAAAAGAAAAAAGAAGTCCATTCTTCGTCATCTTCTGCAACCTTGCATTAAATTTTCTACAGTAATGGCCGTAACAGGATATTATTTATAATGTGGTATTCGCATACCACAACGCAAACCTTCTGGTAAGACAAGTTTGCCACTGTTGAATCTGCACGTAGTCCAAGCCAGGTAGTCTTAACATTAGGCAGGAGTTAAAACTGAAGGATATAATTAAGGGAAATTGTAGATATTTCAGTGGGACCAGAAATCCCGTGCAGAAATGCGCCAGGATAGTGCGCAAACCTCGTTTCCTTTGGGTGGTTTCTACTAAATCGTTTATAAACGCATTAATGGAATTTGGTTGGGAATTTTGTCCGTATTTCTAACTTAATTTTCTGCGGAAGATGTACATAATATAAGTATTTAAATATATTTAGCTTGTAAGTAAGTTTAATTAGAGTTATTTCGTTAGAACCAAACCAAACTTGTTCATTTTTTTGTAGAATATTACGCGTTTTCCTGTTAGGTACAGAATTACTTTGTAAACAAGATGTGAAAACAATTCTTCCCTTTTCTTACTTATCGGGGTGTTAGTCCGCGGATTCCTATCAACGGATTGTTTAAATTAAGGATTTTGATACAATCCCTGTCTTTCTGTAAGAATTATCATTTTTATTAATTGAATATAAGGATTCTTATTATTTTGCCGTGTAGCACTTTGTTTCTCGCGTGAATTGTGCGACTGCCTTTCATTGAAAACCGTCAGTGAGTTGAGCCGTAACGTCTATTTAGTGTCTAATAAAAGTAATTGAAATGGGCAATTAAATCAAGCAAACAGGCAATGATCCTCGTTTGACAGCTGGGTAACTTAATGAAAGAAGTTCTGTTGCATTGCGTTGCATTGGTCGTTTGAGGGTAATTTGAATTAATAATAAATAAACGTCAGTAGATTGAGACATAATCCGAGTTATGGTTTAAGTAATTCTTCCAAGTTAATAAAGAAACGCGTTGAGGAATGAGTCTAGGGGAATGTCGCACGCTAGAATAAATCAGGGAAAAGTGTGATATTTTTTCATGGTGCACTGAGGAAAATTTTAATGAGCACTCAAAAATTCACCATAAAAGAGCCGGATTAAGCCAACTACGTCAAGAAAACGCCATTTTATGGGCCGTATTTTACATTTTGCAACATTAATACAAGAAAATTTGCTAACGAGGGCCTCCTATTCCGAAAATTTTCTTACACTCCTCCCCTTCCCCAAATCGGCAATAATGGCTATCTAGCTTTAGAGATAACTCTAGGAAAGTTCCTATTTCTTTTCAAGTTCTCAGTATAAATCGATCAAACCAGTGCATTAAACTATTTGCTCGATTTCCTGTGGAAATGAAATTTGTTTCAAAAGCCAAAGACTTTCTTGAGGACGACACAGAGAACATACAGTAACGTGTCACCATTCGTTACGTCATTCTTTGACTCTTTTAATCCGCGAGTCTAAATTTGAAATTAAAATGGAGTTTAGCTACGCTTTTTCTTTTTTTCCCCACTGAGTTATTTATTATGTGAGACCCATTCGTACACCTGTGCGAGTGGGTACGTGTTGTTCCAGTGAAAAGGCGTACTGTATGCGTATGGTAATTTTCCATTTTCACGACGTTTTACAACCACGTAAAAACGTGCAGCGTGTATTTGCAAGACTGCATATACAATCGTGGCACCAGGTCATAAGTTAGCGCACAGAATTGCCGCACTTTCTCGTGTCTGAATTCTGCGTAGTTCTCAAGAGCTTTCCAATCGCAAATAAGCGCAGGTAGTAGGGCGAAAACTTCCCATTGAACCGTTATTACACTTATGTTAGCTACGGAACGAATTTACGCGTAAATTATCAGATTTATCAGAATTAAATCAAGTGTCCCAAAGTTCTGTTCAGCAGAGGTAGCATGAAATAAGCAATAATGAAAAGAATCGAAAAGGAATTTTCAGAACAAAAATCCATTTGAAGTGATACTGCGGGAATTCCCCGACTGGGTGTGAGAAAATGAACAAATTCATTGCTGTCAGTAATCAGTTCAGGCCTATCGTCTCGGCGTAACTTCCACTCAAGCCGTTGAGTGTTAGTCGCTTTTTCATTACATTATGTTCATTGTTGTTAGATTCATTGTTTTTCTACTGAACCACTTTAGTTTTTAAACTAAAATTGAGTTTTGAACTGATCTGCTTAGACATACGCCTCCTGCCGGCTTGTGTTCAATGGTTAATTGCATTGTTTGTGCAATGAAAAAGTTTCAACCGTTGACATTAAACAGCGAATCTCGAAAAAAGTGTCTACATTGTCTCCATGGTCCACAAATTCCGACAAGGTCCAACATAATTAATTCTAACACATAAGGGATGCAAAAGGACTGGAAATGCGACAAAGCAGCCCTAAAAAAGGCTTGTGATCGTATAAAGCTTAAAGAGGTCCGTACATGTAGGCCATAGATCTGTCACCTAAAGGACGAAGCCTATAAAGCTGCCGCCGAGTACCGGCAAGAATTCTTCATTACAAGTTTGCGCGGGCAAGGGAAAGCGTTGGTGGCAGGCAACAAAGCGCAAGAATGTCACACTATACACTTAGAGGTGCTGTACGTGAAAAAGACGTACAGTTCTCGTCAATCAAAAGGACCCAACCAAAACGGCACAATGCTAATTACACAACACTTGTGTGACTAGAACTCCTATGCCATGCTCGTGCTCAAATTCTCCAGTCCGCAAAGGAAAGTTTCATTGTTGCTCAGCGATCCTTTCGGGAACATTCTATCACCCAACAAGCCTTTTACACATCACCGTTGCCTGGATAACATTCATTGTTGCCCGGTGTTGTGTGGCTTGACTAGAACTGTGCGCATGAACTACGTTTCTTGCGTAGTCACTGGTTAAGGTTGCGGTCACACTGGGAATTATAACCCTGGGTAATTGTAAACAAGCTAGTTGGAATAAAGGATATAGTTAGGTGGAATAATAACATTGATAGTTTAAAGCAAATACGTAGGTATTTTTAGTGCGACCCCTCGGAATAAACGCCTAAGGGTGATTGATCCAAATTACCTAGGGAATTTCGGCAATGTAACCGCACTCTAAAGAAGTGCTTCGCAAACCTCAGGGTAAAAGTGCTGTTTCTTTGGTTAGTGACAAATTGAAGTTCACAAACGTTGGGTTTTGGTTTTGTGTATTTTATCGTCTTCGGCTTTCATCTTAACACACGTTGGGTGATATTGGCTTTCTGGTAAGCAGTGTTTGGGTAAAAGAGGAAAAACTTAGAGAACACTGGGCAAAAGGAATATTCATTGTGCCCAGTGCCGTCTGCTTAGAAGAGGATTGTTTCCGGGGAGCTTTAGAGAGTAGAGTCTTGCTATAACGAACTCTTTGCAACGACTTGTCGGCATTTTTTTGTTACTGATTATAACAACAATGGACCTTGATCAGGTTGGTTACTGGACGTGGTTGACCCCGTGTCCCTTAACTACACTGATCATGTTCGGTTGTTGGAAATAACATTTTGGAGTATAAAATTAGCCGTAGAATAGATAACATTGGCATGGTTACTAGCACAGTTGGAGCAATTCATGTAACTGAGTTGAATTTGACTTAAATTCAGAATTTGAATTGAATTTGAACTGAATTTGCCCATTGCAATTTTTTTATTTATAGGAATTGGCTTAGAGAAATTCATTGAATAAAAAAAAACTTCCAAATTCTTTTGAATCTTGACAGTGTACAAGTTCATACAGAAGGTCTTGAAAACATAACTTTTCACTCTTTTCGGGAAGCCACAATACAGTTTTCGCGTCACTTGTTTGCCTTACTTGATTTAACTTTGAATTTAATTGGACTTGACTTGGAAAAAGCCCAAATGGCATTAAACTGACTTCCATATATATATATAATATATATATATATATTTTAAATATGCTGCTTTGACTTAAGTGTTGAAAAAAACAACAATTGAATTGAATCGGATTTCAGACAATCGTTTAAATTTCATTTGAATTGACTTCCATTGTCCTTGAATTTGACCAGGTTTGGTTACTACAAATATTGCATTGAAGTGCAATTTGCAGCAGCTGAGAACTCTTAAGGAGTTTTGTTCCTTCTTTTCTCAAAAGCTTACAATTGAAAAGAATATCGGGTTTTATGGAGTCGAAACGTCCCGGGTTATGTAAATCTGCAGTTAAAGCGTCCGACGTAATGAACTTCGGATATATTGAATAGTTCTTATACACCGAACGGTTGTTGTCTTCAGGCGGTTCGTCATAACGAGATTTGACTGTATACGAAGCGTATTGCACCGTCTCGCCGCGTGTTTCTCCAAACCCTGCACAGTGAAAGAGCGCTATGTAATACGGTAAACACATCCTCCGCGTACCCGAAACGTACCGCGTACCAATGAGAAGCTTTGGCACGGCAAACCAAATCTGGGTTTGTCATCGTGGCAGTTCTTTCCCCCCCCCCCTCCCCCATCCTTTGGAACCCAGGCAAAATCTCGGGCAAATTGCTTCAACCTTTCTCTCATTGCCCGTCGTGACAGGTGCAGTCAAGCTGCCAATTACTCCTCAAGGTATACGAGCACCGCGCGGCTGTATTTTTGTTTTCTCGTCTTTTCTTTTTGGCAAACGCATCAAGCGTTGAATTCGTGTCGGTGGGCCAGAGGGCGGTGCGACGATGGTTTTCTGGCGTTTCATATAGGCAAACCAGGCGTATTTTTTGGCATGCGGCCTTGTAGTCCCAACCCGCAGGGTTCCCCCCCCCCTTGTTATAAGATTTTTTTAAGAGCAGGAGCAGCGTATTTGTTGGCTCTCTCTTGCTCATTCTTCGCTTTCCCGCTTTATGTCCATCTATTTTTTAAAAGCGGATCCGAAAAAGAACTCCTGGCGGAGTAGTGAAAATCATAAAAAAAGAAGGGCGAAAGGAGAAGGCAAGGAGCTACATTTCATTATCATATGAGACAAGGGATCGCGTAAATGCGAGTTTAGAGCAGAGCGGGTTTGGCCATAGGTGCCTGGGCACTCAGATCGCTGAGTACTTAACCCTATAAGGCGTCTGCAATTGGGGGTTTCTTTGGTTATCCCGACGTCGATAACTGTGGGGATTGGTTTCCGCGTAGTAAATCCTTTACGGTTCAAACGGGGAGCCCCTTTCTTTCGCAAAAGGGTAACTAACTGAGGGAGGATATGATGCATTTCAAACGGACATTACCGCAGCAGCCAACATCGAACCAAACGGCACACACACACACATACAACCTCAAATGAAAGAGGGGGGGCACCTCTTTTTACACTGGGGCCCACACGGAGGAACCACACACGCCCGGCTTGAGTCGCCATTCTCCTCCGCGTCTTTTTCGGCGGCCCCAAAACTTGCTGGGGTTAAAAGGAGCCAACTCAGAGCATAAAAGGACGGTGCCATCCTCTGGGCAGCAGCATCCCCATGCCATACCTTCTTCATCCGCAACTCGACAGCAATCGACACACACTCAACACAAACACGAGGCGAAGAACTTGGGGGCCAAACAATTGAAGCACCTGGGCCAGTCGACAAACACTTCGCTCGCAATTCCAACAGCTACCGGGAGGGTGGGGAGCAGCCCCCAGTGCTCGCATCTTGGCTTCCCCGCCACAGCATCCCAGTGGAAGATGGAAGGACAGAAAAACGGTGTGGGGGAATGGCATCTGGCGTGCTCCAAGTCGTGACAAAACTTTGGGGGAAAAAGTGAAACGTCCTGTACCGAAAGGGGGGAGAGGGGAGGTGGGGGGGGGGAACGACGACAAGACAAAAAAAGACCACTGTTTGGGTGTTTTTTGCTGTGATCGAATCGGGGAATCCAATGGCCGTGCTGGTATTGCCATTGTGGTGGTACCGTTTTTTTCTGTTGTGGAAGAAACTCGTATCAGAGGACAAAAAAAGAGACCAAAAACGGTTCAGGGTGCTCTTTTTGCAGTACGCGGAGAGATTGGGGCGATGCGACAACCCGTGGCTGTTAGTTTGTCAGGTAAACTGTTTCGGTACTGGTTTTTGGTTGTTTCAGTTACGATTGCAGTGTCCTGTTTTTTTTTTCGTGGTGGATTTATCCCGGGTAGTTGACTTTTTTTTTACTGTATTTTTTTTCCCCCTTCAATCCTTTCGTCAGCTTCGTATCTTATCTCGTTCGACTGCCAAAGTTTAGCTGGGAAAGTGGAATGAGCACTCTTTTTTTGGAAGATTTTGGGAAAGTCCTAACTCAATCTTTATGGGATCGATAAAGTTTGCATCGTTGCGAGGTTCTTTTTTTTCGGAGCAAGGTGATCAATTTAGGGGAAGGTTATTAGTTTTTGAGGAAAGGTTATTAAACGATTCGGTATTAGTTGGTTGTCGATCGGTGAGGGATTTACGAGGCGGGGTTTGGGTGCCGAGGTATTGGCAGCATGTATTGTGTCCGAAGAACTCCGCCAGGCCTATTAATTAGAACGAGGCGGACGAGGAGGAGGAAAAAAGATGCGTGTTTGATACTGTACTACCAGGAGTAAGGTTACCACCGGTAAACTCCCCACCCCATAACGCCCCTCGCAGGCACAAGTCGCCAGCTTTTTGGCGATTCACATAGAAGGGGATCGGTGCTAAGCCACAACAGTTGGCTTTTGCGGTTGTGGGTGGCGATAATCACAAGCCCGAGCTTGATTTAGCTGCGCTTTTTTTCTTTTGCTGCGTTGCTGAAAAGTGCTTATTCGGTGTGCGTGAGAGGAGCTGATTTGTTCCGTATTTGGGGGGGGGGGGGAACAGTTGCGCTTGACTTATGAGTGCGCCTTGGCATCTACTGGAGCCCAACAAAGGATCCAATTAAGGTAAAACTAATACTTGTTAACCACACGCATTTTTACGCACAGGCAGTGTTCGTGTAGCGTAAGGAGCTTCGTTCATGTATTGCGCACCTTGCGTCGCGTGTTGTGCCGGTATTAGTAAAGACTTGTTTTTTGGGGGGTGTAACATAATATGTATTTCCACAGGAAGGCAATAGAGTAACAGGCGTAACAATGGACACTTTATAACATCTTTTTAGTTGACCAGAGTAAAGAAAGAAGTAAGGGAAGAGTAGTGGAACAAAAATAAGGCAGAAACAGAGCAAATGGGACGAATGGAGAAGAAAACGTGTTGAGTCACAAATATCCATGTTGATTTTGAGGTTGAGCTTTAGCATCGCAAAACTTGAGGTTGGAATCGCGGTTAGAATGCGAGAATTGGAGGCGCTTGACCGTTTGACCTCGTCGGAAAGGTTGCTGGTACGGAACGTAGGTTTGGGCACCAAAGGGTTAAGCCTCATCAAAATTAATTCCCAGAAGCCTAGTAGTGTGTCAACTTGGGAGTGCCTCTGGTAGGAAAACATGCCATCCTGGCAGCTTTGGCGGCATCCTTTGTGTTCTTAGCGCGGTTTTGCTCAAATTCGGCTGACTGAAGTCTTCTGGTTAGTTGCTATAGACTGGTTTCGTTGTTTTAGCTCCTGGGTTTGGCTTAAAGTCCGAGTCCGCGGGCAAATACGCCTAAATGATGACAAAAGAGGTTGATTTTCAGACAGTTCTGGCATAGAGTACAGAAAACGTTTATTGTCGTTTCTAGCTGACCCAGAGGTTAGAACTATAATGAAGGGGTCGTTTTTGCAAAAACAAAAGACGAGCAGTAAATGTAGTGGAAGCAAGCCGGTTTAGCGAGAATGGGGTAAGACAAGTGCGTGAGTGGTTAATTAACGATAAATCAATAGTCCTGAAAAGCTTGTCAAGATGGTAGTTGTACGCGTTCCTGGGCTTTTGTGGACTACGTGGTACAACTGTGTTGATTTGTTGCACCAAAAAGATGAGGAAAACGGACAGGATTGTAGCGAGTATACATTGTTTTCAGATAAAGAGGGATACAGGATTTTGCTATTGTTACGAATTTTCTTCTCCGCAGAACTGTGCCCCATTGCCTGCTGAATGCGATTTTTATGCAAATAGCAATGTCTTCTTTGTTTTCGTAACTGAAATACGACACGAGTGATAATTAGACCAATGTGCAGGGTCCACGACCCGGTTGGATTGTCGGTAGATTTGCGTCTGATGTAAATTGTAGTCGAATGAACGGCCGATAGAAAGAATAGATCGAAACAATGGAACGAAAAGAAGACGTAGAAAGAAGATTACGGCCTGATATATGGGCTGTCGGAATTTCGAAGTCGGTATAAACATTGCGAAATGAAGAATTGTGGGACACATAAATGTATTGTAGCTGTCAGACATAATTTGGGCCGCGGGTTCGTGGAGTATCGGTTCGAATAGGTTGGTAGTTTCCGAGGTACTTGGTTAGAAAATTTGGGAGACAGTGAAACGCATGATGCCTTAACAAAAGGTACATGCGTAGAAGAAAAATAGATTCGTGCAGATAAACTGAACAGATCGTACCGAATGGGTACATTTGAGGGATTAAAACTTATAAGGAACACGTTTAAAGGGGCCAAGTGAGAATCCTGGATAATCGTTAATAGATTTGCCGGATAAAGAGCCAGTTGTAGCAAAGTCAAATAAAAGTAGGATTATCCGAACTTTCGGGTAGTTGATTATCAGATTAAGCTCGTCCTCTATTACACACACAAAAAATCTTTGTTCTTACGGCGCCATTCTTAAGATTTTAGCGGGATAAGCCATTGTGGGCAGATTAGAAGTGTACAGTACAAAAACAGGATTCTCTTTCGGTTTTTCAAAGAAGTGCCTGCAATGAAATTGGAAAACGGTTGGGAGATTTGTTGGTAAATGTCTCACTTGCGTTATTATGGCTACGGACTTGCTTCGAGTGAAACTGAACAAACTTACAGGAGAAATGCGGATTTCTAACCGTTATGTCCTTCGATTTGTGCGAGAAATTATATTTGCGTTAGTTTGGTCAGACTTTTAGTCTTTATGCACGGGTATTTCGTGCTCACCTAGCAGTAAACTGATAAATTTAATGAAAGTGCAGTAGAAGCAACCGAAAATGCTATTACTTATTATTATGACCATTTATAGGCGCACAACTCTAACCTTTTGAGCTTGATTTTGTCAACTGACTGACTTGTCAGCCACCCATGATACCGACTGATCGACGAAATCGGAGTTTTACTGTTATTTACGATTTTTTACACCAGTTAATGGAAACAGTCGAGTTCTGTAGCAAGTACGTCCTTGGAAAGGGCTCGAAATTTCATCCCGCGTTTACCCCGTAAAGAATAATGCTACCCTTATTATCAAAAGAATCAAGAGTAAACGGACGTAATTATATCGTTGTCTCGTTTTGTGCTCTTTGGTTAATTCTCGTGTCGGGTTTCACGTTTTGCGAAGGTAGTTCTTCCACGCGCCAATAAGTTTGACCTTTATCCTCTTCACAGTTGGACAGAAACGGGTCTGAATCTCAAATTCACAGAGCATCCAAGAATAGAACGCCTCAAATCTGACAAAACCCAACAAAGATTCAAAAACTGTTGTCGGTTTGCGTATAATCCACATGTACTGCCCCCAGAATGCATAAATGGAACTAGAAACCAAAAAACTAACGTAGTAGTGAACTAATCATGAAAGTAGTCCATTCTCCGGCGAAGTAAACCGTGAATTTCTTCCGAGCTTTCATTTCGTTCACTAGCAAGAAGATAGTCGTTGGAAATCTTATTCAGTTTAGTGCGAACCTACATGTACTGTGCCTACATTTCCAGAGCGATGTTTATGTGAGTTAGCCCTTGAGCGCTGGAGCTATTTTGGAACCTTCCTTGTCTCAGAATACTTTTTATCACATCTTTTGTGAAGCAATGCCACTGACAATGGTAGTCTTCATCTTTCACATAACCAGAGTCTTCAAACTCGTGCTTTCTTAAGCAGGCACTGGCCCAACCCTTTCATTAACCCGCCAAACGAAGCCCAAGGCGTGGGGTGTCATTTTCCCAAGCGCGCTTTCGACGTAATTGCCGATAAAGCTTAGTTTTAATAGTAATTACATAACTTAAGCTTCAATAACGCGAACTGCCAAAACCTCACCGTGAGCTTTTCCTCATGGAACGCCCTTGATAACCTCCTTTTATTAAACGCACTAACGGGCTCTGACGTCACGCAAAGTATTCGTTCTTGTCTTGCTTATTGGCGATGGGTTTTGCTTGTCGATTCCCATATTTATGCCAGATGTAAAGCCATCATTTTCTCTCTCCCTTGCTTCTTCGTTCTCCATGTACACGACTGCATTAGCATTTTAAATATCGCGAGCCCTACACATTCCCTATAATTTCTCTGGCGAGTCCCATCACAAGCGTATCCAAAGCATTTCTCAGCGAAACGCCCCATACATTTCAAACCTGCAAGACATACAGGACATGCCCAGACTAGCGAGCTGGGGGAAACACACCTTGGGCTCGGTTCTTGTCTGGACCACGTCTTGTTTCTCTTGCTTCTTTATTGATAAGCGCAGGGATTTTTTGGGTTTTATTAGGATTTTTTTTGTCCTGACTGCTAGCCCCAGCCAAGCTATGCAATTTACGAGAGAGCGAGAGAAAGGGTTGCATGCTTGAATATAATATATTTTACGGCCAGGCAGCCAATCCCTTCATCGCAGACCGTTGCTTAGCTGAATAAGTTTCTACACGCTTCTCTTTTACTTTTTGAGGTACTCGTTTTTGGAAGCTACCCCAAAGGCAAAAAAAGAGATGCTGAAATACACTATTTTGGTTTTACGGATTGAGATAGAGTCCATATTTAAGGCTAGGTTTTCTTATTACCACCTTAACCTTTTCCACCACACATGAATAATTCTTTTTTTCAAGCCCCGGACTAATGAGTCCCCCCCCCCGAGAATAATCCCTATGTTCTTTTTGCCCGGGCTCTGTAATCAAAAAACGCTTTTTCTCTCTTTTTTGAGGGGGGGTTGAAGGAAGGCTATAAATACACTACATGGGGAATGCCAAGACTCGCTGGCTCAAATGTCATAAAAATGAGAGAGAGCCACCCGTTTCTCACATTCTTCCTTGTCCCGGGGAGGGAAAAATGAAATAAAAATGGTGGGCGAAAATGGCGCGATTTGCTGAACTTGGAAGGGAGACACTCCTCCCTCCATTGTTGGAGGACGGGGAGGCAAGCAACCAAACGGCAGCCAGGCCATTATTATGCTGAACACGTGGCCCTTTTGGCCCAAGAACCCAGAAGGGCTGTTAACCGAAAAGGGAAAGATCCCCAGTACCGGCATAACCGGGCGCGCTCATTTGTTCCGCGGCCGTTAAAGCGGAGGACGAGAGCCCGGTCGACGAGGAGGAGTTTGTCACGTTTCATTGCCAGCAATCCAATCGAGGACGAGGGCTTTAGGGCTCACGAGCCTTTGATGAAGAGAACGGCAAGCCCTAAATTTTGAGTTATTCCAATCGTCCTAAACTTTTTTAAGATTTTTTTTTGGGGGGAAAGACAGCGTTTTATAACGTTTTAAGGGGGCCAAAGGGTTGGATGTAAGATTCGGGTCGTTTGCAACTTTCTAACCAATAAATGAGTTGGGTTAGGTCAGGGGGGGTTGTTGAAGGCGATTTTGGCAATTTGGGCGAAATTTTCGGGCCAGACGTAGAGACGGGCTGGTAAATTAGGGTTATCGCCTTTAATATGGGCTATCGCTGTACTTTGGGCAGAGGAATTGTGATGTTGGGGAGAAAGGGGGGTTTGGGGGGGAGAGAAAAAGCTTTGTTGGAGAGAAAGCACAGGCAGGCGCCAAATGGCTGGGCTTAGGGATTGGAGAAGGACGGAGTTTTGCCGACGTGGAGTAAAGCTGTAATTTAACTGCTTTTTGAAGCTTCTATTTCCTTTTGGTATGGCACACGCACACACAAAAAGAAGAGTTTTCGAGGATGAGAAAAAACAGCTTTGTTTCGGACTGGGAGGCCACTTCGGCAGCCCGGACCTAATGGACAGAGTAAAACTTCGTATTTGGTAGCTGAATTTGTCTGAATTGGAGTTTAAGTGGAGCAAGGAACTTTTGGAAAGGGAGGAAAAGCTAGCTTCCGTGGGAAAACTTTTTTGGGGGCATCCAGCTGGATTTTAGTGCAGAGATTTTGATTTTTTTTAGGGGTAGGGGGCTTGAATGAGAATATAGAGTAGGAAAGCCATACTAATTCGATCCAAGACTGTTTTTACTAGTTTAAGATTATTTCCAGACTATTTTTTCTAGTATTAATTTTGTTACGGGATGTTAAAATTGTAGGAATTTTTACAAATATTACAATTCTTACAAATCTCACAATTTGTACAGAAATCACAATTTGTACAGAAATCACAATTTTTACACATTTCACAATTTTGCAACTCTCACAATTTACAAATTCTAAACGAATTTTCATGGCTTAATTTTAATTAGCGTAACTAACTAGCAAGTTAAAATGATTTATTGTGTCGTGTAGTTTCGCAAGGGCGATACAGTAAGTAATTTTCATTAAAAAATCAGGTCTTTTTCCGTTAGGAATAAAACAGACTCGAGCAGTTTAATGCCCTTTTTTAAACGAGAATAATTTTAATTTTTACATAAAAAATGTAGGACTGTTAAGTGTAGAAGAGGAATATTGACTGAAAATCAGATATCCTCCTTTTGTAACAAAACCGTTTGTGGCATTTCGAAAAGTTTTTGTCTTTTTCAAGTTATAGTAAAAATTTTTAGGGGAAAAGGCTCAGATCATTTACGTGTAGAGCAATATTTTTATTTACTGTCACATTTTACCGTTTTTCTGTAAAATTATTGCTTTGGAGGTAAATATTGCATAGATTATATTATATTATCTTCACAAAACCTATTATACCTATACTATTATTATTATAGGTATTACCCCGTAATAGTGTATCTTGATTAGAAGTCAGACAATTTTTTTTCAAATTTGAGCTTTTAGAGGTAAACCGTCTCAATTTATTTTTCTGTTTTAGCAAAGGAGCGCAAGTATTAACCTATAATAGCGTAATTTTGATTGAAAGTTAGCAATTCCTACGTTAATAACCGAATTAAAAGCATTTTGGTTAGTTTCCTTCGCTTCCTGAATTCTTGGATCAGAAATTGTGATCTGAAGCGTTCTGTTCATACACGCTGCAGGGATACAAATTGCTTAGTAGGCCATTTCTGGTACTCGGGTTGTGCCGGTCGGCCTAATCTGCGCTGTTCATAGCAGATACCTCAGGATGCTGGGTACTGTAGGTCAGATGTACCCTAAATTTCCTTTCAAATTTTCTGCTCAACGCCAACCTCCCTAACGTGAAAACATTATATTCTTGAATCAACGCGTACTTAACGCCACAGATCTTAAGCTAATTTCGCCAAATGTTCCCCCAGTAGACATAATGGGCCTCCTTCGAACTTCTCCAGAGTAATCTGAAGTGTTTTCGGCGCTTTCTATGCAGCTGTTGGTCCAGTACAGGGATAATTCGACCTCCGTGCACGGAACTTGAGTGGTGGCTGTCCAAGCACTTGGGAACCAAGTTGTAGCCATCTGGGTCCATTGTTGCCCCTCCTGTTTTTCGTCTCGCAGAGTCTCGGGCTCCTTTAGCCTTCCTATGTGTCACCGTTAAGGAAATGGACGTACCAAAAGGACATTGCGCGCCTTAAGTTAAAGAAGAGGGGCTGTCCGTTCGTAAAACTTCGTTAACGAGAGAAAAAAGAGTGTGCTGCTGGTTGGTCCTGTCCCCCAGACATATAAAAAGCCTTCTGAGAGAAGTTTTGGCCGCGAAGTTAGGACAATTGTTACAAAGAGTTTGCGGTCTGTGAGCAGCGTCGAAATAAAAAGCATCAGAAAACTTTTCGAGGGGGAGGGTATCTAAAGGTTGGCCATGTTTTGGTTTTTCTCCCCGACACGCGCAAAAGTTTAGATAGAAGTTGGTAGAGAGGCAAAATTACGAGCGGCCCTGTTCCTAGCGTGAAGGAGCCCAAGTTTGGCAAGGCTGTGGGCATGGGCATGGCGGTGGCGTGGTGGTAAGGGGGTCATGAATCTGGCGATGATTTTGGCCAAGGGAGAAACCATTTGAGTTGGAGTTTTAAAGAGCCCATAACCTTTGCGTTTCATGTCCCGAGTTATCTTCGACGCCCCAACCCGCTTGCTGGGCTCCTAGGCGCCCTATTTTTTTTGCGGCCCTCGCTCGTATCACCTCTCGCTGTTGCTCGCTCTGTGTGTGTCGATGCTCCACGCTAAAAGCGCGCCAGATCAGCAAAACTGACGTTTGAGGGGCGGCTAGAAGAATACGACAGCAACTCGGACGATACACTCACTCACTGACACACATACTCACACATACCCAGTTCGCTTATTCCACCCCACTCGATCAGTGGACGCTAAGCAAATCAGATGCCCCCCCTATCATCACCACCAGAACCCCACCTCGGACTTTATTTCCTTCAACAAATCTCCTCCACTCGTAGAAAAGTCTTCGAACAAGCCGACAGACACAAGAGTAACCCACAAAAAAAGCTCATATTATGGGCAAGTTCTCAACACAGCATCGTTAAAAAATCCCGGGAAGGAAAAAAGAAGAAAAAGTTTAACTGGGAGAAGGGGAAAAAAGAGGGGGTCCGGCGCGAATTGCTTTTTCTCCAACCAAGCTGCTAAACAAGACATCAACAAGAGGCATTGTGTGCATAACAGTCGTTCCAAGCAGATCATGGGCTCCAGATTACTTCATCAAGCATCTCTGACTTCTCCGCTTACAACGGCTCTGCTCACTGGATTCTCCCGCGCTCTTCTGTCTTGTCTTTCGATCACCAGCACTGGCGGCTCCGACACTGGCCCTGCCAAGCGGTGGACGCTTTCCCTCGAGTGACAATCCAAGGTGGTCTTTGTTGCTTCTTCTGAACTTCTTTTTTTTACCTCCTTGATCTTTTGGGGGACCCCTAAAGTGCCCAGAGGCGGGAATGTGCTAAGAATCTGCCTGGCAACACCTGCAATCGTAAGTTTGTCATAATATTTGAATATTCGATGGATTTTGTGTGGTAGGGCGAGCTGGGCGGTATATTTGTCCTTTTTCCAAAGAAAAAAGAGAAAAGGAAGATGACGAAGCCCCTTCGTTTTGTATGCAGAAGCTTTGGGCGAAACTCCTCACATATCTTGCCAGGACCCTTCGAGTTTCTTCAGTTATTATTTTGGGGATGATGGCGGTGCCCGAGACAGACATTGTCTTGGTCTTGTCCCGAAACAAGAAAGGTTTTATATTTTTTAAGTGTGTGGAGTCGTTCAGTTCAGTGTGCATGTGTTTTTTTCGGTGTTTTATGAGTTAAAGGGGAGAGCCACAAGGAAAACTGAGCGCAGCACAGTGAAGACAAAGTTTGGGAGTTTTGGTGGTGCGGATGCAAACGAGAGCGGCGAGTGTTTAAACAAAAAGAGGCCTTTTTTTTGAGCCGGGGAGGACGGTTGAGAATATGATTACATGCAGCAGACTCGGTGTGTGGCATCGAAATGATCGAAAATGAGCCACTTTTATTGGGGAGAGAGCATTAAAGGCGAGCCAGCGCTGCAATTTGTTGGGGAGCGCGCCCAAACGTCTTCGCTGGTATGCTTATTTATATAGATAACGCTAACCATTGGGATATTAACCCTAGTAGAGAAGGAAAAAAAAGAGAAAAAAAATAAACGGAGAGACTTTGTCTTTTACCACCGCAAAGTAATTTCTGTAGGTAGATAGTTATCTAGCGAGATGGGTTCGTTAAACAAGAAAACCTGGAAGAGTTAGGAGGAAAAAGAGTACACCAATGTTTTCGCTATGCACAAGTTGGGGATCTCATCAACTTGGAGGAACTGTTATTGCTCGTACATTTCTTTCCTTGGCGGAACTCCCTTCGCTTACAAATGTGGCCCAACGTAGCACTTCGCTGTTTCTAGTTATGGGGAGACTTTTAAAGAGTACTGGTGCATTTATTTTTTATTTTTTTGCATTGCGTTGAGGCAGATGGGGCGTGGGTTATCGCGAAAGTTTTTCGGCGTTTTTAATTTTCCTCCGGTGCCGATCGATTGCAGGCTTGCATCGTAAAAGTAATAAAGAGTACCCCGGAGGAGTGGATTAGATCGAAAGTTTGAGTGCGTGACAGTCTGGAGAAGAGACGGTTAACTGGGAGAGAGAAAGAGCGAGTAGACCCCCCCCCAAAAAAAAAAAAATGGAAAAAAAGAATAAATAATAGCAGAGCGGTCGAGTTGCTGACTTGCGAAAGGTGTGCGCACATTTGCATAGTAAAGTGCAGTTGGCTTGGGGTTTCGGGTGGAGTATGGCGTATACCGGGGCAAGATGAGAAGGGGATGATTATGGATGGCTGACAAGCTTGTAATACGAATTCCCCTACTCGCAGCATACGTGAACATCTCTCGTCTCCCTCCGGAGACGAAGATAAGTTAAACTAACGTGGAACCGCAGTTTTGGCCCGTTGGGGGGCTGAAATTACGCTAATCACTGGGTATTCGAGCCCTGGAGAGACAGAACAGCTTGACTTTCAGTCCTGGCGTTCATTTGAGCGCAGAAATACCTAAAATGTAGAGGGGAGGATAGTGTGCCCCAAAAGCGGACGGAGGAGATTGAGTTAAAAGGTTTGAACATTATTTTGAAAGGATTTCCTGGAAACGTCTTGTCAGCACCTGGCTGAGAAAATGATCCATTAAGGAGATAATCCCCGAGTTTTTGACGTAAATGTGCATCTAAAGCTGTCAACTATTGCAAACAAATGCTTAAAATGGAAGTAAAGCCGTTTTAAGACAGTTCAAACCTCGTTGCTATCTTTACTCGAGGTGTTAAGAGGCGTAGTTGGGATTTCTGTGGAGATTGATAAGCCAGGTTTGCGAGCGAAAGACTTTAAAAGGACTATATAGAGAGGAAGGAGGTTTAATTGCAATTTTGGCGGGTTTTGAACGACCGAGTGATGCGTTCCAGAGCTTTTGTTTGCCGTTTCGTGCGTTCTAAACGAGAAACATAGACTTCTGAGTTAGCGTGGTAGTGTGTAATAAGATTTGTAGCTTATTGACGCCTAGTTTGCGTGTTTTGTTACCTAACTTAAGAACTTTAATTTAAACAAGTTTGTTATGTTGGTGTGTGTTATGTTTCGTTGCTTCAAACTTTAGTTTGTAGCGAAATTTCAAATAAAAAGCGCGATTTGACGTAATTGGGTAGATTTTAGTGAAGTATGTAATTTTAAAAAAGTTTGTAATGCAGTTGTACATTTTGTTTAAAGGTTTAGCTGAGTGCTATGCTCCAAATAAGAGTGAATTTCTGGCAGCGTGGAAGTTTCTAATTATAACACTTCATGTCTTTCTGTAAAACATAGTTTTACCACTGACTTTCAGCGCAAGACCTACGTTTCTGAGTTATATGTGTAATGCCAAGAAAGATGTCCAGCTTATTCGCGCCGGCTCGGCGTTTTTTCTAATTGAAAGTTGTATCTTCCTTTTGCATGTAAAGGTTTACTTCTTGCTTACGTTTAAAGTAAGAAAAGCTCGAATTTGGCTTTGCAAGGTTTAGAGTTGTTTATTTGTATGAAAGAATGTTCCTTGTGTCAGAAAACAGCTGATATAAAGATAGTTTACCTTTCTAAATAGTACGTACTTTAAAACTTTTGTGTTGACACACTTGCTCAAACCTTAAGCTCCAGTTTATAATTCAGTTTAGAAAAGAAAAGTTGCGGTTTGGTCCGAGTAACGATTATGTTTAATTGAATGGAAGATCTTTATTTTAATCAATTGTGTAACAACACTCGAGCAATCTTTCTTACAGAACTAGAGTTTCCCGTCATCAGTACTTTTTCTTAAGTTTTCTGTCTTCAAAATATCTTTGCATGCTAGTCGGCATAAAGCAGTAGTTCGCAAACCTAGGTTAATTGCCCACAATTATACAAATGGTGTTGCATTTCTAACAATATATTGAAATTTACTAGCGTTAGCCAAAAATGACTTCGTGATACGCGATACTGGGGTAATTAAGGAAACAATTCAAGAAACACTCGTTGAGAGCGTACTTGATGAGATTTCGGAAGTGTCTGCGGTTGAGACTTGAGCGTTGTTACAGAAAATTACTTTTACTACTCTGTTATTGTTCTTCGACAGCGTCAAATCGTAGCTCATAATCACTTGGTTAACGAGCTAACAAGCAAAAAAGGAAAAAACCAGCAACACACTAAGGAAAAGAAAAACTCCCTGACAGCGTGCTTGCGTCTATTCACCTGCACTCTTATTTTTCCTTGTCGAGTTTCGAAGAAAACGAATCAGTATATCGCCAGGTTTAAGAGCCTTAGGAAAAAATATGTAACCTCAAGACACAGTTTATGTTCAACTGTCACGCATGCCAAGAAAACTGAGCTTCTTGTTGATGAGCACTTCTCACACCAACACGGATTACACTTAAAAACAAACACGAGAAATACTCCTCCAACTACGAAAATAAGAATTACCTGCAATTACAGGCAATAGTAATCCTTTCTTGATTCTTCTTGTTCCATACCGACGAAACGTTTTTTTTAAGAAAAAAGATACTGTCAGTAATTGGAGACAATAGACTTGCACTTGCACACGGCGTGAGAAACATAGTTCAGTGTGATGGTATGTTTGAACGCAGAGTTTGAAGGGTAGTCAGCGGTAATTTATTAGCTCTTTGTTAGGCAGATAATTGGAATGACACAAAACAAGACGCGTAGAAGGTGACAAGATTTGCAAGTTCACTCGATGCCAAATCTCGCGCAGAACTGTCTTCGCAATGGCGTCCGAAGTGCTTGGGAAGCTGTCCCATGCTAGCTGCTCTTCCCTTTTTTCCCCCTTTTTTTGCTCTAGATAACATTTTGCAACCGTCTCCTATGCAACAAGAAATATAGGACAGAATTAAAGCAAAAAAACGGTGAAGCATATCAGTCATGGGTGAAGGCGCTGTCTTATCTCGCTGCTCGGACCGTCACAACTTGCTGCAATTCTGCACCTTCTTTTTTGCTCGTATGGAGGCCCGAAATTGCGCCAACAGAACACGGCGGGGTTTTGAAGAAAAAAATTGGCAAACCGCTGAGGTTAACCTGGGCGACAAAAGTTCGCATTGACAGCGGAGCGAAACAGCAGCAAAAAAGTGGTCCAAGATCCAGGAGCTGGGAGGAAGGACAAGATGGCCACGCTTGGTGCTTGGATGAGCCAGATTTTTACGGCAGGACGATAACTACGCGTTGGCCTAACCAGCGTTCAGACACGGGAAAGTGTGGTAGAGCGCAGGGACCAATGGCGACCCCGAGGTCGGCCATCTTGGCTGCCGTCACCCCGCCCGTTTGTCCCTGCTCAAAGCGGTTTCAGCTTTTTTTGCGCGCTTTTTTTGGGGGGGCTTTGCCATATTGTTGTCAGATACAGAAGATATGAACAACCCCCATCTTGTTTTTTTTTTGTAGACCGCCCTTTTTAAGCCCCCTTACGTTTTGAGACAGACACTTGAGATTCGCTTGGTTCCCAGCCGAAAGCCTATGGCAGCCGGATTTTTTGTGGCAGTAATATGTGGAGACATGCAATAGTTATATTGGGTAGGCTGGAAATTTCCTTTGAGAGGTAAGTGTCGACACCGGCACTTGTTTAAAAGCATGGGAAGATTGAACAAGCCGGTCGAAAGGGCCTCAGCCACCGTTTTATACCGGAACGGGGCATATTTGCAAAATATTGAGCCTTTGGCTTTTTATACGAACAAAAAACTGCGTTTTCCTTGCATTTTGTTGGTAACCGCGTTTTGTGACGCTTGGCAGGGTACATTTAGGCGGTAGAGTAGTAGTGGTCGTGAAAGCATAGGAACACAACGTTTGGAAGGCCAATCGAGTCAATAGCTCGTACGTTCTGCAGGTTAAGGAGCTGCGTGGTCAGTGGTCCAGAATGCGATTGCGTTATGTTCACGACACTTATTTTAATGTGAATAAATAGATTCTACTGTACAGGTTTTGGGATGTTTGTCGAAATGCTTTAACATATTTAATGACTTACTTTTTGTGGGAATAATGCGCTTTGGTGCAATTTCATTGCGTTTTCTGACATTATTTGATTTTCTGTTATTTTATTGAGTTTTCTTTTGTTTTAATTCATTTTCTGTTATTTACCGTTTTATTGATGTATATTATTTTAATTTATTTTTTCGGTAATTCGGTGCGGTTTCTAGTAGTTTACTTCGTTTTAACAATTGTTTCGTTTTCAAAATGAAGCTGTTGTTTCGTGCTCTGTAAAATATCCGGCTTTCTGTGCTTGGTTTTTCTGTTACTTTCTTTCTTTTTTATTTATTTCCTTTTCTTATACAATATTTGTGTCTCGTTTTTCTGTGCTTTATTTCTTTTCATTCTTTAGTGCATTTTCTGGAGTTTATCACTGTCTGTATTTTATGGCTTATTGACAGGACTCCAGTGAAAACCGTTTCACTTTTTAAAGAGGGTCTAGTTTTCTTTAAAATATCTGCCCGTTATACAAACGGGGCTTTTTAGCGTACGTCAGGATCCAACAACGCGACTAATGCCGATAATTTACGCCCACGTGCGTGGAATGAGTGGCTTGGACTTGTAATACGGACCCCAAAATAACGTTGAAATAGGTTTTATTTGAATCCACAAATCCGGTTAGGAATGTGTAGATATTTTGTATCGTACGATTTTATGACGTAGAATATAATACTTTACCTTAATTGATAATGCGCCTGCACGTGAGAGCTTTATTGTACGCAAAGACATTTTTCATAGTAATAGACCAGCGTTAGCATTGGTTTTGTGCCGGATGATAACAATTTTCTTCACATATCTTATTCAGTGTAAGCGTATTTGATTTATTAGACGTACTTACCGTCAAGTAAAACTCGAACAACTGGTTGTAGCGTGTATTTCATTGCAATACATAGTTTTGTTGCAGATTCGGTAAATTTAGTTCAAAACTCAAGCAGCTTGTTTCTCTTTTTTTTAGGAAACATACATAGTTTGGTTTCAAATTCAATTAGTGCTAGAGTTAAGGTAGGTTAAGGTATTTGTTGTCCGTAAAAATAAAAGAAAAATAAAGCATGCGACAGTAAGGATAAGTCGGAGCTATTTTGGTGCGAGATAAATTATTACGAAGGAAGTTTTTATTCCATCACGCTCTAAAATAAAAAAGTACCTAGATGAGAAATTTCGCGCTTATTTGTCTGAAATGTTGCGAGGAAAATGATAGGTTGTGTACCGAGAGTAGCCGTTGCTTGAGATGCTGTTTTTCCGCATTTTTTTACGAGATGCCGTATAAAAACATGGCTTCGTCGTGATCCTGCAGTTAATGCATTGCCGTGCTGAATAAAGCCAACTAAAAAAGAAAAAGAAATAGCAAGACAAGGAAAGAAAAAAAGTTTGCTGGCTTGCTTCCCTCACACGGTTGGTCGCGCTTTATATCACGTCATTACAAGTGTGGCGCAGCTTTGGCTACATTATATAGTCCCAACATCTTGGGGAACAAGCAGTCGTAGCTCCGCACACTAAGCAGCCCGTGTCTCCCCATTTTCTTCCCCCGCGTTCCTTTTTATTCTTATGATATGAAAAAGTAAGAACAACCAGGGAAGAAATGCCACGACAATGACTCCATAATATCGGATAAAAGAGAGATGCAGAACCCCCACGCGCTCGTTGTGTGCTCTGTCCAACGGATATGGCCTCGTATCCTGTCAGGTTAGGCCTTTTTTAAGGTTGTCGCATCTGGGCCTTGACGCGAAGCCATCAGCAACCTAAAAGTTAACTGCAGGAAATGTTGTTGCCCAGTTACAGACTTTGTTCGCTTTTACTTGCACTTCCCGAATTTTCTGTTCTTTTTCTTAAAAAAAAATGACCGCTAGGGAAATAAAATGACAATGTCCGCCCCTTTTACCCCCTAACAACTGTACTTGGGCTTTCTAGGATTGCTTTATTTATTGTCTGTTTCGAATGCAACTGTTGTCCGACGTTCCGACTTCCTGCAGTGTTACGGGGGCAGAATCCTATAATTTTCTCCAGAGTACAGCCTGCCATCAAAGGAACATTTGTGTAATGCTTGCGAATTGGAGAGAGCCGAAGACAGGAAGCAACCAAGTTTTGAAGTCTGAATTTCAATCAGTTTGCGAGAATTTTAGCGGAAAGGAACAGATTGTCGCCGAAAGTACATTTTAACTTGAATTGGGTTCGGATCACCGGAAATATTGCGCAGCACGCCGAAATGCTAGAAAAAGATTTTCTTCAACGCCAAAGACATTTTTTATCAAACCACTCAAACTTCAACGAACTCTATACGAAGGAAACGAGATAAAAATAGCCAAGAATTGTGTGAATGTGTAAATAGAGTTTGGAGGTGGGAGAGTGAAGGAATGTTATAGATATGGGACAGCTAAGAAATCTAGAGAACGCGTACTAAACTGTACCCACATACGTTGCTTCCCTTCCATTGTTCTATTATGGCACGCTCAAGTAAATGTGAATAGCAAGCAAGGAACAACTAGTAATAAAATACAAAAGAAAAGAGTAATATAGTATAAATTCCACAATAGGCAAAAACTTATGTCGGTTTCGAACACATGCAAACACAAAAACTAAACAGAATAAAAATCTGCCTTTAAATTTCAATTGTATCCTTATTTTACTTCAAAATTTATGAAGAGTCTAATCAACCCTAAATTAATTGAAATGTATCCTCAGTTCAGGTAGTATCCTTCAATTTCATCTAAATTGACACTTCGTCGATAAATAATTTAACTTCAACGTTCACTTCAATCTACCTTCAATTTAGTATCCTTAAATTCCACTAAAATTAATTTAATCTTAAATATCTACGAACATTAGTATAATCTTACATTTAAGAAAATTATGTTTTATTATCAATTGCACATATCTTACATTTCATTTAAGCTCAACATCATGTAAAGTAAATGCAACCTACTTTTTTTAAAAATCAACCTTAATAGTGATTGCAAGCTATGTTAGATTTTGGAACATTAGAATGGTACAATAGCTTCGAACTTCCGTTCACAAAACAAATGCAAGTTGTCGTTAGGAAAGGATGGTTTCATTATTACGGTACCCAAGTTTATTTTGTAGTTAATAAAACTTGAAAAACTTGTGTTGTAGTGTAATGGTAGCACCACTAAGGGAAAAAGTGTAACTTAATCCTGAGCTTATTGCACTGTCGTAAAAAGTATGAGGGTTATGTCGTACTTTAGTGAGAGTTTAGGTGCAGCCGTAAAGTTAGCAAGACAGCGTAATCATCGGAAGTTTTGCACTCTTATTCTAATTTAGTATGTGTGTGTGTGTCTGCAACAAAATGACGACTAATCGCCCAAGCTGTGACGAGGCTTAAATATCTATTTTATTTTGTATTAAGACATAATTTCTCCGCCTGGTAGGCTTGCTGGTTTTCATTATTGTAAACTTGGTATTTTAGTGTCGTCTTTGATTTTTTTATTATTGTGAAGCGCCCCATGTTCGCGTAGGTAGCAAGTGTGCTTCGTTTTACGCCAAAAAGAAGCGAAGTTGAAGTAGTTTCTCCATGTTGTATGTCGGGAGTCGGTTTTAATTGCTCCTCGTAAGTTAAGTTAGTTGAATACTCAAAAGTTGAAAGAAGTCTGGGCCCAGCCAAGTCGAGTGCAGCTATTATCAAGCCATCATTGAGCCAACAGCAGCTAAGCGCCCCCCAAAGAAGAATCAGTAACGAAAAAAGAAACGTAAAGCGAAACAGAAAGTCCATGATGACTAGTTTCTAACGAAGCCATGAACTCTTGTGTGATATAAAAGAGAGACTATGATGTTCCTGACTACCCCGTTACTGCCCAATTATTGCTTGCAGGGAACAGGGCTAAGCCAACTTAAGGTATAAGTTACACAGCCCTTAAAAAACCAGACTAGTTGATGAACACCATCTCTTAAAACGGACTTTGTAGGACCAAAATGTCCGAGTTAACGAGCCACGGAGGTCATAAGTAATCTGTCTGAGTTATTAGGCTCACCTGACTTCTTCTACTCTTTACAGCATTACCACTCGACGGTACCACGAGACCTTTACGTTACCACGACGAAGGCCTTTGCGTCGGGACTTTTTTCCCCCCTTACCAGGTTCATCGAAAGTTTTCGGCTTGGCGTGTCCCAACAAGTGCAAGCAACGCCGGCCGTTAGGAATTCATTCTTGGTGGAGTCGGGGGGTTTATTTGCCCAAGTATCGGTTTAAGGGAGCTCGTGACTTGGGCGATTTAATCGGCCCTTGATTATACAGTGTAAACAAAGTAACCTTGTTATACATAACGCTCATATCTTTGGGCTGGGTTGGGACTCGTGAAAACTTTTTCAAAAAGTCTATTAAAGTTAGGGCGGGGGGGGGGGTGGTGGTAAGGGGGGGTGGAGGCAAAGATGGTTATAGCCACGGAGATGAGTTGGGTTGTTGGGCGCTGCGTCAATACTAAAAAAGAAAAGAAAGATATTAAGCGCTGACATTGTGTGCTCTCTTACGGCAGAGTTGATGGAGCAATAATGGGCAAGCAAGGGAGTTGTAAGAGGATAAGATGATGGTCTGCTTGGCTTATGACTTTGTTGGGGCTGTAAGCGTAGTTGGAGTTGAGCCTTTCTTTTTGCGTTGTTCAGCTGAGTTTTTTTCCTGACTGCTTTGGCTTTCGGGTTATGATCATAGGACTGACGGTGCGGCAGATCGTATAAACACATTGTTTGCTCTTAAAAACTTGGTGCAGACAATGTTTGCCAGATGCAGTCGAGAGGGTTTATCGTTGCCCATGCATCTTGCAACAGGCCAACATTGTTACACTGCCTCCATAACTGGAGAGCATTATTACACTGGCAGAGAGCGAACTGCGCGTTTTATGTTGTAACTTTCAAAAAACGGGCAAGTTTCACAAAAAAAGTTGGGATTTTACGCCAAAAAGTCCAGCGTTTTCTATCGTCTAATTATTAAAGTGTGCATAGAGCCAGGTGCAATCGAAGACCAGCGTTGCATGCATATAGCGATCAAGTCAAAGTCGTCCCTTTTTGCTAGCAATTTTATAGTTTACTGTACTAGCGAAATGGGGAATGCGCCTTGGGTTTCATCTCGTCAAAGTACTACAGTGTTAGCGTTCTTTTTTCGACTTTGGGGGAGCTTGTTTACTTCATTTGGATTTGCATGGGAATTGAGCCTCTAAAACACAGAAAATTGCGGACCAACAAGGCCAGTGAGAAAGCTGAGGAAGATTGCAATCGTCAGCGCCCTAACTGGGCAACTTCATAAAAGTTTACTAGGAAAGTAAAACATGGAAAAAAACTGTCCTTGAGTTGGGCTCCAACTTGTGTGGTTTTGGACCAAGTAGCGTGTAAAAGCGTTAATTTTAGGCACAAATTGAAAAAAATGAATGCCAGTTAGCGATAACTCGGTAAGAACACGGATGTGGGAGGGCAGAGCGGCAAAGCAACCTCTCTTAAAAAAAAGAAAGAAAAAATTAGAAACAATAAGCCAGTGTTAGTTTCACTAATGAGGCAGTTTTTGGGGAATATAGCTTGTCCTAATTGAGCCATTTCCACTCGAACGAGTCATGAGCGCGCTTTGTACCTCAACGACGTTTGCTTTTCCGTTTCATAGCAGTTTAGGGAAACTTTTTTTGTTGTTTCGCGAGATTGCAGTCGGCGAACGCACAAAAAAGGCTGTGTGGAGGAGGGAAAGTATAGCATGAGTCGAGAAGCTTGCGACTCGTTTTTATGAGCCTCTAAATTAGAAGTATGCAACGACAAGATCTCATAGAAAAGAGTTTTCTGTTTCTCGTTTTTTTTTCTGTGTTCGTGTGGATAGAGCCGAGATCGCCACAGGTTTTTCTTTTTCCTTTTTTTTCGAGGGTGTTACTCTTTTTATTTCTTGTTCTGGTTTAACTTTGTCGCTTGGGCTTTATGGCAAGTTCTAGGTAACGTGTTATGACTTGCCACTAATTTATGAAGCTCTTAGAAAGAACCTCGTTGCACTTCCAATAGCTCGATAGTGTGTCTATGACTGTCGAGCTCAATTGTCGCCGATTCTGATGGCACACTTTATAGCGCAGGACAACTTGTTTACAAGCAAGCCTGTTTCCCTGAACCTTTTTTTGCTCCGAACTGTTCAGGCCCGACCGTTTTTTTCGGCGTGCCAATTTTTTGCGAATTTTTTTGCGCGACCTAGGGGTGAAGGTCTTAGGGAGGCTGGAGGAGAGCCAATCAGAAGCCAGGCTGAGATGGAAAAGGGCGAAGAGGTGTTATATTGGTGTCTGGACTAGGCAATTTGGGCAACGTTTGAATTTGGGTTGTAAGGGGAGATCAAAGGAGGTGGGGACAAAAATTGGCGATTTTGATATCCTTTCGGGGGTTAAGGAGGTTAGGGGGAGGGAGGAGAAGAAACGGCTAACGAAGAGAAATTCTGCCATGGAAAAAATTTGGCCAAGCCGAAAAGCTGTAAAGGAGAGACGGTAGTTTTAGCGTATTATGTGACAGGACCAATTTTCTATGCAATGGCGAAATGGCTTTTCTTTTCTCCCTATAAGTTGGCTGCAGTCAGAGAAAGAAAAGAGAAGGGGGGGGGCTCCCGATGAATTATGGCCCAAGCTTTAAACGTGAACTTTTGGGAACGGTATTGGACTTGTGTCTCCTGTTCTTAACGTTTTCACATTTTCGTAGGACTATCATTCTAACTCGAAGCTTGATGCCCAACTTCAGTCGTCAAGGGTGTGTCCAACTAAGCACATGGGGGTGACAATCTGGAAATCAATCTGTGATCCAAGTGAAGGGGGAAGTAGGGGCCAGTAACTGATTTCGAAAAGTACGTTCAAAACGTTAAAGAACTGGTGACGGATTCTTACAAGTTCTTCATTGATAACATTGTGTAATAGGCGTTCTTTTCGGTGCAGAGTGACTTGGGTTAGATTGTGACACTTTTTCCGAAAATAGCGACGTGAAACTTGGGAATTTCGCCAAGACTTCTTCAACTAACAAGTGTGTCTGCCTTGGTTCGAGTTTAGTAGAAGAGGTTTGGAAGCCGTTGTGGGTTCACCAAGTCGCTTCCAAGCCAGCGCTCGCCTCTTTCATTGTTGAGAAGCGTTTTTCCGTATAGCTTCATTAACTGTTGGGGCAAGGGGGCTTTTTCTGCCTCCACACCACGCATTGATTACGTATAAAGATGTTTCGTGTTCTTATCTCTGGCTGGCTTGACTTCTTTCTCATTTTCTGGGACGTTTGGAGGGTTCATCACGTATTCGCACGACTATGGTGTCGAAACGTGGTAAGTGCTCGAGTCATGGGAAGTCGAGAAAAGTCTTGTCGGTTTTCCCAACTTGGGCCAAAATTACGGCCCAAAGCTTATACGGTGATGAGAGGGGCTTTGGCGGTCTTATTTGTGTGAGTAATTTTCATATGCAAGGCAACCGGCCACGCCCCTTGCAGATATTACAATAGCTGGGATGAAAACTATTCTTAACATTTTTTTTCTTCTTTCTTCCCTCTTTCTTTTTGCAGGAAAAAGGGTGTACGTTGGTGGTCTACAACGGACTTACCCCCCAATTTCCCGGGAATGAAGAAATTAAGAAATAAGATATCTCCATGATCAGTGTGATTTTTTTGGTGGTGAGTGGTTTTTAGCACGATTTTTCGGGAAAAGGGTCAAGGAATCATCAAGGATCGTAAAACAACGAGGAGCGGGAGCGAAAGTGTGGATTGATCGCGGAAATGGGGAATTACTGCAGCTCGACGAGAACGGTAAGTGACTTTTCAATTTTTTGGGAGAAATTGTGGGCTTGGGACGTTTGGTTGGAGCTGGAACAATCGATTACGGGTCGGGGAGAAGCGCATAAAAGCGGAAGTGACTTGCAATTGTTGGAGCGATAAAAAGGTTAAGAAGAATGTCGAGTTATTGTTAAGAATTGTTATGCAAATCTATGCATTTTGTTCCCAGCCCACACACGCACACCTTTTATAAAGAACTGCTAATTTGGTATTCAGAACTGCCAACCTGGGCCCCTATGATATGTTGGCGTCATTTTCGCAGAGGGAGAAAGAAGAGAGAGAGAGGAGGCTTGAATTGCTCGCTTGTGTCTCGAAATTAGATCTTGTGCGTACCAGTTGCTTATCATTAACGAAACGCGGCAAAATAGCTTAATAAGACCCAGCCTTCTTTACCAGAACACATTTCCACGTCAGCCCATCATTTGAAGTTCGTAAGAACCTTTCCGCCCAAGATTTCCAGTCGCTTCACCAACGCGGAACGGAGAATGAGTTTTATATTGTATTAGCCGCATTGTTAAAGCCAAGTTTGGCTCGTACAATTCGTGCTGTAACGCTAAAATGTTGGACTTTGTCCCAATATGCCCAACTGCGTTTGATTTTCGCTTGACGCCGAAAGAAGAGACATTTTGGGAATCCGGGACCATTTGTTTCGTCGGGGAATCTTCGTGGTCCGTTTGTTTCGGTCTCAGCCAAGAATAAAACGCGGAGCCTAGAAGTTTTCGCTGTCGCTAAGCCCGAAAATTTTCTGTCGAGAGAGCAGAAAATTTTTGCAAGCTCGAAGAAAGCATTCCGCGTTGTATTTTATAGTTAGGGTGAAATCCTCCAAGACCTGGGTTTTATAGAGTCTTTTCCGACAGGCTGAGATGTTTTCTGACGACGAGAGACAATGCTCGACTTCACTTGGCCGGAAAGAAGTGTATTTTACCGGGAGAGTGCAGGGACATAGCTGGGCTTGACTGAGCTTTGGCGTGCCCGTCATTCCGTGCGCGACATTAGTGAATTTTTATGGAATAGCAAATTCGACGTTGTGGCCTTCTGTTTGTCTTTCGCGTTTCTTGCGACTTGGGCTTTTCTTTTTTGCTTGCCGGGTAATCAAATCCAGGGCATGTTGGAGTACGTGGGAGTCAGCGAAGATCAATACTTGGGGAAAATGTCTTCATTTTGCTGACTGTTAAGCACTGTTAAATCCTGTACTTCTTACTTCTTGGACTTCTAACTAGTTCTTACAGTAGTCGTTAGCGATTTATTAAGATATTTTGTAATATTTTTTATAGCTTCATACGGTAACTTTTTGCGGTTTTTTACTATTGTATAATGTCGTGCAATTTTGTTACATAATTCTTTTGAACTCCAGCGGATTTTCTTACGGTCGTAATATAACTCTTTGTGACATAAAATGATATCAAATTTCTATCCTATCTCTTACGGTAACTTCTTCTGCTTTGTGATGGGTTTTGTAGATTTTTTTACGATTCCTTATGATAATTTTTTTCGATTTATGAAGATTGCGAATTTCGGTCGTTTTTCCTTTAGATTTCTTACGATTTCCTACGGGAATATCGAAATAAATCCGATGACTTTTTGGGGTTTCTTATTATTGCCTTAAAATAATGTCTTAAGATTTTTGCGATTAAGGATTTTGTTTAGCTTGTTGCCTTATCTTAGGATAATATTTTGTATTTTAGTGAATTACCTGTAGTTTTTTTAGGAGTCTTACGACAAATATTCCGCGATTCCGTACGATTACAAGTTTCGCATGAATTTGGGTTATTTTAGGGGAAAAAATCAGTTCTATTTCTAGTTTATGTACAAACGGGTTATGAAACTCGACCGTTAATCTTTAGAATACGGTAGTGGTTTATATAGTGTATTAAAACTAGCTATACAGAAAAAGCGATGCATGGAAGGCAAAAAGTCCGCGTGCGGAAACACAAAGGCGTTTTGTCACTGTTTTCATTACGCCAACATTTAAAGCGAGTCCAAGCAGCATTTATCTGTGTTGCTTCGTGGGTCGTTACGATGAGTTTTATTTGTTGTTATTTTCCTTATCAAGCCCCAACCACTTAACGATTACGTTAAGTTAAGGTCTCGTGTGCTTTAGATCCCACTCTTGGGGTACAATTTATGGCAATACTGTTCTTTTCCTTGACAAATAGATGGACGAGGGATTGCCAACACAATCCCTGGCTAAGTCCCCTCGAAATTGTAACGGTACCCTTGTTATCGAAGTGATGGAAGAAACAAAACGATTCGGCTCTGTAGATGTGTGTCTTGTGTGTGTAGCAGAAGCAGCGGGAATTGCCGTTAACCCAGGTTAACGATTTTCTGGCGGGGAAACTGAGCTGAAACAAGGAATCGACTAATAGGAAGCAGCATGCGAATTTACCATAAGCGTTTGTTCCCTGGCTTTATTGCTAATGAAACCCTGCCGTTGAGTAGTTTTCAAATTTCATTTGTTGCATGCCTGCCTACAATTGTGAGACGGCAAGTTTATTGAGTTTGCCCCTTTTATGCGAGGCAACTTGCTAGGCCCTCCGTTCATTAGCTGTGGTCCTTGGTATCATCAAGTCCGGGTATAGTAGAGGATACGTGGACAAGCTTGCCCCAACTTCCTTAATTAGATCTCCAGGGCTCGTGTCATCTCCATTTGAAGTTTTCTATATTTCGTTAGCTTTCTGTAAGGGGAATATTTACTAGCGCCTTTTTCCCCCCGTTTTTCCCGAGTTTCTAATCAAGCGAAAGAAGGGGGAGACAGCGTTTTTCAGGTTCCCTGCAGAGGCATAAATTACGCTTAAAGGAGGAGTTTCGCCGAGTTGGAAGAGTTCCCAGCATCTTCCCCTTTTTTCCTCCCGCTGCTGTTGCGTGGCTGGCCTGGAAAGCGTTCCCCCAGTTGCCGGCGAGCGCGCAGGTCTTGCCCGCCTCTGGCCGACGGCTGGTTGGCCAACGGGTCGTAACAAGCCCGGGGACGGCAGCGCGAGGGCTGCGGCGAAGCTGAGGTCCCTTCCCCCCGACAATGAAACCTCCTGCCGCTCGCCTCGCGCTACGGCTAACTGGTCATGCGGCCATTTCCCAGGAACGAATTAGCTCCCTTGCCGTTACGCCACGGCTAGTCCCTCGTCGCGTTCAGCCCGCCCTTCATTAAAAATCAAAAGCGAAGCGTAAAAGGAGGAGGGATGCTAACCCAATCTTGTGTGTTGGCGGGGATCATAGCCATAGTAGGAGGATTGTTTTTTTTTGTTTTTTTACACATTCACCCCCCCCCACCACACCTTATTTCTAACTTGGGCTCATAATTCCCTATCTTTTTCCCCAAGGCAAGTATATACCTTTATTGCCGTCGGCATCATCGCTCTCAATTTGCTTTTTTCCCCTCTCGTGTTGCTGCAGGACTGGGTTACGCTGTTTATCTCACCCCACCCCCGCCATCCACGGGGCTCGCCCACCTTCGTAGCAATTTAAGTTGACGTGAGTCCTCATTTCCCGCTGGGTTGAACTGCAAGGGTCCCCTAAAACCTACTACGGGCCTTTTACTCGTATGCCCGCTTTTATCGATACTTGCAACGAAATTCAAAAATGGTCCCTCCTCCCCCTCCCTTCCCCGGGCTCTGGGCACACTATTGAAGAAGAAGAGTTCATATGGGCGGCAAATGACTACAGGGAGGGGGGAGCAAACGCGAGTGACGGAAGCAGCCAGGGTACCTTCACCCTCGTTTTCCTATACGAAAACGTAACGTAAAAGTTGAGTCCCTCTCGTTTGGGTCGTGCAGCCTCGGGTATATGGCGTTAGTTGTCCCGCGGTATACAGCATTTTTATGTCCCTTTTCGATATAAAGGCGAAGAAGAGGAGTGCAATAGTAGGTTCAGGGGTGTGGAAGCTTCGGTGGGGGGGAGGGTGGGTAGGGTAAAGCGAAAGGGGGGTAGGACATGGCTGCAGCTAAAAGAGAAGCGTCAGGATTCGCGCCAACGGTATAATTCCGGACGTGGATGGGTTCCTCTTATTGCTACTGCTGCTTGTGCTGCTGTGCTGCACCTCCGCCAATATACACCAGTTCTTTTTCAGACTGTCCCATGGCCAAAAGCATGGCTAAAAAAAGTTGACGAAACCGAAGCTCACCTTCAACTCCCCGACACTTCTTGGGTTTATTTGCTGGGAGTGGAGGAGAACAGTGTGACAACATTGTTAGATGGCTATCGGATGTGGGACGTACTGCACGGGAAAAGTACGAGCACCTGGCCGCTCCGAGTGTTGATTGTTGCATAAGGTGTGTGGACGCATAACTGGTAAGCGTTGTGGGGTGCGCCCGCCTTGGCAGAAATGTGTGCTGCCTGCATGCTTATGCAAGAGCACGGACGTCCACTTATGAAGGTAAAAAAAAATGGAGTGTTGTGTGTGTGTGCTCAAAAGATAGCCAGGCTGTGCTGTTGTATTAGCCAACTAGAAGGTTGCTTTATGGGTCGTGGGGTTTGTCCTATCGTAGGCAACCTACCAACCACCCCCCTTTTCTTCACTCCAAAGATGGGGGTTTGAAGCCACAGTTTTTAGTTGTAGGCCTGGCCGTTTTTGCATGAAGGGCGCCACTAGCGCAGACCCCGGGGTCAGTCTGCCACGGAAGGGTTGGCGAGCAATAACCGGTCTGGCCTAAAGTCCCAAAACGCCTTTTCTTCCTGGTGTGCAGACTATTTGCCATACGTGTCGTGGTGCAAAACTCGATGGATCAGAAATTATTGGTGATGTCATGAAATAAAATGCGAATTTGGGTTTAAGAAAGAGTCGAAGTTTTTTTTTATACAAAGTAGGGAATTTTTGGAGAACTCATTGTTGGACCTTTATACCCGCGTTCTATGTTTCTTTTAGGATGCATTTTGGAGATTCGGTGTTGAGAGTTGCATACCGGGCCTTCGAGTTAGTGGGAATAACGTTAATCCATAGGGATATTTTTGGGATTCATTGTTGGACTGCATACGGTGGCTTCAGAGTATTGAGAATTCTTTATGAAATAGGTAAACTATTTTGAATTCATTGCACGACTTGCATAGCTTGTTCTAGATAGCTTTATTTCGTAATGGGGCGACTGCCTGGCAGCATTAATTTTCTGCTCAGGTTGTGAAAGCTTGGAGTTTAAATTGAACGGGAGTTGCAAAGCGAAGCTTGCGCGGAGTTTTGCATTAACTTGTCATTACAATGCACGAGGAGAATGAAATGAGCTTGTTTTGGGTTTCTGGGAATGTATATTTAAGAGAAGTCTGCGTTTGTAAATGAAACAAACCCCGCGTCAGGCAACTGTTTGGGGAGTGAATTTATTGTCGAAATTTGAAACTGTTTTGAGGGATTAAATCCGGCCCATAACGCGAGTATTTTTGAGCGGAACGTGACTTCATGTTTGTAGAGTTGTGCTTTTTCGGTTACGCGTGGCTTATAGAGGTTGCGTAATTTTGTAAAAATATTTTTATAACTGGATAAGCAGAAAGGGGAAGGAGGGAGTTTCCGGTGAGACTTTTGCTCGCTGCGTGTCACGGTGGAATTGTGAACGGAATAAAAACAGTGGAGTGGTTACAAGGTTATTTTCTTAATTGCTAGAGTAGAGGTGACCCACTTGCTACAGGGGCATGAACCTTAACTTCCCAGACATTCGAAACCAAGTAATTGTGGTGTAATTTTGTAAGTCAGACCGTCAGGCGAGTCATCCTTTTCTTTTGCGTACACAAAAAAAGCAGAAACCCAGCAATTTACCAGATGCTGGTGTGACTGTTTTATTTTCTGGGCGAAATGGGCGTTAGAAGAAGTTGCGGTTGCTCACTTACAAACGAACTGTAAGCTTAAAAAAATTCAAGCTTAGCATAGGTGCACACCCTCAAATGACAAAACACGTATGCGACACGAAAGACACACTTTGACACGACAACCCACACGCACTTGACACATCCTTATTTTATTTGACCACAAACACCCCACATCGCCCTCACGTGGGCGTTACACCCCCCCCCGTATGAAACAGGAAGCACAGGGTTTTGTATTATCACTCACTTTCATTTATTCACGATAATTGATTCCACAAATACGAGCCAATAACGAAATTGAAAGTTGATATTGTTACAGTAAAGGAACTAGAGATACATAGGAGGATTCGGCCACGAAGATGGACAGCGACTAAAGAATGACAAGCGACAATACATGGGAAAACATGGGGTTTGTGTGGTGAACCCCAATTTGGCCAACAAGTTGCCAAAGTGTGCAAAATTTGGTGGCAGTTTTTGCTACCGAGCAAAAAATGCTTTCGACCATTGCCACAAGATTCCCAGCCTATCTTCCCTGTGTGAAGCATAGGCCCAAGATGGCCGACAGGGCCCAAAATGGCCAAATTTGCAAATTGGCCGGGTTATAGCGTGACCAAGGTTTGGCCTATCGCAGAATTTGCGGCGACAACCGCCAAAGGGCCACGATCTGTTTTTCCGGGTCCCGCAGCATCTCGCGCTCGCTTCCCATTCGTCCACATCCCAATCACCACAAAAAACGCTGGGGATCCCGAGTTTTTGCTGCTGTATAATCCTTCCCTAAAACGTCTCCAGCATCGTTACTTCGGGAGAATCTTCAGTTTTTGCTCCACTAAACCTGTCAAGTTCCATTCCCGATTGCTGTAAAGTCTCTTGACGTCGCAAAAGCCCAAACTTCAGTGTAAAATAAATTTCTAGTGTAAAAATCGACTGCTTCAAGTAAAATCTAACACGTAAATTTGTATTTCGGGATTTTTAATCATTTTTAGTCCTAAAATCTGTTGCATATCTTAATTTCGTAAGAAAATTCAAGAAACTTAAGTGTAAAGAAAATTAAACCGCTTGTGTAAATGAAACCCTGAAAATTTGCGCTTTATACATATTTTAAGATTTTAAAATTTATTCTAAGAAGTTGGAAATAGATAGTGACGGAATTTTAGGGCGTAAAAGTAGCTTAATTTACGCTGTGTTTACGTACGCTTGGAAAATGTTTAACTTTTTGGTGGATTCTGTAAATGGAATTCGAATTTCCTAACAGGGAAAGCTCTCATAATCCCTTTCAAACATTTTCATACGAAACTCCCCCAAAAGTAGGCCTAACATATATTTCGAACGTAAATTCGCTTGTTAAAGTTAAACCTAAGATTCTTTGAAGTAATATTTCGGGTTTTCCAACCATTTAACTCGCAAAATACCTTACAATTGTGGATTTCATGAGAAATTTACTAAAATTTAATATAACGTAAATCAGACAACATTTAAATCAAATTTTGACGCATACAACTTTGTTACCCGATTTTTTTACCCGATAAAAAATCACAATATGCATTACAAACATCAAGTTCGTAACAAATGCCATAGAACGTACGAAATATAGGATAAAATGCTCAGAAACGTACGATAAACACTTCCAAGACGGGAAATTGGAAAAAAATCAAGAGCGTACCGTCAAATTTAGGAAAATATTCCAATATAAAGCTATAATCTCTTCCTACAACGTTTTAACCCCTCAAGGAACAAATTTGATCAGGCAGTGAGCAATCTTGAAGGGTAAACCGAAGCTAAAAGTGGGAGTGGAGAGCAAAACGCAATTTGCATGCCCCCAACTCCTTCTCCAACTAATTAACTTCCAGAAGGCTCTGTGTGAGAAAACGCCATGCGAAGTTTAACGATTTTGGCGGAAGAACGAGCGCTGGGTGGACGTGGAAATGAGGTTTCTCAAGAGGAAGGCAAAGTGGTGTTTGGTTATATTATAAGAAACTGGAGTAATTGGCTCTTTAGGTTCGAAAACGAGCAATGACCAGTTTTGCCTCCAAAGCTATCCAAACCCAAACGAAACGCTCTCAGAAGAAATTAACGAGTTCACGTTATATATTGCGAGTTCCCCGTATGCCCGCTTTTTTCTTCTGTTCATAGCGAAAACTTGAACATTTGAGTCCCATGGGCCATTTTCGGGGGAACCCATCAGAAAACGTTAGTGCAAGGTTTAGGTCATGCCAGAGATAGGGAATTGTTCTATTAGGGAAAATATGGTGCCCGAAATGTTGGGCACGACCCAGGTTGATTAAAGGCGGAGGTCAAAAAGTTATTCTAAGCCATATGCTCGTTTGCATGCTTGCCAGGAAATGACTTCCCCTCAAGTAAGATAAAAAGCAGTAAGAGGCACTTTTGTCTTAGGCCGAGTGCTTCTCATTTGTAACAAGTTTGGAATACTAGAGAATGATGGCAAGAACTAAGACGGAAAGTTGGAAGTCAGTAACGCCCAAAAAGAAATAATAATAAAACATGAAAGTTTGGAGAGAACCTAGGATTATTTCAAAACGCAAAGTTTCATTTCTAAGCTTAGGACTACAGTAGTGCAGTACTGGAGTCGAGCAGTACAGGTCAAGTTGGGAGAACTTTAGCTTTGCATTCCGAATTACCGAAAAACGTCTGCCCGGGAGTCGTTTTATTTCTTCCCGGGCGCTCGAGCAATTCGGCGAGAGTTTCCAAGTCAGCGAGGAATTTCCCTTGACGGCACTGAAACGGCGGAATGTCGACTTTCACAGACATAAGACACTACACATAAGACACACTGCACACTCACATATGTACACGGGGGCCACTTGGAGAATCTCACTTCATGGCACGGCCCGAAGATGCTATAACCCTGGGTGCCAAACTTGATCCAATCTCTCTTTCGCTGGGTTGGCTTCATTAAAGAAGAGCGAAAATTTCAGCCGAGTTGCCATCCAGTTCACCTGGTACATCACGAACTTGGTAAAGTGCACTTGGAAAAAGAGGAATCCCCCCCCCATGCTCGTCACACATGGTGGATGGGAAGATGGAACTTGATCCTTCCACCTTCATAAAACTTGCCCGTCATCACGCTTCATACTTGGCCGAGTGCTCCATTATGTGACTTGTCTTCGGTGTTGAATATTTTTTCTTCTTTTTTTTCTGGGTAACTGGAGGATTTTGTTGAGATAGCGCCAGGGTGTGTGGTTTCCTCGTAATTTGGTCTTTTTAATGATATTGGACGGTGTAAATGAGTCCCGTCCCGGTTACGACAAAGTTGTGTGAACTAGAAACATTAAAAGATATTAGATTACTTATGTTTGTTATTTTTATAGTTTCTGTGTGGATTTTTGAGCCTTTTTGGTTAGATTTTTATGGTATTATTGTTATTAATTTTTGTTAATTCAACTTGCATTGCGGAAGGTTTCGAGCCGGATATCTGATATTACAAAAGGTTAAGTAATTTTTATGTTTTTGTCACGTTAATTTTTTTTTAAAAAAATTCATTATGTTTGCGGAGTATTTATTTTTCAATCTTGTAGGTGGAAGGGTTCAAGCGAGTTTTGTGACGTTACAGCAGATTAATTTCTTTCTTTTTGTATTATCCTTAGTTTTTATAAGTTTCTTTATGTGTTTATGGGAACCCTATGCGTCTTGACGTATTACTTATTATTCGCTTCTTTACGCTTGCATTCCTATAATTTCAGCGTACCAGACCAGAAAAAGAAATCTAGTTATTTACTTTACATTATTTTTATTTCTCTATTTGTATCCCTTTTATTTCCTTATTTCAATTCGACGCGGATTGCGAAATGGTCGGAGCGGGCTTTGGGGAGCTGAAGCCGACGAGCTATGGGGAATGTGACGGAGAGGAACCAAATGAGAGAGTAAGGTTTGGTGATTTAAGAGTCGGCAAGCATGTTTTCTGGATGCGGTTGCAAAGTGAACATAGAGCTCTTTTGGCGTTTTTGTTCTAATTCCGAGGAGCTAGAATTAGCTAGCTTTTGTATCTGGGCTGGCGTCTCCGGAATGGAGGTGATTTTGCACGGTTCTGAGCGACGGGAAAAGTGCAACAGTGGGAGTACTGTTTAGAGAGAGCTTCCCGACATAAAGTGCGTCAATTGATGCGAAAAATGCCTCGACTGACAACTCGTACTGCCTGTAAAAGTCACCTACATTCTAAAAGGACCCTGCTGGTACCGGCAGTGGGGATGGTTGTGCAATTGGGTGACTATGTAGATATGCAGCAGGTTAATAGATTCGTCTTATTGCATGTTAACTCTGTCCCGTTTTGATTTTCATCGGGACATCGTACCACTGTCGGCCCCGTTTTTATTAAGAGGATTTATTCTTCCCAAGGCAAATGGCTGCCAACATTTTCCGGCATAACGGCCTCTTGGGGGACTTTGAAAGTTTGTAATGAGGCAAACCGTAGTTTTGTAGAGCTATTTCGACCTACAAAGTCCGGGGGCTGCATTTTTTTTTGCAAAGACTTGATAGGAACTAATGGCCAGAAGTTTGTTTCACTCGAGAACTCTGACAAGACACATTTTTTGTCGGTTCGTTACTGAGGAATGATGATGAACAGGAAGAAATACGCGGAAGATGGTCTGAAAGACGTTTGGGGGATGGAGAAACGGTCAGAAACGCGTTGGATCAGGTTGGGGGCCGGAGGAGGCGTTATGTAACGTGTAAAAGGTGGTGGATTCTGGGAGTAAGACCGAGGTGACATGTTTATAAGTGGAAGCTGAGCGCAGTTGGACTCTTTTGGCTCGTTTGTTAGGGTACAACTCCGTGTCATTTACATCCGAGAGTTTGTGGGGGCGTTTTTAATTAAGAGTCTTGGCCAGAGGCACCCAGATGCGAGGCAAAAGTTGTCGCCAGGCATTTGTCTTCGAACCAGGGGAGCGTTTTTATGTTCGAACGCAAGATTTGTGACCGCCAGAGTCAAAATCCTGTGTTTGGCGGAAGGTCAAAGGTCAGCCTGACTTGGGGCCAGGGCGGATTTTGAATTCGAGCCAGCACACGGAGTTTGTTCACGAGAAATATAAAGGAAAATTAATGTGCATATCCGTATGCAGTCATTTCGGTGAGCTCAGATTTCCCTGTGCGAAAAGTTAGCGTGGGGCCACTGCGGAGTTAATTAATGCATGGCAACGACGACGGATACAGAGTGACGTTATCGGTTGCAAAGGCTTTCTGCATCATTTGTCAGACATTATGGCTCTTTTTGCTTGTATCACACTCCCCATGCGCAGCACATGCGTGAGTCGCAAAGTTGCGTACATAATTTGTCAAACTTTGGTGGCTCGTTGGGGTAGTTTTTTGTCGTTTTACACTTTTACGAGTCAAAGGAGCAAATGTAGTAACTTTTTGTCAATGGTCGTGTCACCTGCGTCTTTTATAGACTGTTTGACCGTTGTAAAACGAAAGGGAATGCATGACTGTATTGAAATCCTTCAATCGCGAATTTTATTACTGGTGTTTATGCTTTAAAGGAAAAAGCGCGAGGTTTTAGCCCCGACGCTTGATCAGGGCTTTCAAAAGCGGATCTGTGTAACAATCAAGTTTGCAACAACGAATAGCGAGATATATAACAACGAAATTAGCAACAGTGAATAGCCAACTTGACAAGAAAATGATCAAGGAGTAAGCAGTCCACGAGAGGTCCATGAAACAATGAACCAGCAACAACGAACAATGAAGCAGAACAATGAAGCTAGCTGGTAATGAGCGGTGAAATTTGACAATGAAATTAGAGATACTGAATAGGGAAAGCTAGGTGTGTTTTTGATAGAAATAGCATATATATGTTTTCGGAGTATCAAATAACTATGAAAACTTAAACCAAAAAGTAAATTCTAGAAGATGGTAAAAATAGTAATAATAGAACCAAAAATAGCTAGTTTAAGCTAGTACGCTTGGAGGGTAAGAAAAAAAGATGAAGAAAAACACACATAAAAAGTGCCAAACATAAAAGTAAAGCAGCAAGTTTAAGCCAGTAAGCTTTCGTCATGAGGGTAAAATGAAAGAAAAAAATGGGAGAGCTCGCTTGCCATTCCCTTTTCGTAGTGAAGTTGATTAAGTTTTGAAAGCCCAGTGTAATGTACTTTCATGATGGGGTGTGTTCTGCTCGAGTTGCTTGAAATTGACAAGTTTGACGGAGTTCTAAACGGAAAAAGCTTTCAGGCCACGGTGCAATCACGTGTGGGTTTGGTGGTCTTTCTCTTTCGCCATTTTCCTATGTGATGATGATGGTGATGATGCTTGATTCTGTCATTGGTCGTATGGGGGGTTCGGCCCCTTATTTTGTAGCCTTTATTCGCAGTTTTCCTACTCGCCTCGTATTTCGACTGCGGATCAAGTAAAGTACTTTTTCGGAGCTGACTCCCGTTTACGCTGGTGGTGTCCTGCTTGAAGTATCTGCCATAAGAACAAATTGAACTTGGATCTCTCAGGCGGCGAAATTCGGCCCTGCTTCGCTCCGTTTCTTTCTTATGGGGAAAAATAAATCTCTATAGTTAGAGTTCTAGACTATGCACTTAAAGCCGTAAAAGCTTCTTTAGCAAAAAAATAAAAAAGTAGAGGAAGGAAAAGGAACCTGAAAAAAGGCGTTTGTCCTTTTCGCCGTTTGCAAAAGTTTAAAAAAAGCGTTTGCAAAAATAGTAGACCTTTTTTACGGGGCCTTTCTTGTCCCTTTTGGTCTGCTCGCAAAAAGTTGAGCGCTGCAGGCCCTCAATTCGCACAAAAGTGGGCTCGTCTTTAGGGAGATGGATGCCCCAAAATGTGTGCAAAATCTGGTCCAGTTTTGCAAAAAGGGCATGGGGAGGTATCAATTCGCGAAAAAGGGACCTTTTTGCACACTTGTAGGGTTGTAAAATTTCAAGGGCCTGCGAATCTTGTATTAAAGCGTGAAGCGCTTTTTTAAAGAAAAAAGGCGTTGTAAAGTTGGCGGAACTAATAGGCAGGCCGTGTTGGTGGGCAAAAAAAGCCTTTTATTGCGAAAAGAGTTTCTGACTGCCATCTAGTACCGGAATGCCGACCTGCATTCGCAATTTGCCAAACGCCGCCAGCGCGACGTGGTGGCTATGGCGGGTACTACGCTGACCAAGTCAGTTGAACCGGTTTGTCCGTGCCAGCGGGGTGGTTGAAAAGGCCACGGAACAAAACGGACCAATCGGGTGATTGTACCCTCTAGGAAGGCTTCCTTGTATAGGCCACGCCCCACTGGTGGAAGAATTCGTCCCTCGTTAACCTTCTGTTGACCTGATCAACTTTCCTAGGAATCTTATTTTTTTCTTTTTGGGCTTGACATGCGTTACGAGCCATAAAGGGTACGCATTACTCATTGGGGAAGTTGAAGATGCCCTGGAGGAAAAAGTGAGCCGTTTTTCCTTGACAGCAGTAGTTCATCTTGCGTTTGTAATCAGGTGTAATTGTCGCGTACGGGCTGAAAATTAATTATTTCTGTCTTATTAGAGAGAGTGTACTTAGTTATGTGGGGTTGGTTTTGGTTAATTAGCGTCAAAAGGCCTGAGGAGCTAACCGCAGAGTTGTTCAGAGAGTGAAGAGCCCTGAGGCTGGTAGCGTTATTTTTTCCTGATTTATTTCCCATAACTACACAGCGCCCCCCAAGTGCCGCAAACCATTTCCTGGTTCTAACCACTCTATTTTCTCGGATGCTTTCCGTCTCATTTGACTGGAGTGTGAGGATTTTTCAAGAGTTAATAATGCAACAGAGGCCAAGAAGTGGTTTTCAATGGGCGATGGCCTCAGAAGAGAAAAGGAAAAGAAAGGATAAAAAAATAAAAAAGAAATCGAGGAGTGTTTCGAGGAAGATTATTGTACTGCTCAGGCGCCCAGCGTCCAATCAATGTTTTCTTGGCTGGGACGAGAGTATGGCTTAGAAGCCGTGGCAAAAGCATCCCTGCAGCTCTTGGCAGTGGAACACTGCGCGTATGGGAGTCGATGGTATGCAAATGAGCAGCTTAGAATTATGGGCCAGAATTAGCATTTTCGTCTGGTGCCCTGTCACGTCTCAGCCTTCTGGGTTGAGGCCACAGAATCGTGGGCTGTCACGCCACACCAACTCGCGCAACTTTGCAGGTACGTGAATGCGTACTGCAAACACGTTCACATAACACTTGGGCTGGGAAAATATATTAGCTAAAGCTAAATGAACCTGACTTGCCCAAGCTACGAAACAAATGCGTTCCGGGAAAAGGGAATCGCTCAAGTCTCACTTCAAAAATCCAACGAAGTCAAAGCCGCCAGGTCCATTACTTTATTTAAACTGGAAATATGTAATTTAAGGTTACCCTGACATTCTCATAAATCTTTTTTCAAAATACGTAATTGTTATTATATGTTAACGAAGAAAATATAAATTTGTATAAAAATGTATAATTGTACCAAACATATCAAGATATTGATAAAATATATAACGTGCATTTTACTGACATTTTAATAAAATTGATATAAAGATTTCTGTGATTGTATAAAATAAGTAAAAAATATCTACAATAAGTAATGTAAATTTTAATACACTTTTTAGAAATATGTACAATCATAAAAATAAATTGTATAAAAACGCAAAGTATTCAAATAACCTTAACTGTGTAGAATGTATAAAACTCTCTATAACTCTATAACCGACATAAAATATTAAAAAAATAAAATCGAAGAAAGAACAAAACATAACTTACACTGAAAACTTACTTCGAAATTCGTAAATATAATTAAGGTGTTTGCTCTTACCAATCAGGTTGTTATTGAGGGTTTCTATTGTTATTCAAATTATAAAAAATTATTAAATATTCAACTCCACTTAAATTAGGGGTAAAGTGAAAACCACTTAAATAACCACGAGAACTCACTCTTAATATTTTGAAATGTAATAGGTTGCGTACAGTATCATTCAGCCCTTTTTTCAAATTCAAATTAAACAAAATTGAGTATGCGCCTAAACCAATTAGAAGGTCAAACCCACTTGAATTATACCGGAAACTTACTTTAAAATTTGGAACTATTTTGGGGTTTTGGAGTAATATCCACCACGGTAGTGGTGTCGGGTTTTCAGTGTCGGTGGATCTGCGTCGTGTAATTACTTGGTGTTCACTAGCGAGGTGGGGTAGCAAAAACCAAAACTGTTTATAGGCACAAAAAATGGCGGATCACACTACATACGTTAATGCGTGTCGAAAACAGTTTTGCGTGGTACATTTCGCGTGGTTTTGTCTGCTTGGCGTTGCACGAAGGCTGAAGAGCCAAAGTAAACTAAAATGGCCAAAAACCAATGCTAACTCACCATGCAGAAAAGTGTAGCATGCCAATCAAAGTGTGACGTCCCGTGACCGAGAACTCGCCAATCCTTGCCAAAATTTTTGGCCAACAATTTTTTGCTGCAATCCGTCTTGGTTAACGCTTGCAAAACCCCCAGCAATACGGAAGGGGAAGTTTCTTTTTTTTTACAATAGTTTACACTGCTCTAGGCAATTTTGCAGGCATTTTTTGCTGGAGTAAAATAAAAATATTTTAGGGTCGAGACGAATTTGGCGAATAACCCCTACATTTCGCGAATCCTTTTGCTGCAGCATCCCTTCGCAAAAGTTTAGCCTCGAGCGGGGTTCAGAGGGACTCGTCAAACCGGTCGAGGCCGATGAACCTGTTTTGTAAGGGTTGCGCCTTTTGCGAAGTGTCCCTTCCACCCATTTTTGCAAAGGAACAGCCTAAAAAAATTTGGCGAGAATTGGCAGGCCTGTGCGAAAACCCTTTACCATTTTTTTGTTGCCAATCCTGAAACTTGCAAAGCCATAAATAAATCGCTCCGAGTCCTCTTCTATAGGCAATAGCTCTTCTTCTTTTCTTATTGCACCTTTTGGGGCGAAAAAAAACTTGAGGGACCTAAATGTTGGCGAAATAGGCTTTTCCGGTGTGCAAAACCTTACCTGCGCCAGTTGCAAGCGGTTATTTGCCAAATCTAGTGAGATTTCCAGATCCTGCTCCTTAAAGAAGGGAACACAGCCTTGGAAGATTGTTGGGTTTTATAAGAGCAAAAAATTGCGTATTTTTTGTTTAAGTTCTATAGTGGTTTTGTTACATGAATCTCGCTCTAGGCGGAGGTGTTTGTGTTAAGGCAATTTGTGGTCCCAATAATGGTCTGGATTTTCCGTTTTGCGCGTTGGAAAGGGAAGATCTCGTTTAAGTGCATTTTGTGAACGGTTTGAGGCCATTACGGAATCTCTCGTGGAACATTTTGAAGATTTTGTGTTGGAACACTGCATTGGTAATTGAGCATTTTGCTAGTTTACGTTTTATTGCTATTGTTGGAAATTTGGGCCCAAGTATTTCACAATGTACAGAGACAATCGTTTCCACGGTGATTTCCAACGCGCGTGTTTAATTTAAATTTTATGGAATTTAAAAATAGTAATTACTGTGAGTGTTAACTTATTTAGTTTATCGCGTTTAGCGTTGCTATTAAAGGTTTGAAAATTTCATTCAGATAAAACAAATGATCTTGTTTGGTTAAGTGAGGTCCTTAATTGACTAGTAATTGACCTATTTGGATATTTTGGGAATTAGGATGTATGGTTATGTGCATTCGCTGTTAAAAGAAAGTTCTAGAATAAGTGAAAACCTGAAGAGTCTTTGAACAGCTGGGGAAAAAGCTACATTAAAATCCAGCAAGGAATTCTCATTCCTTTTATCGTTGATTTACCTTTAGGAACTAGACGTTGTTTCTTTTGAAATACGAAATTGTAACAAGTTTTAACGTTTTGAATGTCTGATAAGAATTGAATCATAAGGCTTAGTAACAAAACTTAAAGTAATTTTAGCAGAAAATATTATTTAGTGAAGAAAATTTCCTATGTGAAATATTTGGGAATTTAATTCTCGCAATAGCTGATCTTCGATTTACTGCGTCCGCTTCCATGTGTTAAAACACGTTAGTTTGTAGAGACGACCTTTATATTAGTGGAAATATTTTGTAGATAAAACTAAAAACCAAAAGAAACTTTAAGAGTGCCAAAACTATGGGGGGGGGATGGTAAAGAACGAAAAGTCAGGAATCCTGTTCTTTTTACCTCTCGATTACCATGGAATCTGATATTGCAAACTTCGACAAATTAAAGTTTACTTTTGTGTAAAATGTTTTAAATTTGTGTAACACTTGAGTCTCAAGGTTAGTGCTGGATAAAAACGAAAAAAAAAATCCGAAACCTGAAAAGGCTCTAAGTAGCGTTTCTAGAAGATTATGCAAGTATTTGGTTCTCAAGGCTGGAACTTGGCGCAAAATAAAAGTGGAAGAGTTTTGTCCCACATTAAAATGCCCAAAATAGCGTAAAGGACAGTTGGAATTGGCTCAGTTCGCTGCATTTAGATTCTTCCAAGAGATATAAAAGTGGACAGAATTCTTTTTCTCCGTCCTTGGCTATCTTGAAAGTTTTCGGATAGCGAAGAGACCGCCGACAAGGGAAGATATCGGTGGCGGGGTCCTTTTGCGATTCGCCCACGGAAAATCAAAGTGTGGCATCTCTTGGGGTCGTTGTTGTGGGCGTCCATAGGCCCATCATCGATGCTAAGACCGGGGGACTAAGCCAAGTCAAAGGACCAAGTACACACGGCCTAGTGTAGTACCAGGCGTACTCTATCGTACATCTTCCCACCGGTATCTGTTTTCCGTGTTTTCCCCCAAAAGTTTTAAGTTCTTGCAGTTTTTGAGAGGATCAGGCTCGGCCAGGCGTTACCCAGCCATCTTTGGAATTCCGTGAGTACTGGCCAAAAAATTTGCACATGGATTCAGTTGACCTTCTGCCGTAACCTCGCCCCAGCGACCAAAAGTTTTCACTCTTTTTGTCGGCGGGAACGTGAGTGACATAGCGAGACGTGAGTGATGTGAGGGAATAGGAGCTTTACTATCAAACAGAACAAAAACGAAGGAAAATAAGAGGCGTAATTCGTCTCGTCCCGGTCCTGCTGTTCTGGTAAGGACGAGCCAGAGTTTTATGAGAGGCTGAAAGGGCGGCGGGAGTAAAAGGGTTGGGAGACGTGTGAGACGTGAGCGGGCAAAAAACTGGCTTGAAAACCCGGTATATACAATCTTGGCGCTCATAGCCTAGCAATAGCAGTTGACACGGGGGTCTTGTAAGAAAATTGTAGTATTAGAGAAGATAGGACAACGGGGGGGGGAAATAAAATCTAAAAGGGATGAAAAGCTTATGTGTTTGGACGGTGCAGTGTCGTGTCGGCGAGAATGACACAAGCCAAATAAGTGTTTTTTTGTTCCAGACTTCTCTTCGACGGGGGAAGTGAGATTGGCTGAGGTTGTTTAGCGTTTTCGCTGATGCCATTCCATTTTTGAAATTACTGTAGCTCTCCGGGGCCCGGAAGGCCACCAAATCCCCGAGATTCTGGTTTTCTTTTTATATTTTGGCGGAAGAGATAGAAGCTTGCTTTTATCCGGACTTGTATCATTGGGCGGCTGGTTCCTCATCTGGTTTTCACACCCGAATAGCCATACCCAAGTCTGATGAGCAGGGCTTTCCAGTTCCACTAAAACTGTGAGCCCCCAGTAGAGGGAACGAAATTGAGATTCTTGCTATGATTTAGCGCAGAGCTGGGAAGCCAACTCGTCGTTTTTTTTCTTTTAGATTCCTAGTCGTAATAGAGGACAAATGCTTATGATTGAGCAGTGACAGCAGTAGTGCAGATAGAGTAGTTAGAGTGAATTAGGAAAGGAACGCTATGACACTTTTGCTGTAAAGTTTGAGAAAATCGTCGGGTAATCGCGGAAATTTGAAAGCTATTTAAAGGACACGTAATACAATAAATCGTGGTTTGGACCATCGTAAGAATTTTCAGGAAAGTGCGGTTTTATTTTAAAGTTTTTTGTAGAAAACTTTGTTTCATTTGTAAGGTTTTTTGTTTAGCAATTTTACTTTTTTTCGAAAAATGTACTTCGATTACACACTTGTATTTTTCTAGAAAAATCGGGGATATCAACGAAATTTTAAAAGAAGATTTTTCGTAAGGTTTTAAGTTGTACTGTGAGTTTTCGTGGAATTCGTGAGATCAACGAAATTTAAAGAAATTACAATCAAATGTTCTAGGTCTTACTCCTTAGTCGTTATACTTTCATAATCTGGTTTGTTTGCACACGCTTCGTTAATGTTCTCGCCATTATGATCTCTTAGAATTTTCTTAACATCCTCGCTATTGTTTCAAACGAACGTGATACCGTGGCTATTATCCTGTTTAATCGTGGTAATTATCTATTTGGAATTCGCAGAAAGTATATGTTCGGTTTATTACTCTGAGAAGATAATTGGGTTGTATCGTCATTTGTTTTTAAGAGGTCTTGAAACGTCTTTGGATAAAAAGTAAGGAAAAAATTATGTTGGGAACCGGGTTGTTACATAATAGCGTCGGATTTCAACGCAGATCTCGATTGTTTACTCGAAAAAATCTTATGGAGGCATTTTTTGAGAGAAACAATGTAACTCGTAGGGTAATACAGTTTACATTGTTTGACGGCTAGCTAGTGTTTCAGAAAGCCTGTCATAGGAAACTGCGTGTGACGAGCCAAAATAAAGACGCTAATATAGTTTTAATTGATAGTTTTGGTGGACTCGTTTATTACGACCACTTCCGCGTGGTCGTGAAAGTGTCGTAGCTGTGAGATTCGCCAACGACACACTTGTTACTTGGGCGTCATAAATCTCCTTTGCATTTCGCAGAGCCTGCGTGGAGAAACGGCCGAAACTCGCCGGGTGGCAGCAAAAGATAGCTCATAAAGTCCAAGGACTATATAACCGCTATAGCGAATTCCCTCATGTTTGCCAACTTGGCTAACTTGCGTTAATTTATAGACTTGACCGAAAGAGTTCTGATGGTCGGACTTCAGCGACGTTCTCCCCGTATCAAAAATCTGGGTTCAAAGTAACTTTAATTAAAATTTTGCTAGTTGTAGTGTTTCAGATAACGGCCGTTGCGAGTTTCAGTCCTCGTAGTGCTTTTCTGAGTTTTTCCTGAAAGTATAGTATACAATAGCTAATAAGAAGTATAGTAAATAATAATAAATTCGAAATAATAGATAAATGCTAAACATTAAATATAGCGTAAATATTAGATAAATATGTTAGATAAATGGTTAATAATAAATATTAAATAATAATATCTAACTATAATTGAATACTATTTAATACATATAATACAGTTATATGTGACTTGTGTTTATTTAAACTGCAAAACGGTTAATATAGTATTTCAAACGCGAAGTCTGGCATAAAGGGGAAATTATCATTTCGTCTTTAAATATCGCGAGCAGTATTGTTACGACGGGCTTTGTAGGCCAGAAACAATGAAACGAATTGTTGCATTGTTTCTGAAACCTTGGTTTCTTGGAGGTATCGTAGTAAAACACCCATAATCGTCGTAAAACTCAGACTGTATTGTTTGAACGAACAGTTTGCGAGTACGGTGATCCGTTTATTCTGTTTGCGAAGCAGCGGACGCCTAAAAGGGAAAACCCCATTGCGCGTAGCATGTCTCCTGATACTATCGTATTTTTATAAACCATCGCACCAACTGAACTTACTTGTGATGTGTGTATTGATAAATGGCATTGGAGCGAAGTCATGCCCAGCTATCGAATTCCTTTGAGTTTCTTTTTCCTTTATTTTTGTTTCGTCGTTGGTCATTTTTCCTGGTCATTTTTGTATTTCCCTTCCTTTTCACTTTTCAGTGCATATTATTTTTTATTTCTTAATTTTTATTCCTTTTCTTTATTTTGTATTTTTTTGTGTTGATTGGACTTCATTATTTTTCTCCAGGCTTGATCTGCAGGCTTGATGAATGAAACGAGTTTTTTTTTTGCATTTAGTTTTTTTTCTTATTATTTTTTTCTTATTTTGTGTTATCTGCATTGGGTTAGTTTTCGTTATTTCCGTTATTTTATACTTTTTATTTGTCGGTATTCATTACTGATTGTTTGCGACGCTAGTTTGGGCTTGTGTTAAGGCATAGGAATTACAAAAGGGGGAGTAGACCGTTAAAATGAAGGGGGCAGGATAGTCGTGTCTTGGGGGAGCAGTTACATTGTTGCGTTATGGGCAGCGGCCATTTTGGGTGTCGATCCCAAGGCGTAGAGTGGTGCAGGCCTGGGAGCAAAAGTTTCGCTTCAAGTGGTACGTTGCCAACCAGGTCCATAGCTGACGCGCTGTCGAACACGCATTGGAGGAAAGTCAGTTGACCTGTCACGTAAATCTTGTGACACAGCCTCAGTATCCCGGAGGCTGGGAGGTGAAGCGTAAATCTTCTCTGGGGGAGATGGGGGAGGGCAGCCAAACATGGCTAGGCATATATTCAGAATTCGGTGACGCGTTAAATATTCTTCGATGCCCCGTTTCCAGGACCCGCCAAGTTTTATGAACTTGTGAAATTTTCTTTACCGTCGGTGATTGTAAGGACTGTGCCCTCCTACGCACGCCCCGAAAGCTATTGACCAGTTTAGCGGAACACAACCCCCGAAACTTGAAACCATTGGGCTGTTTTTATTGCCTTGAGTAAATTAATCAATAAATCAAGTGGAATGAAAGGATTGGAATAACTAATAGATCAAGTAGCATTTAAGAAATATGAAGAAAAGGGGCAAAAAAATTAGCGTAAAAATTGGAGTAGAAAAGAGAATAGGGTGCAGTTTTAAGTAGAAATGAGATATAAATTCGACTAAAATGGACCACACTATTGATAAATCAAGTAGATGTACCATCACACAAAGAAAGACTAAATTAAATTATGGACACCAATACGCTGCTATTTAAAAGAATAGGAAAATTAGAACTAAAAAAGAAAGGGTAAAGTGAATGAAGGGAGATAGCAAGTAAATCAAAGCATCGGAAACTGACACCTCGTGAGTGGGATAGACAACAAAGGGCAGTGAGTGGTTTAAGCAAAAAAAAGTTCCAGGAATAAAATAAAATTTTCAAGTGAGGCCTATTAACACCTTAACAAAGAACATTTCCATGTTTGTCGATGTTCAACATAGCTGCAAACGAAGTCAGGAAAAGAAAATAGCACTTAATTTGGGGTTGTAATGCGTTTGACAAGTTGGCTGGTAGAAACTGCGCCGTGAGAAAATATCAAATCATACACTTCCTACAATTTTAAAAAAGGGCGAAAAATTCGAGAAGGTGGAGAAGTGTTATTTTGAGGGGAAAACCACGCTTGAGCAACAACGTTTTATAGTTGGGTGGTGGGAGGTGGGCTTAACTCACCCCCCAGGGCCGTAAAACTAGATGGAAAAGGCAAGTCACGTGTATTGGAGGCTATTACGTGGTCTTAGCTAGATGAGCAATTTGGGAGCTTAGTATCTTGAGGTCAGGTAAATTTAGTTCCGGCAGTGTATATATAAAGTGGCCCAATTCCGCCCTGCGTTAAAGGCCTACGAGGCTTATTTCCTACCCAACGCGAGTCACATGCCGGAAAAAAGACAAATGATCCGTATGCTTGGCTTCCTTTCACGCGCTTTTAGCATCGCCGATCAGGACCACCTGGGAAAATCCTCAAAATCCTCTTTTTCCCGTTCTTTTTCAAGAAAATTGCTGACCTGTATTGCCAAGTGCACACCCGGCTGGGCAATCTTACTTTTGTGCACTTTCATCCACTTTCGTACTCTTTCCAGTCGTTTTGATAGGCCCCGAGGGTTCAACCAAAAATTCAAATGAACTCCAACTTTGCCAGAACGAAAAAGAAAGTTTTTATTTTTTTCCCTTTGCGAATTATTGGGTTTCCAGTGAATTGGTCTTGCGTCAGTGTGGTAAAGTGTATTTTGAAAAAAAAAATTCGCAGTTGGGCTACCTAAAACATGGTGTGTGGTTGCTTAGCGTAAAATGTCAGAGAAAAAGGTAAAAGAAGGTGAAAGAGAGTTCTCCTTTCCTGCAGTTGCTGCATTGCAGACAGAGTCAATGGCATGGCACATGCTTTTTCAGATGACCCAACGCAAAAGGGTCATCAGGGAGCTCCGGCTGCAGATGAGTACAAGTCTCAAAGAATTGAATGTATTTCTCACGAGTTCGCCCTCACTTCCCCAACGGAAGAAACTTGTCCTGTGCTCCCGCCATTTCCCCGATGAAAGTCAACTTTCTAGTCTCCAGGGTGTGCTTTTCCTCAAAAGGAAAAAAAATGCAGGCAAATCTTCACTTCTTCCCCCCTGAGCCCCTCCAGAGGAAAAATAAATAAATAATACAAAACGGTTTTTATGCGATACTGCGCCCAGGCAATCTTATTTTGTCCCATATCAGAACGAAAGCCAATAGTCAGCATTTTTCGCTTAGAATCGACTTTTCTAAGCTGCCAGCTCGGAATTTTCCCTCGATTACACTCTCAGTTGGCATTTTTGGCGTATTTCGCTTCTATCTTTAGGTCCGGGAAACCTGAATAGCTGCAGGGTTTGTCACGTTCCGGGGGAACAATAGGCGGTGCGTGCGTACTGTACGCATTTTTATCCCGTAACGCGCAATAAAAGTAGTTCTGTTTATTCGGGGGGTGGAGGCTTTTGACGAATTGAAATCCCAAAAGGGGGCAGAGATACTTTTAACGGACAATTGTCACCCCCAACCCCTGGATGGTGTAGACAACCCCCACGAAAATGCATTCAATTCCGCCGCCAACGTATTGCCCCCCTCCAAAAGTAACACGTTATAGATTTTGCTTTGTGCTCCACCTCCCAGTTTGATGAAGAATATCGCAGCTTGTTTTCATGTTCATGGTCGCCGGGGTTAGCTACTCCAGTTATTGACTGGGTTCGCTTTAGCGATGATACCCCATGTGCCCATCCCTTGATTGTTTTTCACACGGACCAGCCGCCATTAAGTAAGTTTGAGGAGTATTCCGTGAAGGTGACGTTTTAGGTATTGTTTTCTTGTCGCGGGCGTTGCTTGTTGTGCTGCTTGAGAAGCATCCCATTGGTGCAACGGATTTTCCACTTGTGTTGCTTTAGCCAAACGTTCATTTTTCCCCCTTTTTCGACTCGGATGCGAGGACATCCGACTTATATGAGTTGTAAAGGAGAGAAAAGATCTTTCAGAAGATTTTTTTCTTCTTTTGCTGGAAACGTTGAAACCCGCGCCAAATTTGCAGCAGGCGAGTTCTTTTTTCTTTGATTGTCGCTTATTTTTCTTTGGCGACGGAGAGGGAAAAATCGCGGATGTGTAGGAAGCGCCTTAGTCCGCCATCCACTCCCGGTTATCGAGAGTCGTTCTTCGCACAAACCAATACTGTCGTGGGGGCTGCAAGGAATTTTTATTGCTTCGGTCTTGGTAAACGTGTAGTAGCGTGCGCGAGTGGGATTGTATGGAGTGATGGTGCCTTCCTGCATCTTCTGGTTTAAAATTCATGGCCGAGGGCTGCAACACAAACAAAAATTATAAATATGAGGGTAGGTTTTGTTGGGTGGCTTCTATCAGCTGGCTGTAAAACTTGGCCCGGTATTACTCGTTCTGTGGCTACAGTGCTGACCAGTGCAAAGCTATGCGCTCGTAATTAACTCAAAAAGTTTCCACTTGATGCCCCAAGATGACTGACGCTTTGAAACAAGTTGTGGACGCGTGGCGCCATTGTGGCCTGGTTTGTTGTCAGTGACTTGGGGAAAAGAAAAGCGTAGGATTTGGGGGGAGATTTACGTTTGGCTGTGTTACTTTACCTTGGTTGTGGAGATAATCATGGATTCCGCGGCGTGGAGTTCGAATACTGCGCCGAATGCATCCAATTCACGGGCAGATCCGTCCCAATTTGCTTATTTGTGGTCGCCGTTCGCCAGAGCCAACGACATCTCGGCTGTCCGGTGAGTGAAATCATTTCCGGAAAGGGAAAAACAAGGCCGAAGCAGCTTTCACGCAATATGCACCATACACCAGACACGTATACATAGACAGGGACGGAGACTGGGAAAAAAAGCGTCGGTATCGATGGATTAGAGCTTTCAAGTTAATTCACGGTTACGAAAGGCTTTTACTGGCAGATTTATGGCTTTGGCCAATATCATAAGTTAGGTATTCTCGATTGTGGCTGTATTACATCACTTGCCTGTCCGAGAATCCCGAGTATGCACTCTGAGTAAAAGACATGGAGGAATAGATACGACGAGGACACGCGAGACAGGAAATCCCAAACTTAGATGGCTATTAATCTTTCCCTGGGTTAATTTATTACCCAGGAAAGCAAGTAAAATTGGCAAATTTGCAAAGAAAAACAAGACACAGAACGTGTCTCCTGCTGCCTTGTCACACCAAAGAAAGATTTTCTTTGTAGAAACGCATTACACAGGTTTGGACATGCAGCTGAGGGCAAGCTGCAAACACCCAAGCAAGAAACAAAAGCACCAAAAATGATGCATAAATAAATAGTTTTAAACAAAGAATGAAACGTGTCCCATCTGTCTTATCCTACCAGGAAAAAAGTAAAGTAACTTTTTATCGTACCAAAAAGAAGTAGAAATAAAGTATATGTTTTTTAAGTGAAGAAAGCTTGTAATCACCCTGGAAGTTTAACGGACGGTAGATTGAACCGTTGACCCGAAACCAGAATGAAAGCAAACAGAAATAATTTTAATATGTTTACGAGTTGGGGTGTAGAGTGTCGGACGTCATAAAACCGGCGAGGAATCGTCCAGACTTTGAAAATCTAAGTGGAGGTGCTCATTTTTTGCCTTATAGCATGTTAGGAGTTATCCCGGTGTAATTTAAAACCCAGGAAAAAAAGGAAACCGTGTCATAAGCAAGCTCAAAACAAAACACAAGTCATTACAAGGAGATATGACCCACCTAACCCCCCTGCTGATACAAGTCGGTTTTCTTGTCACCACAATTTCTCATTTCCCTCCGCTGTTGTATATATAAAGCTCTAAATATGTAAAGTTCTAAGAAAACTCTGAGCTTCCGTGAGGTGTGAGCGTAGTGTCATAACTGGAGCCGGTTAATCGCATCCTTCCTGAAATTCCGCAAAGAAAACTTCTTTTATGACTACGCCCCCCCATTTGGGGGGGGGGGTAAAGTTGCGACTTGGCTCCCGAGCGAAATTGTAGCAATTTCCCATAAAGAAAGTTGCAACATTTTCAAGTACGGGGGGCACTTTGGGGAGGGGCGAATTTTGCCAAGTTCGGTTAGGCTAACTTTAATCAAGCAGAAAGTTGAACCTAGCCACAAAGAGAGCCGTGGAAGTGTTGGGGAAGAGACACAATGGGCATGCAGCGAAGTGCTGGAAATTGGCATAGCTAATCTGCGTTACCACGTTTCTCCCTTTCCCAGAGGTTTTAATTCGCTGTACGTGGGAGGGTGAAAACATGTTTTTACCCCGGAGTAGGGCCCCCGGCCAGTAGTAAGCCAGAGAGAGGCTCAAGGAGTCTGGGGAAGGCTTAATATGCTGTATGTGCATGCATGTGCATGTGTGTGTGTGTCTGCTGGGGCGTTGAGCTAAAGTAGCAAGTTGTGTGTGCTTCCAGGCAGCCTTATTAGGTCATTGCCAAGGCAGGGTTTACTTCTTCGGGACGAACAACTTGCAACTCCCGGGGCCCGGAGAGGCATATGTGTGTGTGTTAGTCGAGGAATGCTGATGGGATCCATCTCAAACACATAAGAGAGACCGGGAGGAGCGAACATTATTCCCCATGGTATCACATGTGCCCATGGAAACTCATCGTGCCAACTTTCTGGGCCGGGGGAGGAGGATTACACGAGGAAAACGAAAATGTAACTGTCTCCGGCAGAGATATCCCCCCCTCCCCCCCAAGTTCGGTCCCGCGGAATGATGATAGGACCGAGGTCCGTGTTAGCTTATGTAGGCTAACGCTGTAAAAACGAGTGGTGTCTTTTTTATACACTGCTGGAGCGGTAGGAGAGCAGGCAAAGGCGCGGGATCTGTGTGTTTGTGTTAGATGAGTACGGTACACTAACACAAGCTGGGGGCTTTTGGTTTGAACTCATAGCCCCGAGAGTCTTTGGAGCACTCACGGGAGGATCTTGTCTGATTCCATCTCACGGAGGATAGAGGAGTAGTGCAGTAATAGCTAGCGGTATGTTTAGACATGGCTGGGACCCAATATCCGGGGCTGATGTCGAAGGACCATCCATTTCCCGAATTTGTTCCAGACAGCCGTTGGGATAAAGAAAACGTTACTGAATGAGAACAGATAGGGGCCAGGGAGCGGAAAAAAAGGGAAACAAGAAAAAGTTATTAAGAGGTAGTCGCTTTTAGACGGCTTTTATTTATTCTTTTCATTTCCTTGGGGGCCGGAGCCTCCGACTTAGCCCCAGCGCCGAAATAGCTGAACTTGTTGTTATTGGGCCGCCCAAACAGAAAAGGATTACTGTCGTAAAAACGGTGGGTAGCAGGTGCTTTGATATAGTTCAAAATGGTGTAATACACGAGAGTTTGGGCCGCTGAGCCTTTGCAGAGACGTAAAGACTGATTTGGTGTAATCAAAATCGCGGCAGAGACGAGTAAAAACCGAGGCTTCCCTACCAGGCTCATTACTTGTTGGCTTATTTGCTGGGTCTTCAGCACAAAAGGGCGAGTTAGCTTAGCCCCAGACGTAGCGAATCAACTAAGGTACACTGAGAGATTGGAATGAAGATTTAGGGAGAAGGATGTCTAATTTTAAGAAAATAACTAACCTAGTTTTCTGGGTTGGGAGAAAAAAGTGTAGGGAAACGCGATGAGCTAGCGTGGAATTCTTGGTTTATTACAAATATAACCGACATGGTAGTGTTTAGATTGCTGAAATAAGCTATGTAGTTTCACTAGCACTTGGAATTGATGCGTATAAAGGCACTTTTACACTCACGGATCACTCTACACCGCACTGTAAAAAAATATTTGGTGAATTTACAATGCGTCGTTGTGCAGCAAAAAAAATACAAGGACTTCACAGTACAAATACTTACAGAACGGATTTTTTAACCACGAATTTGTTGTAGAAAAACATTTTTAAGTATTTTTACAGTAAAGTCCTTATAATTTTTTGCTGCAATTGTAAATTTACAAAAAAAATCGAGTGTGTCAGTGGGTTATAAACGGACGAGTTTCAGGGGTATTGGGTGCTAATGTTGTCTGGCAATGTTAAATTGTAGCAGTTGGTACAATTGTGCACATACTAATTAAGATATACACCTGCTGGTTTCGTATGAATCACGTGATAATTTATATTCTGTATCACATTCGCATTTGTACTGATGCACTCGTACAACTTGATTAGTTTCGTATAAATCGGGCTGATAATTTATGTTACAGTTCGGCGTCGCAATCGTTGATGTAATTACGTACCAAATTGTACCTGAATTTGTAATTTAGTTGTAAACGTGTTAGTTCTATGTGAATCCTGTGGTAGTTTCTTTCACATTTCAGTATCACATTTATTCTTGCACTTGTGCAACTAAGGATAAGCTTAAGCATAAATTTGTTAGTTTCTTGCGAATCGTATGCTAATTTCTGTCTTTTGTTTTCGTATTTATGCACTGATGTTCAACTTTAGTAAAAAGTTTAATAGTAAACAGATTTTTTTTACGTGAAAGAAAGCATACATGTAAAAAGTATATCAATATTAGAAAAGAACGTAGTCTAATTGTGTGTAATTTTGCGTAATTCAAGCGTTAAGGGCGATATCTCCGGTTCGAGTTTTTGTATACTGTTTGAAATGAAGGACGTAAGCATTAACACGTAGGGTATGGTAGTGTTTAGTGAATTCTTGTGTTTGAGCTCCTGTACAAAGGTTCGCTTTCATTTGGTAAACATTCGTTATGAGCAACGTTAAGTGGAGATTGGCAAGAGGGGAACTGGTGTAATTTTGTGTCCAAGCTCGTAAAGTCGAGAAGTGTTGCATAAAACGGTTTAACGATATTCCCACGTGGTCGTTATAAATGTTTCCGCCAACGTTTTATAGTCAGCTCAAATTACTGCGTCCTTTGTCGCACTTGTACAACTTACTTCAAACTTTTCAGAATATCTCGCGACTTTTTCACTCTGCGGGCTCAGAACCTCAATCATTTTTTGTGATTTTTCGCCCTCTTAACCATTACCAGCGTCATACGCTTCAAGTGTTGGTTTTATGCAAGAAAATAACTTTTAAAGAGCCTGAAAAACAAAGATAGGTCCCCCAAATGGCCTCACCATCGACAAGTCGTCACAATTTGCCGTTTTATGAAGAGCTTGGCGGAGCCAAAAGTGAGTGGCTGAAAGCTGAGTCTTAGAAGATGAGTCGTTGACGCACATTACGAGGCAGCGTAAAGCAAACAAGTACCGGAAATAAATCTGAGGATCGGTTCAGTCTCTCGGTCTCAGCCGGGAAGCTCGAAACAAAACAAAGTCCCTACTCTTTTTTTATAGCTCAACTAAAATTAAATGAGGCCCTAAAATTAAACGTTACGATCAATGAATGCACCTGAAGTGCGACTTTTATACCAGGGCAACCGACCTTCCCCCCCAGTCGCAAGTTTTGCACATGAGCCAAAAAAAAAAGAACAAGAAAAGCCATGGGAGACTGCTTTCAACAATACACAGGTGGATTCCCGCGGTAAATTTAGCTCCCGAAAAACTTGCTGGACTGAAACTCGATGCGCTTTCTTAGTCGTCGGCTAATATAGCTCGCCAGCTTTTTAGAAAAGAAACCTTAATTAACCTGAAAGGGCGTCAGCAGGCAAACCTTTTCTCTTGTATGCCTGTAACGAACTCGCTCCCGGATATAATCAACCATTTACTTTTATTTAGTTTTCTTTTAATTATGTTTTATACCATATGCTGCGAGGCAGGAATTTGTTCCTGGAAATTAGGACAGACACCTTTTCTCGCTTATTAAGGTAACAACACCGGCGCATTGATGCTAAACATCCCAACAATAAGTGTTAACGGGATTCACGCCATTGGGATTGGACAATGATAGCAACAATTTGGTCTCGAATACTTTACAAGCGGGATATGGTCACGTGAGTGTCTTTTGTCTTGCTCGAAGTTACGTTTCCAGCGTGAAGTACGCATTAGAATGCAACCCTAGGTCGTAGTAGAGGCAGGTTGAGCTAATAGATCTGCCATAGCTCGGGAAAAAAGCATAGAAATATGGAGCTGGGTAGTGGAAGATTCATTGCGCTCGTTTCGCTTTCCAGACAGTCTTATTGTAGCCTATTTTAATTGGGAGGATGATCGATGACTAATGGGCAGAGAGGACTTGGTAGATGTTTCATTGTTAGAGGAGGAAAGGGCAGGAATAAAGGAGTTTTCAGTGCAGGGAGAAAAAGGCGTGCTAGTCCGAAGTTTCCGCTGAATTTAGTTCCTTCGCGAAGAGATAGATGGTAGTAGGCATTTGCACAGGTATAGCAAAAATTCTGGCCAGTCAGAAGTTTGCAACAAGAAGGTAAGCACCTTTCCGGCCGGTTCTTTGGTCTATCGCGCGTTGCCTGCGTGCGGGAAGCGCGGGCAAGCAGCCAACGTTCGGCCGGGGAACGGCTGACTTCAAGCGGTTTATGTCGCGCGCAGCTCCAACGGGAAGCGCAGGAAAGCTATTACGGGAGCGGCGTACACTGCTCCGGTCTACCCAATTACGCCCAGCCCCGTAAGCCTGCCTACGCAATTCGGTTAAGGGTAATGCCTGCTACGAGGAGATACAAGGGGGGGGGGAATCGATTTTCTATGTATTTGGCTGTATGGGAAAATCTGGCCTCCTGCAGTTTGTCTAACTAAAGCTGGGGCTGTACAATTGGTAAGCCTCATATTGTGCATGGAGCGAGTTCTCTTTTCCTCGTGGACTGCCCTGAAGTGGTAAGGTATAATTAGAGTCATTAACAAAAGGGACTTCTCTATTAAAAAAACGCGCTTTCGTTGCACCTCTTTTGTTAGTTATTTCGCAACGGAAAGATTACGGTTATTGTTGGAATTACGCTGTACATCTGTCAAAACAAAAAAGCACACACAAAAAAATCCGTCTTTTAAGCGTTCCGAAGCAAAACAATGCGTGTCCTAATTAGATTTCGCAATTGCGCACCGTGAGTACTCATTTCGGGCGTTAAATCAAGTTTCTTCATGGTGCCACTGAGCATAAACTGGTGTTCCACAATAAGCTCGTTACCCGAATGTTAGCAGAATACTTTTCATAGGCAGATATGTCCAACTTTTAATTCTATTTGGGTTTTATAGCTTATAGCGAGGGTCTCTTGTGTTCGTGAACCTGCCTAATGGGTTTGTAACCTAGTTAACACAATAAGGAAGTTCATTAAACGAGTTACGTAGGACATTAACCGGTTACGTAGTACTAAACCGTTCGCAGTACCCAAACTATATATTAGTTGTTAAACTAGGAAGAAAATACGAGAACTATTAAGACAATACAAAAGGACCCGATAATGTAAGCCAAAATCGTTGTGTGAACGCGCCACGGTCCAACTTATTTACAGTTAATCATGACTACATGGGCGTCGTAAAGTCGTCTCCACGTCAGAGGTGAAATTCGGGTAAACAGGAAGAAGTACGATCTTGGAAAAATACTGGCAAGCTCGGTTTGGTCTGAGAAGTAGTTAAGTAATTGGAAGCGCCGGCATGGTGTAATTACAACTGTACGCGAGAAAATAATTGTGCTGGATAGACGACGGAGCACAATCGGCTTCCAAGTCTTTCGAAAACGCGTAGTAAAAGTCCGCGGCGGCGGTATTAGCTACGGCTTTCAAAGAGTTTTAGAAATGCGCAGTCACGGAGTAATTATTGCGGTTTGGTATGTGTATGTTTTTGCGAATGGGGGGGGGGGGATCAGTCATAAAAGGGCGAAATGCTAGTGCAGCAAAAACTCGCGACGGGCCGTAAAACCGTAATTGAAAAGGAGAAGTTCTTTTGGCGGGGTTTGTGTTGGTGTCGGACCCTTCCAAACACAAGAGCCAACATTGTAATAAGCGTTAGGAAATGCGAGTAAAAAGTCTTGCAAAAATTTTGGCCCCCTTGTCTTACTATCCGCGCGACAAAAAAAGGCAATACTTTTATGCACACGATGATGTGCTGTAAACTCGTTGAGTAAAAACCTTCTTTCAGTGAGTTGGCCGTCTTCGCCAGTCGTTAACTGTGAGCAAGCCATATTCCGTTAGAGTCTTGCGAAAACCGCTTTAATTAGAATAGAGCAACGCAACCGACGTCAGCTTTTATAGCTGCTTCACTCAGGAGATCCAGCGTTTTAACACATCTTTTACGAAGGCATCAGACGTAGGTCTCACTCGTGGTTTACCTTCGAAGATCACTAACCATCTTGCCCGAAATTGTTTTTCCCAGCACTAAAAAAACTCGGAATCGGCCAACTCAAATGGCCAACAACGGCTTAAACACACTTAAGGATTCACTGATGACTTTTGCACGTGTATTGCAACATCACACAACATACGTGTATTGGATAACATAACCGCACTGGCTCCAAAATTCGTATCACGGTTATGTAAAAATTCACCAACCATTCTCTATACTCTTGTTTCAATCATTACCAGCACTTTCGAGGCAAACTTGTTGAGAACCCTTTTTTACCGGCGACTGGGCATCGAGTCGGTGCTGAATTGGCAAATACGAACGTGGCAACTGTCAAACCCGGTTTCGTTCTAGAATGGCAAAAACATCTAACAAGAAATGTTAAACCTAGCTTTCGCAGTGGTCGGGCAGCTTTTTTTTTCTCTTTCCCAGCAGATTGGCATATATTTTCTGTGACTGGTTGGCCCAACTTTCGCTTTAAGGGTGGTTTCCTGTGGAAAATTGCAATATTGCCTTGCTAATTTTATTACCTTACCTTTTTACACACTTGAAACTGTTTCGCGTTCTTTTCGGAAACCCGGTGGTGTGCAAAAGGTTTTCAAAAGGTGTGCGGTTTGCTAAAAACCCCCTGCGGGTCGTCCATGACAAACTGCCAATTTTGCGCACAAATTGCAGTGAGACCGTGCTAAAACGCACCAAAAAAAATGAATAGCAGCACTGAATGACCAACACGGCTACTCGCGAGTCTGCAAATCTTGCAACTATGCAAAGTGTTTTAGGCCTTGCGACTGAATCTGTTCCAACTTTCTAGCCTTTGGGCTCAAGCTTTCGCTAGTTAAAAGCAAAAAAAGGCAAAAGGTGATTTTTCCCCATTTTTTTTCAGTCGGACCACAGGAGGGCACCATGGCAAATTGTGGCGAAACAAGCCCCCTTAACCCTTTTGATCCGCATAGCGAAAAAACAGCTCTTACCTAGGCGTTTTATGGCAAAAAGAAACAGCCTTCGCAAAACCCCCTTTTTTTGCCTCGTCAGGTTGTAATTTTTTTTTCAGTCCAGGGTTGGTGAATTGGAGTTTTATTACGTCCAGCCTTTAGAAAATTCCAGTTCTTCCAAGTGGCCCTATACCGTTTTCTGCCAATTGCCAAACTTTTTGCGGGCCATCAAACCATAAATCTTGAACTGCTGGCCTAGTTTTACCCAAAAGTGCAGCATTCTCCCAGAACTTGAACGCGAAGTCTTGCTTCCTGTGGAAATTGTTAAAGGAGGCCTAGAAGTACCCACAAAATTGAAAATAAATGTTAAAAGATACTTGCCACGTTTGGTAATTACGATGCTGCTTGCTATACAATAGAAAAAGGCAGTCAAGTTGTAAAAGAGCATGAATCCCTATAAGATGCACAATTGCTGTTAAGTGGACCTAGAATCTATAAAGTACGCTTAATTCTTGTAAAGGAGGAAAAAATAGCCTTCTTTATGGTAAAATATTAATATAAGTAATATTTTTTAAAGTAGGCTTAATTGTTGGAAAGTAGGTTTGCTTAGTAAAATAGGTTTCATTGTTGCAAAGTAGGATTCAGTAGTCTTCATGGTTGTAAATAATGTGACATATAAGTAAATTGTTGTAAAATAGTCGTAATTGCTGTAAAGTAGGCTTGTTTGTTGTATAATACGTTCTATTGTTGCAGACTAGGCTTAATTTCCTAAAGTACTCTTCATTTTTGTAAAATAAGCTCCAGTATTATGGAATAAAAGTAATTGTTTTGAACGAGGCTTCATTGTTCTGAAGCAGGTTTCGTTGTTGTAAAGTAGGCTTCATTTTTGTAAAGTTGAACTAGAGGTTGTAAAGTAAATTTAAATGTTGTAATATGGGCTTAAACAAGCAAAGAAAGGAAGAGTGCTGTAGATCTCGAGACTGTTGCCCAGATTGTTGGTAAGATGGAAGAGGTCTAAGGACGAGACGGGGACTTTCCTGTGTTGTTTCTAGCGAGTTTTGTCTATGCTATGTGATTAGCCGTTTGGGAAAAGTTTTAAAGAGGTAGTAAAAAGTCTTTTTGAAAAGAAAAGCTTGAGGAAAGAAGTACAAGTAAGCGTAAAGACCGCAGCGCAAGAGGCACACGGGTTTTTGGCGTTGTCGCTAAATCCATGGCACGACGCCCTGCCCAGCGAGTAGGGAAATCGGTTTCCAAAATGGCGGCTTGTTTTGGACGCAAGCTCGCGGTGTGGGTTCCCTTGTCTCTGGGGCATTTTCCTTGAGGGGTGTTGATGTCACGTTTTTATCACGACTGTAATTAGATTGTCCTGGTGGATGTGGATGTGTGTTTGTGTTGGGGGTGACGCGTGAGATTGCTAGCTAACAAAAACACAAAAAAGACAGGACACTTGCGCGACCAATATAATGGAGCCGCATGCTAATGAGTACTTTCCATATTTCAGTGCGGCTGCCGTGCTGGGTGCAGGATCAGCGGCTGGCGGCGGAGCGTACCAGCAACACGGGCAAGCTTCTTCGGCTGCAGCATGGGCGTCATGGGGCGGCGCCGGTAAGAAGCCAACATTTTTTTGCTCCCTGCCCTTGCCATTTTTTTGCCTTCCTCCTTTATTGCCATTCTTTGGCCCGGTTCCGAGTCTCTGACCTCTTCTACATATGTGCAGCGCTGAAGTCAAATAGACGATTGGTTTGCGCAAATAACCCGTACAATGTCGCGACAATATGTGGGAAAATGGGATCTGCTGCATAATGGGTAATGGTCAGTTGATGAATTGCGTGCCAATCTTACAATGGGATATTGGAATATTGTGAAAAGGATGACGAATTTCGCTCCTGAAAGCGTTGGAAAGTGGGGTCGCATTTTCTGGCACAGTCTCAAGGTTTCAGCCAGAAAACTGGTATATGTTTACTGAATAATTCCTGGATGTCAACAGTATTAAGGAAGTGGGAATAACTTCGTTGGAAGGCATACTTTGAATACCAGGCTATGGATTCCATGTCGGAGATAAGTTCGGCGTCACAGCGTCGCCGTTTTCAGTGATACATTGGAGGATCAAGACGGGGAGAAAGTTGGAAACGTGTTAAATTTTGATGGCGATTCGTAGATTACGATGGAATTTCTTATTTGTGTTGGATCGACGTAGGAAATAGCTACTTCTTTACTTTTTCCGGTAGCGTTTTAGTTTTTCTTTTAACTTTTTTTAAAAAATATTTCTGATACAGTTAGACTTTGGGGAATCAAGCAGACTGATGTAATGTTTTCTTTCTTCTTTTTTGGTTTAAAGTAATTCAAGGGAAGTTAAACTGGGATGGCTGCGATAAGAGGTTTGGGAGTTATCTTAAACTCAATGTATTAATGCAATGTCGTTGGTAATCGGATTAACGTCCGTGGGCGAAAGTAAGAATGACAGAATTGGGTTAAGCTTTCGCAATCAGCTTTATATTTCCTGGCATTGGACTTTTAACGGTCGACAATTAGGTTAGCGTCAGGTGAAACAGTCGGGAAGAAGCAATTACGTGTAATGACAATGTTAGTCTACGTTGATTGGAACACTTGGGAAGCTGGTAGGAAGTTCAACTCCAGCGCTGAACCTATGAGAATTCTGGCTGCGTTTTGTACGTCGTTGAAATGCTGGCCTACTGGTGACAGAGATGATGCTCTTACTTCCTCTCCGGTTTATGAATCTCTGGAGCCAGCAACTTCCATCTTGGAGACTTATTTCCCCCGAGACCAAGCCAACCCATCATCCTAGCACACCAGAAGCTACCCGTGGCCGTTTCTTTCCGGGCCAAGCAAAAAGGAAAACGCCAGAAAATGTTTCATCTTTCTTATAAGAAGATAAAAAATGCATCTGTATGCTTGCCTGGCAGCATCCCATCACAATTCCTCAGCAGCTGCACCTGTGTTTTATCCTTAACTTCACTCGTCTGGACTAGCTTCCGTTTTATTAACTTTGACGTTCTGCATTGCGATTCAATTTCGATTTGCCAGAAAGCGGCGTGGCAGTATTTCTTGCTCTTTTCCCGTAAGCTTGCGATTGGTTACGTTTCCTCTCACTTCGAAAGATGCTGAGCCCAGATTAGGAATTGGATCTCACATGCTCCAGGGCTAAAAGACTTTACACGGTACAGTTGAAGGGGTTTGGCAAGGAAGGTTATATAAAAGATGCTGCGGAAATGAGATTTTCGTAGATGGTTGACGGAAAAGGTCGCCATTTTACTTGCTGGACCCGTTTCACGCCTACTGACCAGAAATCTAACAGAGTCTCGCCAGTATACACTAAAAGGAATGTCCATTCGGAGAAGGACTTGACGCTGATAAGCAAAGTCTATTTGGGTGCTGCTGCTGCGATTTCAAGATTTCAGGAAAATACTGGAGGTTGATTTGAAGGAAATTGCTTTTTTTTCAGTCAGTCCAAAGCACTCGAGAAAATCAGTGTGAAGCTTCGTGTTGGTGTAGGTCTTTTATTGCAAGGCTCTTTCTTCAAGAAAATTATACATTGTCCCAGCAAAAAGTGTACAAATCATACCCTAACGAGCGGAAGCACATTTCTCATCCCCATTATCACACCATAGCAGCGTTTCAACCCACAAGGAGGGCAAAAAAAAGCTTCTTGGATTCGACATACTCGAGAAAAGTCTATAATTTAAGTTATCCATGGGTTGGCACAAAAAAAAGGAGTTCATAACCGTGGAAATCTTTTGGCGGCTACCGCTTTTTGTGTTGTTTTCCTGCAAAAACATTGGGCGGTAGCGTTTGTAAGAAATCTAAAGCACGTAAGAAGAAAAAATAGTGGAATGCGGGGGTTGTAAGTCTGGGGTGGGATTTACGATACGGGTAATAATTCTTTGGAGGTCGTATAGGAAAGTGTTCTCAACTATCGATAGGCAGACGACAAAGATGGCATATAGTGGAAAAGTGTCCTCCTCTCGCGTGCGATAAGCGTTATCGATAGAGCAGGCTAAAGGGGAAAATGGGTTACATTTAAAGAAATTCTTCTAAAAAGAGATCTGTGTTAAAGAAAGAACGTCTGAGAAGCCGATGTGCGTGACGTGGACCGACAAGAAAAGATGGCGGCCCAAGCCTGCCTTCTCTAGTTAAAAGCGGCACTCGAATGCAACTTATAGGAGAAGAGAAGAGTGTGGGTGAAGATAAGAGGATCCCGTGCAAATTTACATTTATATCCCAGGCCTTTAGGCTATCTTCCAGTCAGCAACAAATCCAGTCAGCCCTGACCCCTTTTATAAGAAATTATGTATATTGCCTTTGCCAACTATTCGGCCCTTTTTCAATCTTTTTTGGGTTTGTTATTTTTTTTCTCTTCTCCTTTTATTGGTTTTGTTTCTTTTATTTTATTTACTTTTTTCTCGGGGGCTTAGTTCAGCTACCTCAAGTCCGCGAGTTCCTTTTATGGAAACCGCCATGCAGTATGAGTTGCGCTATGTCGCCCTTAGAGGGCAGTGGCAGCACCGTTGGCTAAAAAGTAGGCTGGACTTTTTTCTCGAAGCCCTGGGGGCTTTTGTAGACTTTTGACTCGTTTCCCTTTTGATTTGCAGAATGTGTTTGTTCAGGGGGACTCTTTTTTATGACGGTGGGAAAAGAAATGATATTCTTGAGCCGAAAAAGAGATTAGCAGCGGAAAGAGAGAACGAGAGACAGATCAATAGACCCCATTGGGGAGGCCAGTGGGCGGAGGCTGGGTAGGAAACGGAAAAGAGCCATAGGCTGCTTAAGCGCGAGAGGGCCGAAAATGGTATTATTGTATTGACTCGTGTGTCGCTGCTGTGGGCTTTTCATGCTGCGCGACTTGATATGTGGTTGGCTGGCTTTCCCTTTTGGGGATCTTGCTTGTCTTTGGGGGGGGGGGGAGGGGAGGGAAGGTTTGCTCCCGCGAGCCAGAAAGAGAGGGCGATCATTTCCATGCAAAACAGGTACCGTCCCAATTGTTCATCTTCTATACACTGCTGTCGTGCGGCGGAGATCGCCTTGGAGGAAATTGTAGCTTGATTTATCACCGCGAGTAATTACGAGAGACGAGGATGCTGGGACGCGGGATGAAATTCCACCCCTTCCTCCCCGTCACCTTCTGTTAGCCCAAGCTTGTGTCGGAGGACTGGGAGCGTCGCAATAAGCAGAGCAGGAAGCGTCAAGTTGTGTTGTCTTCGGCTTGACTTGTCTTGGCACGTCTTGCATAGCAAGCGCCGCATTAATAATGCAATTTCCCTCGCTGGCTTGTATGGTACAGCGCTAAGAGCAGCAGTTACAAAGACGAGCATGTGTGGCGCGTCTCATTCCATTGTCGTCCCTGTTTGTGTGGTAGCGTACCTCACCGGTACGGACACGCTCCCAGCAATATGCATGCCAACGTTGAGGGGGGGGGGAGAGTTGGCTTTAAGCTTTAATTAACGTTTTAACTAGAGACAATGTTTCATTAGGAGCGGGTTTTACCCCTTTGGGATAATGACAGTCCCCCCCAAATTCGGACGGGGGCAGCTTGCGAAAATGAGACTTGGGTTCAGAAATGTTTGCGGTCTGCGTTCCAAGGCAAATTGCAAGTGGCGTACCATTCTAGGTATTAATGAAATTGTGCCATCTTAGGAATTAGGATGCAGAGCGTTCCCGATCATGTGGACTCCTTTAGGCTGCATGGAAGCTTCGCCTTTTTGCCACTTAGTTTCTCATTTTCGCGAGATCGTCCAGCTGGTTTCGTACCAAAACCTGTCTGGGGAGCCCTGCCAGCTTTCTGTGTTTGGAAAAAAAACAGGTTTGGTTTCAAGAATTTCTTTCATTTTTTTTCGCCAATTTCCTGCCGAGGCTTGGGAGGTTTGGCCTATAGAATATTTACCTCCCCCTGGGCAATTCCCGTATGTAACTGCATGGGTCGAGCGCCCATGCATAGTAATGGTTATTTCAGGGGAAGAAGAAGGGAAAAGAAGAAGTTTGAGAAGCAGAAGTGGCCTTGCAGCGTCAATTTCTGGAGTAGCGTGCAACTTTTTCCCGTGCGCTGCCGTGAAAATGGCCCACTTTTCTTGAATTGTAGGGGAAGTAAAGGAACCGACTTTTCTCGCCCAACACGCGAACCCAAGTTTGGATCGCCCCGCAGCTCGCTTCTTTTTGCGGAAGTTCAAACATTTCTGCCTTGTAGGGCCAAACTTGCTAAGCCCGAGGATCTGGGCTTTAACATAAAAAATGTAGCAAGGATCAAAAGTTTACGAATGAGGTTGAGATTATTGTGAGGGGGGTTCGGTAGCACTGCTTTTTACATTAGGACAACAATGAAAGTTTCCATTGCGGGAGCCTCGCTGTGGCGTAGGGTATGTTCACAAGCGATACTACGTAAGAATGAAATTTTCCATTGCGATAGGCTTGCTGTATTGTAGGGAATATTCGCGAAAGGATGGGAATTTATTAGCATAAATTTCGTGTCCATGGATGAGAACTGTACACAGTGAAACACGAGTGAACGTGATTAGTAATTGGATCGTAGCAAATTCGCCATAAACTGCGTCAGTAATAATTTCACATTTTTGTCATTCGAGGAAGTTGTAATTACGTTACCAATTGAAACGCTTTAACAGAAACACTTGAATGTTACTTAACTCAAACGCTGTTGACACAAACGCGCTTACATTTTGTTTATTGAGGAAGAAAATTATGAGCGTGGGAGTTTGTAAGTGAATGTTAGAATTGGTGGAGAAGAAACTTTGTTGGGAACATGGCTGGTGGAAAGAGGTAATAAAAATTAGGTCAAGCAGCTGTTGAATGCCAATAAAAAGATTATTGGGGTTCTATCTGGGATCTTTATGCCCAGTTAGAGTTTATTTCGATGGGTTTTATTTAGACACCATTATGTTCGACGGTTATGGCAAGGGTTTACGCATGGCGTGGCTGTCTTAACGTACATATCGTGCCGGTTATGTGAGTCGGAGTAGCTGTTAGGGCTTTAACATGGCCCTTGATTTCGGAAAAACAAACACTGGGCGAAAGAAAGACACCAACTCTCCTTGGCGTTGTCCTTCTTCGAAAATAGCTCATTTTCTGGCCCTCCCACCTGAGCCATTATAAAACTGATCAGTTTATGGGCCCTGGTGTTGCTTTTCCGTGACACCCAAGACGAATAAATCAAGGAAGGATTTTGAACTGCCAGACGTAAAACGTAAAACCTGTTTGGAGGGATGACAAAATGGCCCAACGTATATTCTACCAACGTTTATACATAAACACAACCGAGAAACTTTTACAGGAAATAACGCTATTGTCATTGTCTCGAAGGTGTGATCCAGTACCAAAATCGTGGGTTTCGCTTTTCCTTTTGTCATTTGTTTTCACTTTTTTAAGTCTGTTGAGCATTGCATCCATGAATATTCCGAATTTGCCGGGCAGAAAATGGCTTCCGATTTGGCGAAGCGAGTCAAGCCCGTGTCAGTTTACATTCATTGAAAAACGTGTGCCGGATTTCGGCTCGGTAACGCCTCATTTGATACGACTCGGAATTAAATTCATGCAAAACGAGTGCGAAGGTAAAAGGAGCCTGGGAAACGAGGATTATTATTAGTAGTAATGCAGATTGTTGTAAGTTCCGCCTTTTCGAATTAACGTAAAAGTCAGCAAAGCGTTTTTTCCTCCTTTTGATTTGAAATATAATTGGATTTAAAAATATACAACGTGTAATCACACTGACACAAAAGTTCCCTTGAACAAAAGAACGGTACTGTCTTTCCTTATACCAATTTTAATTAAAAACACAAAATAAGTGAAACCGTTAAACTACTATAAAACTAGCTGACAACAGACGATTTTTCCTACATTTTCATTTGAAGTATAATTGTTTCTAAAAGTACACACAATGTAATCAAACAAACTGAGAAATCCCGTGAGGAAAGGAACGGGCACTGATTCTCCCCTGTATTTAAGAATTTCAATTTTTGTAAAAAGTAAGCTTGTATAAAAGTAGCTATCAATATCAATAAATAGGAATTGTTTTATTAACATCATGAGCGAAATTATTCCATCTCTACCGTTCGTCTTGATTATGACCGAATTCGAGTACAAAATAATAAATAAATATTCAGGGTATTAACCCCATTTTGTCAGAGTTTCATAGAATTAAAGAAGGCTGAATTGAATTCTGTTCCCTTATGCTAAGATAGGTTTTACGTCTGAAGTCTTAAATGAAGCTCATTTGTATGGGAGGTCATGTTCACCGCTGGGGTCTTTCATAAGAAAAGTAACCAAAATGGATGTCAAGAATAAGCCAGATGGACTCGATTTTTTTGAGCTGTCTGATTCTCGCCTCCCTCTCCCCGTTTCTGAAAAGGGGAAGGTTTGGGGTACAGGGAACAGAAAGTATCAGTCGCTGTCCAGGAGTTGAGTTTCCATTTCGCTCCACGTCCCTGGTGGCTGACTTTACGATGACATGAGACCAATTTCTTGCCAAGTTTTATCGTAAGCTAGACAATTGCACATACAGCCCCGGGCGCCCCCTTTTTTCGTTGGCTTGCGTAAACTTTCCCTCAAGTCGGCACCAACTCACCCCCGGCCACCCCCTTTCCTAAAACTCTCTAATAATACAAGTGAGCGTGCCAGTACTAGGGAAGCCAGGCAAAGAAGGCTTTTTAGCTTTTGATTTAACTTTATGGACGTTAAAGGTGTGCTCGTGCTCTGGAAAACTTTTTGTCTTCCCGGAATCTTCCTTTCAGGGGGAGGATGTTGAAGAGTAATGGGTCCCCGAAGAAGGCGCAAGTTGATGAAGTCAGAAGCTTCCCAAAGCTGAGTCATATAATTTAACTCTTTTTATGAAAAAAAGGAAGAAAGAAACAGGTTCCCTGACTAGAAGTTTCATTTTCGTTGAAAACTATGAAACTTTGCATTTCATTTTTTCCCCCGTGTTTCTTTCCTTTTTTTTATCAAAGATTTTAGTTTAAAATTGCGCCGAGTTTTCTTTAGGGAAGCTTGTTTAGTACAGTCGCAAATCTCGCGCGGAGGAAAAGCATTTTGCTCGCGGAGGAAATGAGATGGGTTTGGGATTTACTCTTAAAGCTTCTATCATTGTACATTTCCCTTCTCGGCTTTTCTGGGGCATGGGGGGGGGCTTCCACCAAGATGGCTACTTTTCGGTGGGTCTGGCGTAGTTAGATAGGTATATATGGAAGGCGAGCTGTGTGCAATACAGAGAAGGCCTTTTATTCCCAATTTTCCTGCGCGGAAATATAGCACGGAGCCATTCGCGTGGACACTTAATCGTCCACAATCTGCTGGCACCCGAACATTTTTTCTTTTCTTTTCTTTCAGGGGTAAGGAAAAGCCTTCTCTGCGCTGCTTTACGATTCCCCGTATTTAAGGAGAAAATAAAACCCAGGCGATGATAACGAGACTTGCATTTTTAGTAGAAGATGGCTGCAAACGCTTGGTCATTTAACGCTTTTCGGCGTGGGGACATTCCCACAGCAAATGTTTGGGTTTGCGTAGGTGTTACGTGTGTTGCTTTAGCGTTTGGTGGTGTCTTTTTCTTTTTTAAGGCGATCTACATTGGAACGGACAACGTTGTTATGTCTTACGGGGAAAGAGAAACGAGCCAATGGTTTTATAGAGCGGTAGTGGAATGTGAGAAGTAGTACTTGATGGCCGGGAACTGATGTGCTATTTCAAGTGCATAAAAGTTGGGGTAATAGCATACTTAATTCAAAGGTTTCCCCCCACCACCCCACGCGTACAACCTTCTTCCAAGCGTTTCTTCAAACGGAGGCAAAATACAGAGACCAACCCCAATTAAACCCCGGTTAGGGCTTCCTTTTTGCACATTCTAACAACTACAGTCATTTTTACGTGTCATAAACCCTTTTTATTGGTGTCCCGTTGACGAGTAGACCACCTTGTCGGTACTCAAAAAACAGGAACCTCAGGCATTCATTATAGGAACACGGCGAATGGTCCGAACCTGTTTAACCGCATTATCTCTTGGGAAATTAACCAAATCGAGTTTGCGTTAATGGATTCCCTGAGATATCAGAAAACAAGAGAAGAAGCTCTCTTATCCGGGCTGGGATCCGATAAGCCAAATTATGTAGGTTAGCTAAGCGAAAAGGCGGTAAATCAGAAAAAAGCATGAAAATAGCCATTATAGATGGGCAATATGAATAGAAAGTACGGTGCCGTACAACAATGGAAGTTTTCACTGCAAGAGCTGGGCTGTGGGTTAAGGAAATTCGCGAGTGGATGGCGAAGCTTGCAACAATGAAAGTTCCCATTGTAAGAGACTAGCTGTGGCATTAGGAGTATTCGCGAGTGGATGAGACATGCTAAGCAACAATGAAAGTTTCCATTGTGCAGGCTGGCTGTGGGTTAAGGAATATTCGCAATAGAATGGCATGGGACGCGAGTCCCGCAAGTGCAGTGTAGTTAGCACAGGGGCCATTGGCTTGGTTTGTTGACGAATACTATAAACAGTATTTATTAAACATTATTTCACGTAGCGAAGCAATCAGCGAGTGTTTGAACGACTTCTTAGTCGTTTCTTGACTATTTGGCACTGTAATTTTCTGCAGAATGGGCAAGAAAAGGCCGATCTGCGGAGACAGTCTGGCCGGTTAAAGTAAGTGTGGCTAAGAGAGCTGCTACTGTACCACTTTGGCAAGGGACCTAGAAATGGTGGGTAGCCTAAAGTGAGAATGTGTGCGAGAACAGAACCATATGACAAGTCTCATGTTGCTTGCCAACGGATTGTATAAGTGAACTTATAGGTCCAACAAAGGTGGCCAACTTTTTGAGTAGGGAAACATTATTAGTTAGGCCTGTTTCTCGCCCTCCTCCCTCTTTGGCGTTTGGGAGTTGGCGATTCGCTTTCTCTTGTATAGTAAGGGGGGCAGAAAAATGTGTTAGTGCTGTATCCAAGCACAGATGGATGGCTAAACTTTTACTCTTGTATGACAACGAGAATCAACCCCCTCATTCCAGTCACACATCCATAAACAGTCAAGCCTGGATCTTGTGAACATCACAATATTTTTTTTTTGCCCAGTTGACGGTTTAGTGGATGGGATAGTGTGTTAGTTAGTGGCGGATCAACTCATGTGGGGAGGTTCTGGAATCAATCCGTGGTGACTTCTTAGTCACCTTCTAAGTCAAGTGCGTTGGTAAAAGGCGTTAGGCGTTTTTTGACGCTGTCTTTATTGTGATTTAATGCATTTGCGTGATAGCAGTGCCCAAGTTAAAGTGTTGGAGTGCTTATTTATCGCTTTTCCGCTCTTGGGTTGTTTGTAGCCAGGCAAAGTGCGATTATGTGGTCAGTCTCACCCGAACGTGTAGACGAAAAAGTCAACGCTGACAAATTGCGGGAGCTGTTTTTTTCTTGTTGTTGTGCCCTAGAGCTGAGCAATTTAGGGCCATTAAAACATTATTTCCGTGTAGCGTCTTGAACTTAATTACTTTCTTTGTTCAAGTCGTTGGGTGTTTCATTGGATGAGGGCTAGAACGAATCGAAAAGGTACTTGGGAGGGAGGATTATTGCTTTATATGTATCCACAAGGCGGTAATACGCGTCAATTAACGCACCGGGGATAAATTTCACGCCAGATGGATTTGTAGTAGTGTCTCGAAAGCGTAATGGAAGAAATAATGCGTCGGAAAGCAAAGTGCTGGGATATTATTTCAGTATAGGCGCTTTCTTTTTACTATGGGGCAGGGGGGGGGACTGAAGGGCTGATTACGTTGTAATAATTCATTGTCGGAGTTTTTCCGTTGAACCACTCCAATCTTTTTTCGAAAGCTCATTAGAGATAACAAAATTAAAGTTGCTCTGTAGTGGAAAGAAGACATGGTGCAAGCGGACAATAAGAAGAGAAAAGTGCTTTAGAAGAAGCTTTTTTCTCTTTCATTCCACCAGGACTACTGTGACGTCAACCAATGCCGGCTCGCGCGCCGTTCCTATTGGTGCAGCGCTGAACATGATGGCTTCCATGATGGCTGCCAAGGGGCGGGGTTTGAACCAACGCAAGCAGCGTAAAGTAGGGACTATCGTACGCCCCGTGTGTTCAAGATTTTTTCATTATTTTTTCTTTAAAAAAAGTAAGGAAAAGTTTGACAGAGAAAAGTGTGGAAAATGACCAGAACAGCCGTGAGTAGGGTATAGGTTTAAATTAAAGATAGAGAGGTCTTTTTTTAGTTTTTTCGGTGATTTTTTTCCTCCAAGTTTTTCGCCTACACTGTCTTATATGTATGTACGGAGAGCGGAGCCATTTGCCACGTTCTATTAGACACCAGGGATTCTTGGAAGAGAAAACCGAGGAAAGTTCGAGCCAGCTTCTGCTCATTTTATAGCAGCAGGGCCTCGTGGAAGTTTAATTGTATGAAAGGCTGCAATGCAGATCATTACATGGGGCCTCTGTGGCGTTCAGAGTAGCCGAAATTAAGCACGCTAATTGCGTTGGCTTCGCTCATGGATGGAACCGGGGAGAAAATTGGAATTGAGAGACGTGAGGATTTTTCGGGTGGTGTCTTCAGGGAACCATGAACTTTTCGTAGTGCGATCAAGAAACTGCGTTTTGCTGCCAATAGTAGGTTCAGACATCACTCACAATTTCCCATTGTAATGCCAAGATTGAATTGTTGTCTTGCGTATAACGGCTGCCAAGATCAATACTTCTTATCAGGATTGGGGTTGTCGTCCAGACATTTGAGAGGAGGTCCTTGCCGTCTGAAAAATTTGCCGGAAAAGAATACAAACTTTTCTGGTCGTATAGATGACTTTCTGACTGCAGTTTCGAACATTGTGTCTTATTTGCAGTTCGTAGTCATTTCGTTGGAAATCTCTGCGAATTTGCGTTTGTTGTAAGAACTTGAAACGACATTTCTATTTGGATGATCATGATCCTTGTTGAAAGGTCAATCTTGAATGGAATCGTGTTGACATGGCAGTCGAGAATAAAACGGCTATTCTTGTAGGAAATGGCAAGCCGTGAATGAAGTCGATATTAGAATTGACAATTAAAAAGTAAGTCTTCTAGGGAAAAGCCGCTAAAGGAGATTAAATCATTAGAAGTGCGTTACCTGAAAGAGTTACGAGAATCGTAAGCTTAAGAGCGGCTTATTTACGAGATGGTTGCACAAAAGCCGGCCTTGTTTGAAAGGTTGCCTGAGTTCAGTTAAACAGTTTTCGCAAGTTTGGCTGAAAGGCTCGCGGGGAAAAGTGTGCAAGGCTCATGTCACATATTTCGGTTTCGTGTCCACCGGAAGACAACAAGTTGCCTTGTAAAACGTAAACCATGAGGTTTTTACGACTTAAGGAGGAAATTTAGCTTGCGTAAAGCGCAACTAAAGGCTTATTGGGCGTTCGTTCTGCGTCATAGGGCCTTTTTATATGAATGTCATAATCTCAAGCGCCAAATTTGTGTGTGGCGTTTTATGGAATGTCGCACTGTGTCGTAAAGTCGCGTGAATTCCGCATTTGCTCGTGTTTTTGAGTAGAGTTTGTACGTTAGCGAGTTGGGGTAGGTTGTCCCGTAAGGCCACGATATTTGGGTGGACTTACGAGCGATCCTATGAGATACTAACAATCTTGAAATGCCGCGGGTAACTTTCCTCAAAGCCCAGCAGCCGACGATTGTCGCGTTGTTTGGACTGTTTTCTGACACCTAATGGACCTTTGATGAGCACTTAGGACGGGTTTTATGGCACATTCGCTACCAGCGAATTACAAACGTTATGCGAGCGCCAGCCGCGTTTAAAGCCTAGCTTTGCTTCATTCCCTCTCCCTCCCTCCCACTGAACTTGGGGTGTGGTTGCCTGATATGTCATACCCGGTGTTTTCTTTACGCTAAAGAAGTCTTTACTTTGATCCCTTGGACGCTAATTGGCAAGCAAGTTATGTCGCCTTAAAACGAGGACGGGACTCGCGGGGTTGAGGGGGACGCCGGCCGTAAGCTTGGCCGTAAGCTTGGCCGTAGCCCGTTCAAGTGGACGTGCCGTGTAGTCGACATAGTTGGCAAGGATGGCGACTGTGTTGCCTTAGCTTGCCCCAAGCCGGGGAAACCGGTCTTCCCGCCCAGAGTGTTCTAGTCTAGGCGCCGGCCACTGGCAGCCGCCGGTTTCGCTCATGCTCCGTGCCGGCTCGCCGCTGCAGTTGAGCGTTCGACCATTGCTCTGGCCTGGGTACAAAATTTGTGTCCAACCAAGTCCATTTGCTGCGTCTCGCTCACCCCTCTGTCCCCTCCCACCTCCCCCCAACGTTTTTTTTTTACCAGTGTGGCGTCTCCCAGGCCGGTGATTCTAAAAACACGCCCATGCATAAAACACAGCTCAGGTAGGCCCGCTCAAGCTTCGCCTTGCATGCCACGCTTTTACCTTTTTTTTTTTGCTTTTACATTCGTTACCTTAATTACGCGAAAACTATGTGCTATGACCGCCTTGTGTCCCTCCTCTGTCCGGCAGAAACTGGACAACTTAGGCTTTTTCTTTTTTTTCTTTCTTTTAAGTGAGGCGTAAAATAATTGTACACGAAACGATCACAGATTTAGGCGACTTCCTGTTGGGCTTTGCCCAGGCATGGCAATGCAGTCTTGCTCAGGTTATTTTGGTACCTTTGTGGAGTTACAAAACCCCCCCCCCCCCCCATAATGGTTTGGAACAAATGCGTTTCTCTTGTTCGCTAGTGTTTAGAATGCGTGTCACGTTCACTCCTTCTCTCCTCTGCCTCACGTATGCCTATAATTATTTTGGCTTGAATACACCAGAAAAGGTTTCACTGGTGAAGAAAAATAAGTCAGAGAATAGCAGATACACTGGTGAAGCAGGTTGGTAAAAACTGGACGGTCTATTTTGCAACTGGGCACTCCATCACTGATTTACAGCACACAGATTGGCAGGTCCATCATTCACCCTGCCCTGTAGTAATAAAAGTAGCGAATTTGGGGCTAGGCTATTAGCACTGATTCGCCCATGGCTGGCGGAGGTGTTTCTCCCACTAAACCAACTGACGATTCTGCGAAACTTGGACTAAACCCATCGGTCCGGAAAACGCTTTGGCCAAAAAACTTTGGTTTCTTGGCTTTTTTTTCGCGGCTTTTCCCAAACTGCCAACCCCCTTTTTACAAGCCGCAATAGGTTGTCCTTGCCAATAAGGAACATTGCTGAATTGTAAAACGCGAAAGGTTTACACCTTTCAGGCCCCCTCTTCATCCTCTTCTTTTTTTCCCGTAAAGTAAAAGCCAAAAAAAGTTGCAATCCAGTTTTACGACTCAAGAGGAAAGCTAGTAAGGATCTTGTTGAGTCCGGTTGGCCGAAGTCAAAGTTGATTATCGCGAAACTCCCTCTTTTAAACCAGCTGCAGGGCATGCAAGTTATGCAAACTTAGAAGGGTGAAAAAAAGGAAAAGAAAAAAAATTCCCGTGTTTCCCAGATAGGGGCTTCGTACTGCTTTTGTTACGAGCCAAGATTTTATGGCACTTTTTTTTCTTCCGTTCCGTATCCCGGGACTGGCGGGGCGCGACAGCTTGAAAAGCGTAGCCAACTTGCGGTCCTTTTTTTTGCAAGGGGGGTTTTTGCTTTTAGCAGGCAAAAGAGGCTGAAATTTTGGTGGGGGGGTGAGAAAAGTCTAGGGGTCCGTGATAGATAGGTGAGAGGTGGCTGAGAAAGGTGCAGCAGTTGTGCAAGATTGTAAAACAGTCTTGAAAAGTGTCAAGCGAAGAGTGCAGCGAAAATGGCCAATTTCATTCTTGTCGCCTTCCAACGGGTCTTGGGGGGTGGAGGTGGAGCGTTTTTCTAGGGTTTTGTTGCATACAAAAGTTTGAGTTTCTATAAGACCCCAAGCAGTCCGGACTTTTTGGCGGTGATTCGCTTTCGTCTCCGTTTGGCTGCACGAGGGATCATCACGAGCGATCTTGCTGTAGTTTGGCCGCTGCGACGGCAAAACTCATCAAAATCTGTTCCCAATTTTGGACTGGAGGAAAAGAGCAAAGTGAAGGGAAGAGAATAGGAGCAAAAGTTGTTTCGCGTATATTAAAACCTTCCAAATGAAGGGGGGGGGAACCTTTTGCTACTGGTGCGAACTGATAAGAAAGTTTGGGCTAGGAAATAAAAAGAAGCTAGGCGTCAGTCATTGGCCTGGGTAGCCGAAACTTTCTCTTCATTAAGGAAAATGAAATTCATCGGGAGATTATAAACTTTCTTAAACTCGTTATAGATTGGGGAGTAATCAGGGCTGCCAGAGTTTTCTCAGTTTGCCCCAGCTGGGGTTGGGAAGGAAATCAAACTTTTTTTTTCGGTGTGATCTTTTCTTTTACTGTTTCTTGTTCTGTGGGGTTCGTTCGCCGGTAAAGCTTTACCTGCAGCAGAACTATTCTGGCAAAAGCGTTCCCGCAGTCTCTTTTACGACAGTTGCAGCCGTGGCGAAAAAAAAGCAAGATGGTCCATTCAGCGAATTGGGCAGCAATACTTTTGAGGACCTCCAAAAACCCCTTTCTTTCCTCTTCCCTAGGGTAAACTCTCTTGTCTGACTGTTTTTTATGTATATGTGTGTTGTATTCTCCTCCGTTTTCACTTAAAACGGTAAATGAAGTCACCCGGAAAAGAAAATTCCTCCAAAGAATTAAAAAAGAGTGAATTGGACGTGCAATCAAGGTTTCAGGTAAGAGACAGTGAACGTTATCGTTAATAGAGTCACCATAGCATTTAGTATTCTGGTCGCTGAGATTCCCTAAGCAGCCTCTTCGGCACTCGGGGGAACTCTTCCTCGTTGTAGTATTTTTTTTTCTTTTTTTTTCACATTGTTTAAACGCCTAGTGTGGAATGCGAATCACGTAAGCTTTAATGGACTTGGGGCATTTGCGGCCGCGGAAGATCTCACCGATTCCCGGACTTGGGATTATTCCGTCGATTGGGTGTGTATACCGAATGAAGCGGTATAGACCCCCAAAGATTGCATTTTCTAGTCTGGAGGGCATTGGGGGGTCACGATCTTTAATTTCCGTACTCTATCTCCAGGGAGTGACGATCTTGCTGGCGTTGGACACAAAGTTTGTCGTTCTCGAAAAAGGGACGACAAAAGCGTTCTCCCAAGAAACTCGCTCTTCTTGTCCACCCTCTTTTTTCTTTTTTTCTTCGTCAGTTAGTGAGGTTATTTACGCCTTTATCCGCCGTTACCGGCCTGGGATATTTGGTCGAGATGCGTTGAACTAAAGCGTTTACACTGCACATCTCCCCCTCGGAAAATGTTAACTTGCTTGTGAGAGGGCGAAAAAGGTTTTGTCCAAGAACAACGCAATTATGGCACGAAAAGCTCTTGGTACGCTTTGTGGCGCTGGCACTTGCTCGGAAGAAGTACGGGGAATGTTGCGTGTACGAAAAATTGGAGTTTCGCAGGCTTTTTTGTGGTTTGCCTTACATTCCAAGCTAGATTAAAGAAAACCTTGAGAAGTTGAAGCAGTTGTTGATCAACTATTGAAAAACTTCCTATGTTTGGAAAGTTAAGCCTTGAAGTTCTTTTAGTTTACTTGCATTCTCAGTTAAATGTGGCAGAAACTTAGAATCCGTGTTGGAAAACGAAGTCTGGAAGATTTTTTTTTGCAATTGAGGTTAAATCCAGGAAAAATCCATGTTGGGAAGTTAAATTTAAAAGATTTTTTGGGTTCTTCTTGTATTTAAACTTATTCACGAGTTTTTTTTTGGTAGAAATTTGAAATACGCCTTGGAAAGTTAAGTTTTGACGAGGTTTTTCTTCTTTTTCTTGCATTGAAAGTTAAATTCAGGAAACATTTATAGATAAGTCTTGGAACTTTTAAGTTCCGAAGCCTTCTCGGGATGCTTCTCACTTTAATTCTAGAAAAACGTAAGAAAGACCGTGTTGGGGATGATAGTTGGTATCTTTTGTGGGGGGTTTCTGCCTTCCTTTATTGTTTCAATTTCCGTTAGCGGTGGTCAGCATCCCATAGTCCAGGAGTAGCGCAAAGAAGCTGTGTGTGCAAGTTGTGAAGCCCTGGAGCGGCTAGCTCGGGGATTTTGGTTGATCCTATCCTAAAGGTAATACTGGTTGTGCCAGGTTTTTAATGGAAAAACTGACAAATGGCATGAAGGGTTACGAGGCTTGGGACAAAAACGCTGCCATGATGACTATATACAAGGGCCAGTACTCTCAGGCTTTTTATGAGAGTTTAGAGCCTAGAAATGGGTCTCGTCACTTTTTCTCTCCGGGCGTCTTTTGTTAGCTCGTATGTTAGCTGGCCAAGTCTCTTCACGCGCATTTTTCTTCGTCTTCTTTTTTTCCTTTTTTTAGTGGAATTTTGAAGAAAAGGAGTTATGCATAACTCGGGAGCGTTCTTCTCCAGTAAGTGTCAAGAGAAAAGAAGTCAACATTTTTATAAATGTCCAGGGACGCCCAAGCGCTTTGATATTTGAATGGGGGTGTGTGTGAGCGTGTGTGAGCACAAACATACATACAGGGAGAAGCCCCAGCGAAACAATATGTCGTATTTTCGGCGATTCCTAAGGGATAGACTTTGTTTTTCAGTTTTTTCTACTGCCGCAGCAGCGGCAAAAGGATGAAAGTTTAGTAATCGAGTTTTATGGACACATTAAAGCGAGGATCAGTAGCTTACCTTCGCCCATTTGCCCTTTTCCCTTGCGCAGTACGATACTCGAGCCTGTTCCTGAGAGAGAGAGAATGAAACGGAAGCTAATATCTTGTATGGAAATCTACAATTTCCCACTTTTTCCCCCCTCGCGCTTCATTGATGATGCACCTTTATATGTTCTGCATAGAACAAACGTGTACGCGCTGTAGGGAGCAAAAGAAAATTGTTTGGGTCTATACAGCAATTTGTTGGCCCCCTCTACAAACCTTATTAGGTTTCTTCTGGGTGAGGTTAATAAAATACTTCTCCCTCGTTTACTGTTTCTTGTTTCACGACACACTTTCTTTTTATTTTATTTCTTCTGTTATTATTTTTGTATGTATTTCCTGTCACGTTCATACGTGTTATCATTTTTTATGATCTTTTTTAGTGTAATAGTGTTTTGGGGTTGAAGAACCGATGCAGGCATCCGCGTATTGTCGTGATTATAATTATCAGTATTTATATTGTATCTTATATTGTATTTATTGATCATTATTATGTGTGTGTTACTCTCGCATCTTGAGTCATTAGTCCTCGTTCCTCATTCGTATCCTAGCGAAGAATGTGGCATCCAGTTAGGTTAGGTGTTATTATTATTACTTTGGGTAAGAATACAGAAGAATAGTTAATATAGTTTCAAGTAAATAAAAATCTCGCTTTGAATAAAGAAGGGAACTTGGGTGATGGATGGGATTTGGATATCGTTGTTCCATTCGGTCCTGTCTGATAGAAAACTTTTGCACGGGTATGGCTTAGGGCTGTTCGGTTCGCCGCCCGAGTTGTCGAGATTCCAGTATGCAAGTTCTGGTGTTGTTCCTTTTTGTAGGCCAATAAGTTTCTGGGAGGTAAGATCGGAGTAGCGGTTGCCAGAGAGTTTTTGAATTATTCTGCTCCGTCTTGCAATAGTTATAAGTTTTGGTTCCTCGAGGGCTTTGAAGCCAACGTGGCCATTGTGCTGCATGTAAATTAAGCTCAAGTGTCGCTCTTTTTAATCAAAAAAACATGAAAGACGATCCAATTTAGTCCGTGGGCGCATCTTGGAAACTAAGAGAAATTTCTGGGGGTCTTTTCCTTCCCTGGCCCCTTATATTTCTTTTGCTGTGTTCAATTTCTTGCCGTGGCAGTTATACTTTTGCTTTTACGAGACTGCTGGGTACCGTATAACTGGGGGATTTTTGTATCTGGGGACCAACAGCGGGCGAAACAGTATTGCAAGCGAAAAAAGAGGAAAAGAAGGAAAGGAGATATATATAGGAAAGAAAAGTCCGAGAAAAGAGCGCGGGGCGAATAAAAAGGATTCCTTGGGTTCCTTGGGCCTCCCTCCTCTTTTTATAAATTAGTTGTCAAGTGCTGCCACTGTTCAAGCAATGTATACTACGGTCGTCCAGCAGAACAATACCGGTTTCTCTTCCCTGGGCGCTTATTTTTCTTTAAATATTAAAAAGTTGAGGCGTTTCTTGACATTTTCCTGCCTTATTGCATTGGGATCCAAATTTTGAATGCAATTTGCTATGCGGAAGTACAAGACAACGAAATAGGATGGAAATTGTAGGATTGACTCAGGTTCAAGAAACGCGGTCTACTTGCTGGCTATTCAGCGCTGGGACAATATTCACCCCTTTCCTCCTTAATATGACAGGTATAGACAAGGAAATGTCACGCTTGGGGAATGACCGAAGTGGGAGGCGGTGTCCGCAAGTTTCTATTGCACTGAACAGTATTTTCCGCCGTGAAAATTTACCTAAAAAAGGGTGTCTTCCAAGAGGAACCCTTTGCCCCGGTTTGTAACCCTTTAGGCCGTTAACCCTTTAACGTTTACAACGGGGGCAAGCGCCTCGTAGAGATTGAAAAAAATGGGGGGGAGTCCCATTTCCCGACATTTGAGAACTTTTTTTATACATAGCAGTGGCCTTTCAGGGAAAATTTTGTGTTTTTTCTAGCCTTAGTGAATTTTTTATTATTTTGAAAGCTTCTATAGCGTAGGAAATCCTGTAATTTACGATATTTGAAAGCGCATTTCTATCGAGAAAACATGGGGCTGTAGGAGAGTTAGGAGTAACAGATTTATTAACTACATTTTGTCCTGTAGTCTTGTATCTTCTAGATCTTTAAATTTTAGTGTTTCTGATCATCTCCGTTTTTTGAAAATGTAGGAAATTTCAAACTTATAAAACTACATAGAAATATGTAGAAGACGTGGGACGTGTGGAAGAGATCTGTGAGATGAATGTACTAAACTTAATGTTACCTTACAATTTTGTATCTTAGAACTCCTGTCATTTTTTATTAATGTGAACAGATTTTTTCCATTTTGTGTACCGTATCTTTGGTAACTATGCCTATTTTTAAGCTCGCAATTTATTTTTTAACGTATAATTAATATTAGGATCTGCATTAGTTGAGGATCAAAGAAAAAGGGAAACTAGAGCCAACGGGAAGTTCTTTGATTCTGGGAAGGCTTGTAGGAATGTGGCTGAAGGGGACGTCGAGCATGCGAAGGGGAACAGCGTCAATAAATTTACCACTGGGCGCTGGTAGCGTGTCTCAAGGGCCGCCGTCGGAGGCCTACGATTGGTCGGCATGTGCGTGAAAAAATCTCGAAAAATTGACGGGCGTCCAATAAGCAAGAGGGCATGGCGGCTGTAGCATGCGCGCCCAAACGAGTCGGTCTCGACGAACCGATGGCTTGCCGATGCTTCCAAGGATACATTTCTTTCCGATGGATTTTCCAGTAATGTAACAGCATCCCAAAAAGAAGAAAATGAATAACGTAAGCAAAAACGCCAGAAATGTCCAGGAGGTTAAAGCTTTTCTTGAAATCTTAGTTTAGCGATTTGTCAAGTGTTTCTCGCGTTCCTGTTCAAGTCATTTCTTGAGGTCGATAGACATAATCGGACCGGGAACGGCTTTTGAACCACTTCAGCGATGGGTTATGGTTTGTTTTCATTTTGACGGAACATAACCCGTCCAACAGTGTGATTTAAGGACTTGGCCAAAAGTGTGTTGGTGGATGTGTTAAAGAGTTTCTGCTTTCTGACGCAGGGAATGCGCTTGAAAAGGCTGTAATGAGGTTTGTGCAGAAAATGGGTCAAATTACCCCCCACAACTTTGCGAGAACCTTCTGCAATATAAGGTTTCCGGGAACAAAACTCAATGACCAGGCTTTTCGGCCTTTTTTTTGCGCGGTGTCTAACAGGAGGCTTAGCCAGAAATCTGGTCGTTGGGGAATGAAAGACTCCGTTAGCCCACCAACCCATCCCCTTTCTGCCTGCAACTTTCTTGCAAGCCTAAAAGTTGGCATAAAGTTAACACTGAATAGCTTTCCTTCGACAGACGGCGAAAAAAAAAACTTTACAGCCTGGATTTCAGTCCAAGAGCTGTCGTCGGGAGTTAAAGAGGAACTTTGGGAGGTTTGGCTAGTCAGGCTAGGGAATTTTTGGCCATAGGCCTGGAAATGTTGGGCTGGTACGCTCAACATTTCGTTTTGCCAGAGTTTTTACTTTACGAGCTATATTTAGGACTGTTTTGAGTCCAACAAGGCTCAAATACCGCTCAAGTTAAATCCTGGGGTTTTTTACGTGGTAGTGACAAAAAAGAAAGGCGTGTATAATTTACGGGTGGTGCGTTGGAAGAGTGATTTTTTTTTAAGAGTACCATTACGAGCCAAGCACGGGAGATGGACGTTAGCCATAAATAATGAGATTGTCTCTTAAGATGTGGTTTAGCTTTTATTGACGGTGTCTTTAAGCGTATGCAAGAAGCCCCTGAAGGAAACGGACGACGATAATGTAGGACTGAATAGAATTGAGCTGCAAGGGAAATCGTAAGGAAACGGGGGGGGGGGGGGGGGGGGCAAACATGTCTTGGCGTAGCTAATTGTTCTGTATTGCTTGCCCTGTGTATTGCTTGTCGTTACAAGTTGGGAGTTACGACCGAGTCTTACAAGGTAGGTACACGGACAACAGACCGTAATTTCGCACACATTGAGACTCCCAAAGGCAAATGAGAACCACGCTATGCTGATGGCCAACTTCCCTTTGCCCCGTAGTTACAGTGCCCCTGGGTTTTGTGCTCCTTGCAAGCTCATGAGGGTTTGGTTGAAATCGTGGCTCTTTTAGAGAGTTTTTGTTGGCTGGATTGGAGAGGATTGTGTTGATGAAGTGCGAGTCATGTCGTGTGGGTCGTTAATGCGCATTTCATGGTTCATTTCGCCAAATTTCCGAGTCTGCCCGCAGTTGAGGAGAAAAAGGGCTGGCCGCCGCGGTTTTCAAGCCCTTTTGCAGTGCGAGTTGCGAAGTTGATTAGTTTCTACAAGCTTTTGCTTTTCAGTGAAGTAAAAATCACACCTCAGAGTTGTTATGCAGAACGTCGGGGAGATATATACCTGGGACTCGGACGCGACGCTCAGATTGTACCGAATTTTTGCGCGCAGGAAGAAAAGCTGCTGTTTCGCCCGAAGAGAGCCATGGCAAAACCGTTGCAGCCCACGAAACTCCCCATAACCGACTTAATAGTGTTTTACTTACAACCCGCCCTCCAGGTCAGCTTTTAAAGTAGCATAAAGTCACCGCCATTTGAAACAAACATGGCATAAAAGGCCACTACCAGTAATAACGACGAGAGGAGAAAAGGAAATGCTATTAAACCGTACCTGGAATGGCAGCTTTTACTTACCGCACTCGCGTTCTTTACATTTTTATGGCGCTGCTCACTTGCTGTTACGTGGAACATTTTCTCCCGCCAAGATGTTCCGACGAATTCTTCCTGAAAGACAAGCTCCCATTTTAGTAGAAGGCCTTTTTACTTCCACGATTCCTTGTCGCAGTTGCAACCCCAACTCTCTCCATTGATTCCACATTCCGGGATTACACAAAGTTACAGAGTTATAAAGGTTTTGAAGTTCGGCTTTGGGGTTCTTCGTGAACGCTTTCCGAACGATAGGATTCTTAGCCCTAGTTTTTGTCCTGTAGTTGGAGTTCATATTTGATTCTTTTAGATTAAATGGTTAATATGTTGATTTTACTTTGCGCCGAGTCTTGTTAGTTTAGCTAGAATGAAGATCTGGATATTTTTGCTGAAATGGCTAGTATTTCACTTTTCCAAACGGAAAGATTTTCCTGACGTATTTTCCTTGTAGCTGTTGCCAATATTTCTATTTCCGTTGCTAATCTTCTGATTGTTTTCCTATTTAGTGGCTAGTATTAAATTCTTTCGATTAAATACTCAATATATGATTGGGTTTGAAAGCCAACTTTTTTCATAAGAAACATGCAAAAATAAAGGCTAGAAGAACTTGTCTCAACATTTTTGTGTATTTATACCACGTATACAAAGCATTTTTCACTTTTTCGCAGCTTCGAAGATCAATACCCCACGCTTCTGGTTCCTCCATGTTGGGGCCGCCAAATAAAGGGGGGCAAGGCCCAAGGAAACGGTATGGATTGGTTATCTGGCGTCCTCGGCGGAATTACGAGCCCTCCAATTGTTGGATCTACACAGCCATTAAAATTCTCTCCTGCCTGGGATCCTTTTCTTCCTTCCGCTTCACCCCCTGGGGATCTCTCCTCCCCAACCACCCCCTATAGGCATCAACAATGAATCTTTCTCGATGCTAGGGGGGGGGGGGAACTTGGGGATTAAACGGAGAGCCCTCTAGGTTTAGGTACGAGAGAATGAAGATATAGGGTACATACACACAAGAAAAACGAATTAGCGAGCGTTAGCTGACAGCGCGGAGGTAGTTGGCGCCGCTGATTCCACCTGGTTGTAAGTTTGCCTTTCGGGTAAGGATTTAACACCGTACTTTAGATTGTTATTACGCTGTAGTTACCCTTTCCGCTGGTTGACACAGTGCGTGTCTTTTCCTTGATTGTAGCACGCAAAAGCTGTAAGCGTATACTTTTAAAAGGTATACTTTATACGTTTAAGAAAAAACATTTTTAAAAAATGACGTAAAAAAGAGAAAATACTTAGGTACGAGTTAACTGACCGGACTAAACCAAACGGATGAAAAGAACTTTCCCAACAACGAAATTAAATATAGATAACGTGAAGGTAACAGTAGCCTTGCTATCTCCACTGTAACGGTCAGAAGCAACGCGATCTCCCTCCCGGCAGCCCACGCAGAACAGGCATGTACCCCTTTTACGAAAATCCTTGACGAAGCCGAAGGCGTGCATGTGGATGGATCACCTCAATTAACTCTTGATCAGTTGCACGCGCGATAATGTTACTAATAACTAGTGAATTGGTTGAAGCTTGGGTTTAATTTGGGTGATGGTGCAATTGGTAAAAAAAATAGAAGATGTTCGAATTTGGACTTACTTGGTTGATTGGCATGGAGTTGTTGAGCAATGCATTTTGGTAGACGACAAATTATCCCACGTAGCAGAAACGAACCGCAAAGGGGGAAACGCACGCAAAAGATCTCTCCACGACGCCGTGTTGCCTCCTGTTACGTATACTGAAGGTATACCGGAATGTATATGCTCAGGATACATTCAGTATACGTCCAGGGGGTTCTACATCCGATCTTCGCCTTCAAGCTCGTTTCCCCAGCCACAATTATGTTTTGGTGTATTCAGTTTGATTTTGATGGATTTAATTTTTTATTTTTTAAACGAAATTCAGCATGTAATATTTGAATAAGAGCATGACACGCGTTTTGGAATGTCTTGTGTGTTCCCGTAAGCCAAGTTCTGAAGCGAGAGCCATATTATTTTGGGGACCCCCAACTCCCTCGGATCAAACTTAACTTGGCGGGTCCAGCACAAGCACCCGTCAACTCGGACGCAAGTCAAAATGGACGTGAAGCACGACAGAACTTCCACAGCCAGTTTTGAACGCACGAAAGAAGTCAAGTTCAATACTCACGTGTTGTCACTCAAACTTGTCACCCCCAACTGAAGCCCCGGTGCCCATAGAGCACCCACTTTTAAGAGAGACAAGTGCAGCAGAAGATGGTGGTATAAATGTTGGCGGTAACTAGAGGCTCTTCTGGTTCCATCGCCCCATACGGCTCCGTAAGCAACCCCCTCCTCCCCCCTTCGAAAGTAGCCATTAAAAAAAACTGTTTCCAATGGACAGACAAGCTTAACTCGGAAACCCCCCTTCTCTTTTCTCATATCCACCACCCTGGGATATATACCCTTAAATGCATAAAAAAGCAAAACCAGAAACCCCCATGCCGCCACCTCAGCGAATTATTCCGTGGCAACCATCTTATTTTTTTACGTCAGATGCTGAACCCTTTTTTTTCATTGTTGGGTCATCGAGCCCCATCTTCGATACGGCGTAACCGGCCGCGATGTGCCTGGAGGGGCGTAGTGGTGGCCGGTTGTGGTTTCTAGGGTTGACCGGGGCTCGTTCTTGAAATCGACTCATCTGAAAGGTAGAGGGAGGAGGGGCTTAGCGGAAGAAAGAGGAGGAGTGGTGAAATATGAGGTGAAAAGTGTCGGGGAAAGGGATTTTTATATATGCAAAAAGGTACATTACAATGTAAGGCGCAATACACTTTATGTCTGTATTAAAATTCCAGTAGCTCATTTTTTTGTTTTGTGTTCCCGCCAACATGCATATGAAAACTTTCTAAATCGCGTGACCTTATAACCGAATGAATGTCACGCCTCGGTCGTATTACTTCAAGGCGCCACGTTCTAGCAATACTTTTAAGTTCGGATAATAAGAACACGCATAGCACGTTTGGGAAATATATCTTATGTGACGCTCGAGGCGTTAATTTCTCTCCATTGTGGGGCAATTTCACAGAAGAAAATGCGGTTGCTTACAAAGTCTGCGGCGTAGCAGTATCACGGCGGTTGGGAGATGACGCGAAAAGAAAATTGGTTTCTTCGCGCCCTTTTTTCCCCCCGTTTCCTGAAGGGGGTTTTATGTGATTTACCTGGGATACTTACATTGTCCGTTCTGACGGTCCTATTTTTTCCTCGCTCCTGAGCTTGGAGTAGTTAGCAGACCGTATTTCATGGTGGTGTGTACGTTATCGTGGGAATGGCAACGTAGCCAGTTCTTTGAGCATTACCTATTTCTTATCTTCCGGGGGAGACCGGTTTTGCGTGGCAAGCACGCATTTGTTCACGAATAAAGTCTTGGGGGGGGGGTTAGTTATCGTCCTTGCCCCAGCTTTCACACCCTGAAAGCTCCTGTCTTAGATTGGCTACAATGATCTTTTTCTTGCTAATTTTACCCTTCGTAATAAAGTCACGCCATAAAGTGGACATGACCGCATAACGAGTGCGCCAAACCCCGGGACGTGACCAGGATTTTGCCGCACTGCAAGGATAAAGCGCTGGAACTCGTTGCAACGAATGGATACAACTTATGGCGCTCCTTTCCCCCTTTTTTTTTGTTCCTTAACAATAGCATAGTGCGGCTGAAAAGGGGCTAATGAAAGAGCAAGCTTTATCAGGTTCTTTCCTTGACGGATGTTCACGTGTAATATTAATGAAACTCGAGGTTACGGCGCAGAATAAGACATTTGGCGCCAATACTTGGGGATTCTAGCCTGTGTAAAGCCAAAGGGGCATGACCGTGAATCAGGTATAGACACGCTGTCGGCTATTAAGTGCTCGTTGACAACAACAACAAAAACGCGCCCTAGTGTGACTATTTTCGAAACTCTAAACCCATGGGAAATTTCATTGTTAAGGCAGTTCTGCTAACTTCTAACCCATAGCAAGGCTTTCACAACAGGAACTTTCATTGTTGCTGAATGTCGTGTGATAGTTAGCATAGGGTATTTTAATTGGCGAGGTATAGTGTATGTGTAGTGTTGTGTTATCTTTAGCAGGACGGAACGCATAAGATTCCGGTACTCTTCTAAAAATAGCGCGATGACAAAGCAAGAGCACTAAGGCAGGTGAAACCGATTCGTTACACTGGAAGCTAAAAACACGCAATCGTTACGTTACCTGACGGGTGAGGTTTGAGTACCGCGACACACTGGCCATGTTGAATGACACGACTTCGAGCCACACCAGGTTATAATTTCTCGTGCATTCAACTTGGTTTAGGCCAAAGGAGTGTGACGAATTGGGAAGACTTTTTTCTTCGGCCTGACCTTTAGTAAAACCCAATTGTTGAAACTGAGCAGCGGGAATTTTAAAACCGTGTCGTGTCCATCTTTGTGGAGTCGCACTGTGGGTGTACGTACGATAGGTACGTACTGTTTGGGGGGGCTAGGCGCAAGCGGATGAAAACAGTGTGCTCAAGTCACAGTACTTGTCTGTCGCGCTTTTACTTCTTGGTCTCACGGAAGCTTGGCAGAGGAGCGTCATGTGCGTGTGTGTGTTTTGCACACGACGGCCACTCCAGAAAACAATGCCCGAAACCGAACGCAAACCGGCCAACAGACGCTTCAGCCCTGGCTTTGCGTACGTGTCGCCTATGACTTCCAGCATAGGCGGCTCCCTTCTCGCAAGCGTCGCCACTTTTTTTGTGTGACGAGTGCCATTGTGCCGAGCCAATCCCGAGCGCTGCTCGTGAGTTTGATGACCGAAAACCGAGCCGAGTCCAAAAGGCAAAAAGATCTGCCGAAGGGGGAAGAGCGGACGGCCCACATGTGAGATTTCTTGCTCGCGAGCAGATCCTCGTGGTGTGTGTCCATCTTTTGAGCTCAAGCAAAACACTTAACCTTTACGCACACGCCTGTCACTCACTCACATGGCTTTCCACCCCTTTTTCGCTTTCATCACCAAATCCCGTGACGTCACCACAAGGCTTTCTTTTTTTGGCTTGGCTTTTGCTTTTTGAAATAAATAAAATGGCTGGGTGTCATGATAAGCGTCGGGGTCGGATGAGACTACTTGACTGGTACTACGCTAGCCAAGAATTTTAGCCAACGTTTTTAGAGGGACGGTTAGCGAACAATAGCACCCCCCAAAAGAGGGGGCGATGGAGGGAGTTGCTCGTTGGCACTAGATACCCGTTCGGCAGACTTGAAATCAATGTCCGATTAGGAGTAACTGTACGCGTACCCACTTGCCAAGTTTTCCCTAGCCAGGCCCAGAAAAACCAGCTTGGGAGCCTGCGAGTTCATTTAAGCCCAGTAGTGTACTGACAGGATAACTAGAGGTCATGGGGAGGTGGCTTACGCACTGGTGGGTGCGAAGAATGCGAGTCCGTTAGAGCTATGCAGGAAATTGTTCCCAATGGCTGTTTTGCACACTTGCATAGCGCTCGGGCGGTCATAAAACGCTAAGCGAGACCATCAACTTGGGTTATAACACTTAAAAGAGACGGGGGTTGTTTGGTCACTGTTTTTGGGATTCGCCAACCACGGAACCAATCACCCGCAATAAAAAACAAGAGAGACGCTTTTTATCACCCGTTTGAAGAACTCGCCAAAAGGTAATACAGGCGGTAAAAGCTTCTCTGGCAGGCAAACAAGTTTTCGCAACGTCTATCAGTGGCTTACTGCGGAAATGATGAGGAAATCTGCCTTTCTATGGATGGGAAACAGGGAGAAAGCTATAAGAAAAAAAGGTTAGAGCGCCTTCGCCAATCCAGACAACTCCCTGCAAGCCCCCATAATAATTTCTTAGCTCGTTATAACTTTTGCCCGCTCTAAAAGATGCTTCATTGTCCTCCTTCAACGCCGGCTATACACACCCAGGCATAAAAGCAGGGGGGAAGCGAAGCTCAACAGACATTGGACGAAAAAAGACGCTAGGTTTGGGCCCTCCACCATCGCGGCTATCAGGATTTTGCATTACAACAACGCGTTCTCTTTCTATGCTGGGAAATATAGGACTGGTTCTTCTTATGGACTTGGACGTATAACACTCTCTTCTTCCTATCTTTCCCTTTCTAGTTTTTAAATAAGCTGAGTAGGTGTTTGCTAAGCTTCCCTATGCTGTCAAGTATTAGTCTATGTAGAATGTTTGTGCTTTAATCTTCGCCTTTCAGGCACGAGGACCAATCCCTATACAAACGCGCTGTATCGATCTGAAAGCGGAGGAAACGGGAGCAATACTAAAGAATGCGAGGGACTGAGGGGAAATATTGACATTGTAGTGGTTGGAAATGTGGAGAGTCATAAATTAAGAACGTCGAAGACGTTTGATTTTTATGGGCATTATAGTCAGCAAATTGTGTGCCAAAGTGATATAGAAGAGATAGGAGGAGAATAAAACAAGGTGTACTACGAGGATTGTATCGCATCATGAACGTAAAGCATCTTTGAGGTGAATGCTCAGAATTCCCGTCGATTTCCTTTAACCCGGGGTGATGTATTTGGAGTCGCCCCCGGGAGTGAAAAAGAATGAGCACAATGCTTTCGAAGCTGTTTGCGTGCCAAGGAATTTGAATAACTTTAAGCCATCGCCTTGGCTGCAATACACGTTTAATGCCGAACAACACGAGATCAGTTTGAGTGAACCTTACCTTCCCTGAAATTGTCGGCGGCGGGTGTAAAATTGTGGGAACTCTTGAAAGTATTTTTTTCAGTATTTTTTTTTTAGATTTATGTCATGGAAGGGGTAAGTTCTGAAACAAGAAGAAGATCCGTGGTAAATGTGGATAGTCAAAATATGTGAGAAAACTTGTTAGAATCTGTCGAAAGCTACAAAAATAAAAGTGGTTTGGGACCGAGGAGGAGCAAAGTGACAGTGAGACAAATCGAGATAGGCCTAGTCAAACGAAATATTGTGAAATGCAGTAGACGATTTTTTTTAGGTTTTAAGGCTGTAAACTTTTTTTTCATTAGTTTCTACGTCTGAGAAAGGCAACCTCTGGAGACCTTTGGCTCGGTGTGGTTCTTGTGCATAGCAAGGGCAGTTTCCAAGTTAACCCTTTCAATCTTCCCGGAGAAAGGATGGCTTGTAAATTTAGGCCATATAACTCGCCGCCCGGAGGAGTGGGTTTCTAAACGACCAGAGGAGGCAGAAAAAGAAAAGCAATAACGATTGAGCCTAGCTGGCCTTGAATTTGTGTTTTATTCAGCGTATCTCCCTGAATTTCAATACCTATTTTTGTTTAGACCTTTCACTCTTGGGACTTATTTTCGTCCCTTATTTTTTACGACTGATATTTCCTAACCAGAGAACATTTCCAAACCGGAAAAAAATCCCAACCAGAAAATCTTTGCTATGTCAGATAGACACGTAACCGTCACGGAGGTTTTATGTAAACCCCCCCCCCTCCTGAAAGGTTTGTATTTCTTATTGTTTTTCGATGTCTCGGCCTACGTTTATCCACACGAAGGAACCGAGGTGTATAGAGACCAGGAAAATAGGAGAAATAATTCGTGCCGAGCAGGTTTACTGGTGGTAGAATAAAGGACTCCAATTACAGCGCCGCAGGTGTTGCAATTACTTTGTGCGTTTATGTAGCATTCACGCAGCAGGTTTTGGAAAAGTTCTGCATTCCGCACATTCGAGAAGAAACGGTTGGGGGGAAAAATTGGGAGCTCGCTGCTTGACAAGATTGCTAATTAGCACTAAAACGGATTGCGTTCTATAATTGCCGTGAAAGTAAGTTAAAACGCGAGAGACACACTTTCCCCCTCGCGTGTAATTTTAACTTCGCGTGAGGTCGAGCGCTTACAATCGAGTTTTAGTTTAATGTCCGCTCGTTTGTAGGCCTATGAGCATTTCCATAGCATTGTTCCAGATGTCAGGTTAGTGCAGGGGGCAGGAAATTTGAAAACGGTCCAAAATGGACGTCCGGGGGCGGGGTTATTTCCGGAGGGGGTGACCGTTTCGTTTTTCACCTATGCCTTGCCATCTTTACGAGATTTCGGGCCATAGTAACCAGACCGTTATCGACGTTTTTCCCTATACCTACGACTCCCCCGATGGCCCCGCCTACCATTGTCTGCCATAGGCCTCTCGCTTGCGCCTACGCCGTAAGGAGTTGTACTGGAGGGGCAGTAAAGGATGATGACCCAGGCTCTTTTGCCGTTTTCTGCATCACGTTTTCCAAGTTTTCGAGATCTTTGTGTGGTAATACATTTTGTCGGGCTATCTCGTACGTTGCAACGAGAAAAAAAGGTCAGCCTGAGAGCAAAGGGGAAAAAGAGGAGCAAGGTTTTCAACGAAATCAGCTAATTATCCAAAGAGCTTTTACGCCGGTAAAGTCGAAGGGGCCCATGGGCCCCATGGCTAACCACAGCCAGGATACGCGGTAACCTGGTATTAGCAGAGAATGTTCATAAATTGCCTGCAAAGTTGGCGTCCGTGGCCGTTGATAGACGCTATCTGTTACCTTTTACTTTCATTTCCTTTTTACCCCCACCTTTTTATTTGGCAGGCCCTGTGTTACTTAGATAACGTGTTGGGGGGGGGGGCTTCAAGGGCTCACCGAGAAAACCGTTGAGCCTATTAGGATGTATCGAACAAGGTTGCAGGCTGGTTTATGAACTCGGGCTCGACGGATAACGGGGCGGAAACGTGGCTTATGTGAAACAATTTTTTTCCCGTAACCCTCTGTTTCGCCCTACGATTCATGAGCCTGTGCGTCTTTTGTACTCGTGCTACTTCGAGGCATGTTATTTGTCTTTCTTTTTTTCTGGCCTTTTCCTGTACATATACAGCATCCGTGTTGCATGCCATAAAGCTGCCGGTAAATATATGCCTTTTCTCTTCGGAATGTGACCCACACGCAAACAGCAGTCTTAGCATAGGCAGAAAAGCTTCGTCAGGGTACACGAGACAGCTGACTAAAAACGGTACACTACTTTTCTCCCCCTTTAGCATTTACCCCGCTATAGATAAATGTACTGTATAACTATTACTGGCTTTACTCGCTCGTTGTCACGCATAGGCGAAAGCTATCCCCGGCAAATGATTGTAGAAAAATAGTAGGATATGTTGTCTTACTACTTTCATAAATTAGCTTTAAGAGATTAATAGATAGATATTGATAAATACGTACATTTTCAAGACTGCATTTCCCCTAATTGGCGTCGTGGATGGAAAAGTCAATAGAATTATGACCAAGAAAAACAAACTGTCAGAAGTCTTGGTGAATTAATTAAGAAGTAAAACTTGAACATGGTAGTAAGTAAACTACTAACAAAGGTATAGAATATTAGCCAAGAAACATTTAAAAGCTAAACCTTAATCAACAATACTGTTGAAAAATAAATAAAATAAATAAATAAACCATTCGTAAATAAAAAACTGATGGGGTAAAATGTTAATAAAAAGGCAATTAAAACTATAAAAATGAGTGGAATTTAAAGGTGAAACAATCAAGAGGTGGACTTGGGCGACAGCGTTTGGCGATTGCTTTGGAAGATGAATTCATTGGTCGTTAGCACTTACCTGGCTAGGGAGGAAGATATCTTCCCCAGGGTTGGCCGGAAGGCTGAATTTGAATTTATTTGCGTTACATGCCGGACAAAGTCAGTTTCATAGCCAGGGGTATGACCCCCTGAGTTACATAGGGGCAGAAATGATACAAGTGAGAGGCATAGAGCACTCTTTAGAATGCAGCTATATCATGCAGAAAACACTTGGACATGTCGTGGAGCATGTTGTGAACTATTATTGTAGCACTTTTGGAGTCCCGGGAGTTTGTTGCGGTTGGTCTCCTTTTTGCTCGCCATAGGAAAAAGCTTGCAAGAAACCCATCAACTTTGGTGTCGGAGGACTTTTCTTTCGCTTTCCGTCCTTCTCCCTCGCTCCGTCGTATCTTTCTATTCCACGTGACGGTCTGCCAAGAGTTATTCCTGTTATATATCCCACTGGCCGGCATGTCTTTAACTTGGATCTCTTAAAAGGAGAACGAAACTCTCGAACGGCCCAGAAGAAGAAAGTTAAATTAAAGTCTTATCTGGTGTAGCTTCCGACAAGGATTTAGGAAAACAGAGAAGAAAAGCGTTTAAGTTTTTTTTTCTTTGTTTTTTTTTCCTTTCAGGACGTACCTTTATACATTGTCATGGGCAGCACGTTTTCCCTCTGAAGCGTGTCATTCATGGAGGAAGTTGTCCATCAGGGTCTCATCAATGCGTGGCTCCTACTTTTTTCGCCAGTATTCCATCTATTCAGCACTTTGGGGCTCCCTCCATTTTCCGGGACTCATTTGGATAGCATTTAGCAACATCTGTTACTACAAAAATTAGCGTATGAGAAAAGTAAAGAAAAAAGCGAAAAAGTCGAGCGAGCAAGTGGTGAACTCCATTAGGGGATTTGACTGGGGTATTGTAAATTGGGATTCGCACTGCTCGAGCACAATTTGAGTTCCTCGGAAGTTGCTCACAACTGTGCTTCCATTCCGGCAAGGCGATTTAGAGACGAATTAACAAGAATAGCTAGTACGCGGAACACGGAGCGGCATTGTCCCCCACACCTTTGATATAATCCATGATGGGGCTTTTTTTTCGAGGGGGAGTGGTTAGAAGGAGGAATGCTAATTCAGTTAAGTGCAACAATAGAAAAATTTGCTATTGTCCCGTACAATGCTTGTATGTAAGAAGCAAAGTTAATAGGCTTGCCTGTAGAGAGTACTCTCTTTTTTTGTCAGTTCTTCTGCTGCTTCAGGTTCTTGGATTTCGCGTCAGCTGGGGCTGAACTAACTTTCCGGGGGCGAAACTTTTTCATTCAGGGGGTAAGAAGAAGTTAACAGCGAAAGAAGTAAGGCGAGCAAACTTGTCAGATGCATTTTCAGTCTGCACGACATTGCTACCCCACAGTAAGAGGAGAAAACTTTCCAGGATCAACTTTTAGCCCTTGTCGGCCACAAATTTCAACCCACCTCCCCCCAAATTGTTACCTTTAAATGTTGCGTCCGCTTCATTTCAAGCTGCGTGTAAAAACAACGATCTTGTTGCCTAAACATAGCCTATGCAAAAAAAAATTTCTTTATGCCGTTAACCCCCCAAACATTTTTTTTTCGGGAAAAAATAAAAGTAGAGAATTAAGAGCAAGTTGTGACGGCAAGACACACATATACACGGATCAATAATGCCATTCCAGCTATGCCCTGGCTGCGTATGGTGCTATCAAACTCAAGGTGCAATGTCATACAGACGTTGGGAACTCGGGACGCCTTCAGCCATAGGCCAATCCATAAAGTTTCACTACGACTACTACACTTTGTGTTTACGGAAGATATGATAAGAGCCAAAGACGAGGACAAATGCATACAGGACCTAAAAGAGTCTTTTAAGCCCGGGCTAGGGCGCTTATTTCTTTACAAAAGCAATATCAAGCTGTATTTCGCTGGCCACGGGTTAGATATAACCTGTGTGTAAACCTGGACAAGGAATACTGTCACTTTGGCATGCCCTGTTAGCAATTACGGGGTCCCGAATGACAGCAAGAGTAAGTCAACTGTCAAGCTTCATACCGAAGCGAGCAAAGAAATAAATAGATAAATAATAAAATACCGACTGAATAATAAAAATAAATAAATAGATTGATGCAAGACACGGCATTAGGCGATAGTCTACAGCGGTTTTCGGAAAGAGAGAAAAATATATAAAGAAAACGAATAGTAAAAGAAAGAAGAGTTATCTAGAAAAGGTAAGGATGGAAACTAACAATTTGACCAAAGCAAGGTCACAAATCCTAACGAAAGTCATAGACGATAATAAGTCGGATGGACCACGTGGTTCGTCTTTAAACAAATTATTAAAAAGAAGTTGGCAATAATAAATAAATAACGAAAACTAAATGCGAAACAATTAATAAGTAAAAAAAAGTATAGATAAAAGAGTGTCTCTTCACCCTCCTCCGTACAGTTTGTGTTTTTCTATTATTTGTGTACATCTATTTGTGTATATGGACGTCGTCCATTCATTTTGCATACGAAAAAGGATTTCAGGAGTGGTAAATTCAATCGTGTATAACTAACAAACGTAACGGAAGGAAATAACGTACTAAAATCAAGTTTTAGGGGTTTTAGAGCGCCATATAGTTAACGCAGTAGGCTCCTGAAAAGTGAGCAGGCTACCTGGGCTTTAGGAAAGCATTATAAGGAATAACCGTTACGTTTTTAGTGGAACTTGGAACGTAACCGTTCCAAGTGCTGCTGGGCCTTGCGAGTGAAATTCCGTGAAAATTCCCACTCGCCTCAATTCTAGCATCAGGTTACGTTATTAACACCTTGATTATCTGCCTCCGGAACACTGAAGGTTGTCGGACACCAAATAAGGGGCCAAGGTGTGTAGTAGAGTAGAGAAAGGTGTATGTAATCCGTAAATGGGAGGAGTCCTATACTATTAAGGCAAGCAGAAGTCAAAATAGAGTCTGTGTTACTGCAACTATATGGATACAAAGGCTTTGGCGTGGTTTTTGGGGGGGTGGGAGGAGGGTTTGGAGCTACTCGTATGTTTTGATGAAGCAAAACACGGACGGTGTTTCAGATGTCGCAGTAAAGTCTGGTGGAATTGGACAACATGCTCTGCATGCCCAACAGCTTTGCCGGAGTCTCATTTCTGCCACTTTCGGTCCTGGGAGGGGGAAAAAACGAAACTTTGCGCTGTGGTGGGGGTGCCAAGAGAAAAAGTTGCTCCCAAACTCATTTAGCACCCTTAGTCGTATATTACTGGGTAGTCTTCGTTTTCATCAGACAAGGGCGCAGAGAAACAAGGAGGCAATTCTGGACAAGCCAAAAAGCGTATTACAGGAAAAGCTTCCCTCCTTCTTCCCACAAAAAGGCATATCTAGCTATTGTTTCGCTACCCATGCCCAGAAGGAGTCTAATTCTCTTCTTCGCCTAAGACTAATACGAACCAAGACAATAAAGTTAGTGCCTTCGTAAATCTTGAGGCGCGAACCTAAAACTTGTGGGAGGCTGTTGCATATATTAATATCAGACAGACCATGTATCTTAACACCAGCGCTTTTTAGTGATCTGCGCGCAGCCACCGTGGCGCACTTTCATTTGCTTTTCTTTCTTTTATTATTTCGTTTATTTGTGTATTATAGTATTATTTACGTCTATATATTTACATATTCATTAAATATTAATGAGAGCAGAAGACAATACAATGTCACTTTTTCCAAATCGTTCGTCGTCAAAAAATCTTTTTCCTTTATTTTATTAATTCATTGTCCCTTTATTTATTGTTATTTTGCCGTGTATTTATTTAGTATTATTCAATTATTTAGTTTCATTTACTTACGTAATGATTTATATTAAGTTCGTTTGTTTATTTAGTATTATTTTTTATTTACGTTAATTTTAATGTTTTGGAGGGCGCAAGTTTCATTCCAAAGGTAACGCCACATGTTTCGATTATCGGGTCCTCTCTCATGTAGGTCGGTGTAATTTAGGGCAAAGAAGAGAGAAGAGAGACTGTAGACGGCGTTGTTTCTGGTTTCTCTCCCGTATTCTCCTTATTTATAAAGCCTGATAGATTCTCACTCGGCTTTAGCCGTGCAAATCTTGGGGGGATCCAGTAAGGGAAAGCCTTCCGCTTAAGTGAACGGACTTGGCATATCTTATGGGAATTGAAGAGGCTTCCGAGTCTTGATAAGCAAAATAGAGCTCCGGAGTTTTCTTTTCCATTCGCCAGAAAGGGAACATTGCAGGAAACTAAGAGAGAGAGAGAAAGAGAGAGAACAGAAAATAGTATTTTCTCTACTCCCAACCCCTTTTTTGTTTCTTTTACCCCTGAACTGGATTACATTAGGGTTGCATGAAAAACCGGTATTTCAGCCTACAAAATGCATGTTTGCATATGTGGGGTACATTTACGGCACAAGAATGGGCCGAATCAATAAAGCTCCTTGCGTTGGGGGGTTAGGGGGGCTACAACAAGGGGAGAAAGGGGTACAACGAAACAGTGGCACCTCCAAAGGTTACGTGCAACTGGAATGGGCCGGAATTTCACCATAAAGAGTTATAAAATGCTTGCGCCATCCTAAGAAGGGTTAAACGTCAAACTATCTCACAGCTCGAAAGATTAATAGCCTAGTTGAAGGACGTCTCCTTGATATGCCGCCGCAGTAGGCCAGGAAACGAGTCCCTTGATAACCTTTCCTTCAGAAAACCCCTTTAAAGGGGGTTAACCCTTTTTTAGTCGAACATCAGCCTAGTGAAAAAATGAAAGGAAAAGGGGTAATATAACAACTTCAAGGCCTTTTTCGAAAAAAAAAATCTAGTTGGCTAGCGGGGTAGGCCCGAAACCTATCAGAAAAAAAGTTTCGGGGAGGAAGGGGTAGGAAGGGTAGGAACCGCAATACTTGGCTCGTTTCGAAGGCCGAGGTCGTAAAGCAAGGCAGGCGGGTCGTAAAAGACTTTTTTTTTTGGTGGGGACTGGTCTTGCTATGGTCGCTTTTGGTATCCGTAGCACATTTGTCAGACTTCTGCTTATAGGCACGTCATTCGTCTTTCCTAATACGTTATGCAAATTCAGGGACAACATGTAGATCCATTACCCTCTGGTTGGGCACTAGCGCATTAATATGGAACTGGCATTAATATAGAACCTACATTAACATGGAACCCCGTATCAAACGCGATTGGGACTAGTGCCATGGCAATAGTTTGGCACACTGACCAGTCAGAGCACCACATGGCAGTTGAGTTACTGGACGGGCTGGGGGAGTTGTAACTGTACCAGCAGGAATCGAATTCGATGGTGGATGTTGCTTGAACTGGTGCAAAAAGGGAGCGAACAAAAAGATTCATGGCCCTGTATGTCGGCATAGAAGTCTTGGCAAATATTTCAGGCCTAGACACTTCCCCTCCCTTTTTTGGCTCTTGCACACTCATGGTACCGTGTCCTCTCTCGCCTGCTGCCCCTTTTTCTGAAAGCGATCCTTTTTGGAGGTTAATGGCATAACAATCGTGCTCTGCCTATTGGGCCGACAGCAATCGAGATCTCGCTAGCGAGCACAAAAAGCTGGGCGACTATCTATAGACTTGATGGAGCGCCCTTACTTTCGCTGGTTTTGCCCCAACCAGGGCTCGCCGTTCGGGGAGGCCTAAAAATTTTTGTTCACGATAGGGATCTCGCGTAGTCAGTGGTGTAAAACGCGATTTGGTGGCCGTATTTACCAGCTGGCGTACAAATGTAACGCCAGCGCAAGTTGTTCGTGGGGGGATAGACTCCTTCCCTCGAGAAAATTCATCGTGGACTGCCCTGAAGAAATATTTCTAAGAAAGTTGTAACCGACGTATAGTGTGTGGCTATTGTGTCTTCCTAATGGGAAACGGGGAAACAAAAGAGCTTTGTTTTGTGATTGGACCTCCGTGTTTAATTCCTCGGGCTTAAAGCTCGCCGCAATGTATCACCGCGCGAAGATCGATAAGGACCGAAACAAGGGACTTTGGAAGGAGTTTTGTGTGGGTGTATGTGTATTTCTCTCTTCTCGCTCTCGGTACGCTCCATGTTACCTTAACAACTTTGGTCGTCCGTGACAGATCTATGCAGGTATTCTTTCGTGCTTTTTTTGTTTTCTTGTTGCTTCCAAAGCTCTTACGTCACGTGGAGTAACGTCGTTGGTTTTGTCTAGCAATGTTTAACGGTCGTTATAGGTTTCCCTTGTATGTTTGTACTTCGATGGGTTAGTTTGTTAGTTTGTGGAGTTCGTAAAAGTTATGTCTTCTCAACCGTGTGAAATAAATCTATATATCCTTAACGGCCTTTGTAGATTGCCCTTTATGTTTGACAACTATAGGTTAGTTAGTTAGCTTGTAGAGTTAGTGCGCTCAAATTTTGAATTTTATCTTTTTTTTACTTTGATTATATAGTGAGAGCTTAGTTAGATAGTTTAATAGATGAGATAAGTAAGATAAGTTAACCTATTTCTCCCTAGCAGCCTTTATAAATTTCTTTTTTTCCTTTTTCTTTTTTTCCTTTTTCTTTTTTTTTTACTTCGGTTGGTTGGTTAGCTAGTTTATGGAGTTGATAGGCTAAAGTTAGCGCAAGAGACTGGTTTTGTTGTATTTTAGGCTTGCGGGAGTAGTATTTCAAGCGCTTGGCGTCTCTATGAATGTCAATGAGGTCTTTTTGTACTTCTCTCCCGCTTTGGTAGAAACGTGCATTGTGGGACCCTCCCACCAATTTTACTCAAGATATAAATATGTTGCTCCATGACTCGACAGACGACACCGCACCACAGCCTCTTTTCGTCCGCGCATTACTGCTAACGCAAACAGAGTTGACTCCCAGAAAGAAAGCTGCAACATAGCGATAGTTTCTAGCCGGAGAGCAGAAAAAAAAGTATTATTTCTTCTACCACGGCCTGTGGAGTTTTTTTTTTGTCTCGTTTTCGTGAGAAACTTTTACGACCCTGTTACTCATACTCTAGCCTTCGAGAGGGGGGGGGAGGGGGAGAAAGAATGAAGTGTCGGCAACGTCTCATTAATGCGAGAGCAGGACCCTTTTTCGCATTTCCACTTGGGTCTTTGTTTCTCGTTATCCACGCCGATCCGAGTCATTTGCCATGCGGGTGTGTACATGTTTGTCAAATGAGCACGTATCAATTAAGAGACGTGTGTGACCTCGCTTAATATTTCCACGCAAACCACATACTTGTCCACTCCTTGCGCCAATAAGCAGAAACGATATTAGACCTGCCCCGCACGCGGTCTCTAATGCCTGATAGCTTTCCCCTGCGTTATGGGCCCGCTTATGAGAAACCTCTGACCCATTGACAGTCTGTTACTCCGGCATATCGAACAGCGTTTCTTCGGTGGTGCGAAGTGCGGAGAAACTCGGCTCTTGGGCAACATGGAAGGAACACACACGTGTTGTGTGTTACGGCTGCCATTTCTGGCAGGGTAGCATTGCGAAGGAGGAGAAATGGAACGTTTCTCTTGCTGGTGTATTTCTCCTTTCGGGCCATCTAATTTCAGACTTACGTTGTCAAGTTTGAGTGAGAAATGGGCGAAGGGAATACAACAAACTGCACTACGAGAATTACGGCAGAGTGGAGCTTTGTTGTTTTGTTTGGGGCAAAGAAAGAAGCAAAAAAGAAGGAGAGGGAAGAAAAAAGCTCATGGGCCGTAAATCTGCCATAACGGGGCGGAGTTGTTAACAGAGGAATAGGCTCGGGGGATGGTTTCCGGCGAGACTTGTATGCATAACATGGGGGAAGGGTCCGTAAGCTCGTTGCCTGACTGGCTAGATAGGCCTAGGGTATAATTGAACGGAAAGCTATGTTATTGGTAGAGACAGGCCTAAGCTCCCAGGCAGCCATTTTGAATACCTTGAGCGGCCATTTCCCTGTGCGTGCAACGCGACTTGGGAGAGGAGTAGGAAAAAAGCGTTCGGGGGATAACAAAATGTTAATAAAAAAACAGCAACTGCAAGAAGCTTTGGGTTTTCGCTAAGTAGCATTTAGAGCTCTGGTCATTCCAGTGGATTAGTATTCTTTTGATACTCTTTGCATTATAATCTACTTCTTTTTCACCGCACGAGCGAAAGGGATACTGTCGGAAGTTTAATCCCCAACAGATAGTTTGTTATTGAAATTATGTGTAGCAACTGTTAACGCCAAGGTTTATATACCGACTGTGTAAAGTTTGTATATTGACCTGCACTTTTGGGGTAGGTTTTTCTTTAGACAATGACGCACTTCGGGGCGGATTTTTCGCTCGTGTGTTTGTAAAATCAACAAATTGACCTGTTGAAAGAACTATACAAGTCTTGTCCTCATAAAGAAAGCGTGGTAAGAGCATTCAAGGGTGAAATGGTCTATAGGAGTAGTTAAGTGAGACAAAGTTTCCCCCGTTTCTACTTGGGGGGTTATCCCTATGACAGTCATAACCCCCGAAATGGGCTGCTGAAGTACAAATTAAAGGAGTAGGGACCCTGTCCCTCCTTGAAGGCCAGGTTCAGACTAGCTTATGCATTGTGTCATGGGAAAACGCTTGTTGTGTCATAATTCATGACCAGTCTCATAGATTTACTTGGTATCGACAAGAAACTCGGGATTTTATTATTGCTTGATCTGCAGACAAGCAAAATCAGGAGTTCATAATCACAATTTTGGAATTTACAATCAAATAACTGATTGTAGCCACAACAATAAAATTCATGTCTGTACAGCATATGACAGCTGTACGGACAAGTAATTCGGGAATTCATTGTTACTTTATTCAATATAAATATCGTGATACGCTTCCATTGACGGTTATTTGCTTTGCAATTTCATCTGGTTACATATCGATAATGTTTCAGATATTGGACATTTTCACATTCGTTGTTGCTTGCGGTGCAGATAGGAAGTTTAGGTACTCGTTGTTGTCCATACGGACAGGGAGTTGGGATAAGTTCGTTGTTGTGTTGCGTGTACAGGCAGGGATTCCTGTTATTTTACTTTAAGCAAAAGTCCGGTTGGCGATAAGATACACGCATCAAGGTTGTATTGGAAATATTACGACTGTGTATGATGTTGTCGTGTTCTGGCCCCATGTCTCTATCGGCGAACCCTAAGACCCGACCGTCACCTACTTCCGTATTGGCTTATTTCGCGTTAATTCCTCCGCTGCATGCTGCTGACTTGCCGTCAAGCTAATAACAACGTTCGTTTCGCGGAAATGAGCGGTCTTTGTTAAGTTCACGTAAAAACAACTCGCTCGAATTCGTTAGCTCAGCTGCCAGTGGCTGCAAGATCGTAAACTTATCGTACACCCCAATCTTGTCTACCCGTTTCGACGTGAAACAAATTCAGCCTTGAGAAATTACGGGCTGGACGGTGAATTACAAGCCCAAGATTTAAGAATCACTGCGGTGGAAGGCAAGACAAGCCAGGACTCGGTCATTTCTCGGTGCATCAGGCAGTAATTCTATTTTCGCCATTTTTTTCATTATTGTAATGCGTAGTCGTCGGTGGGGGGTTGTAAGATTTCCAGCCTTTTGTTGTCGCTGACATTGTGCGGGTCCAAAGTGTCCGGATCCGTGTCTAGCAGCCGTGTTCGACTTTTTTTGTCTCTCGTTGGTAACCGGACTTTGAGAATAGGTCTCGTTTGTTCTCTTTGATGCGGATTGCACGATAGCCTATGTGACTGCAGGGAGAGCATGCACATCCGTCTATGAAACGTCTTACCGTCCAGTTGTTGTCCACCACCAGCAGCCTAGCCACTGTGGGGTATAGGTGGCAGCCATTTTTGCCTGCCCCCTTTTTTGTCCAGTTTCACGCCGACTTGCATTGCAGTGAAAACCACGCATATTTTAGCTTCTTGGCTTCCTTTCATTACAAGCCCTGGGACTGCAAAGACTCGCCATCCTTCAATAGCAGTCTGGGCCAAAACCAACATTAATCATAGTTCCGCTTGCGCAGCGGTGCTGGGTGGACTGGTGAAGGCTGGTTTGTTGTGGTCCAGCTTGTTAGGAGTCAATAAGCTATTGAAGTGTTGTGGAATTTGGCCCAAGCCAAAAGTTGTAAGAAAAAACTGGCTAGGATTGTAAAAGTGAGCCCCCCAACAAAACTTGGACGTGGACACTACTCGGGTTTCGTTTTCGGAGTGTGCTAAAATCAGATTCAAGGAGCAGAGGAGAGGTATAAGTTCGCGTTTGAGTTATCACAAAACTCGGGGGCTGGAGAAGAGATTGTCATCACCGTGGTGGGAGCTTTTGAGGGGGAGAAACATCTCTTGGGAAGCTGCGTTGCCAACTTTGCTGAGCCGCAAACTTGAAATCGAGAAACCGAAAAGGAGCTCGTCTTCCACCCTGGGGTTTTTCTTTGGAAATGTAAAACCCCTCCTTTTTGCATCCCAACAGAAGCCGGATACAAAAGAGCCCAGCAAGTCATTAGCTAAGCCAAAGCAAAGGATGGTGGATAATTTGGCACCTGAGTTGCCAACACTGAAGCCTAAAGGACGGACGTTGTTGTGGTGGTGGTGCTGTTTTCCCGCCGTCTTGGCAGATTCTTAGGTCCCTTTTGCGCTGGCCAAAGACGTAAAACTTGTTTAAGTGCTTGTCGTTTAGTAAGTGATCCGTGTTATGCGCGAGTGTCCCTCTAAAAACAGCCTTTTATGACCGAAATATTGGTTAACTACTAGCCCCCAAACCGATAGCTACACGACTGATTAACTGTCGCTCCACTCCCGCGATTCCGACTTGGCTCGAGTTTTTAACACCCACCCTTTTCCAATATACGAAAACCAAAAGGGGAATAAACGGAAATATAGATACCAGATCGCCCAGGAACAAGGGACTTGCAAAATTTGGCCGAGTGGATTTTGCGCGTGCAGCCCGCGAAACCCCCGGCTGCCCCGGCCAACTCCGCGCGAGGCACAGACAACAGGCACGGGGATTTGCGTGCTATCCCAGGAGTCAAAAAGGCTAAATAATCTAAGTCGCTACCTCACTTGAATTCACAAAAAACACCAGGTTCTTTGATCGCACCACAGCAGTTGATTTCCTTTTGGGCGTCCCAACCCTTCGACCAAAAATACACAGTGACTTGAGTGCAAAACTGACATCATCCTCTTATTACTGGCTCAGTGCTGTCTTACGGGGCTCTGCGACTCGCCAGAAACCCCCTACCCCCAGAAAGTTTCTGCATTGGTGGAGTGCTTCCAATCTTGGGACAAATCAATTGAAGTACTCGTACGTGCCCAATTGGACCGAAGGTTGTGACTCGCGCCAGACCAGAGAGCCACGCAAATGAGGATTAAAGAGAAAAGAAACTTTCTCTCGATTCAGTGAATCACCCTTTTTCCGAACTGGTATGCTTGAAAGCCGAACGCGTCGTCAAGAGTTTAGCCGAGTAGAGGAAATTTCGCTTTGGTTCGACGCTTCGACCGTAATTAAGAAAAGTCTCCGGCGTGCATGCCAGACTGTGTAATTACCCCAGCCGCAGGGGCTTTTCAGTGTGATGTATGTACCGCCTGACAGACGATTGCCGTCCTCATCGTCGTACGTTCTTCGCCGGATCGTCAGCGTCCTCACTGGCAACGCCTCAGTTGCATAGTCGCTTTACAGCGCCTTGTGGCATCAATGATTACAGCATTCATTGAGGGAGGAGCTTATTACACGCTCGTTATCGGCCCCAAGGCCTATCTCGAAAATTCCCGTGTCCCCCCATCGCTCACAAACTCTTAACCATATTGGGTGACCTTACTCCACAGCTTTGCTGTGAATTTCTAACCCCGTTTCCTGCAGCGAATACAGTCTATAAACTCTCGTAACTCCAAAGTTACGTCAATAGACATAGGCCATCAAGAAGGTAGTAACCTTTGACTAGAAACGAGCCGTTACGTCGCTAGATGGCCGTCAAGGTGATATTTCTGTAAAGTTGGGTTGCCGTACCCCTACGGTTATATAAGGCAGGGCAAGAGCCTTGTCCCAACCCCTTTATTTCGGTGCATTCGACCCCCACACCCTGCGGTGCGACTTTGAACTAGCTAGGGGCAAAGGGGCATTTTGTGTCCACTCGAGCGTGAGAAGGAATTATACGGTCTTCCCGCGGCACTGGCCCTCACCTCGGCGTGGCTCCGCAGCTGCGCTGTTGGCATCGTCATCGCTGCCCGTTTGTCTTGGGGAGCGTCGGGGTTACTCTTCGAGTCCAGGATTGGTGGCACGCTGACACCTGTCCGGCGATTGGACCGGGTTATTTACTAGTGGCGATGGACCCACACTCGCCAGACCCCCCTGCCCGGTTGAGTTAAAACCCGCGGATCCATTGACTAGGCGTCCCCCGTGTCACGACACTGGGCTCCGGCGAAGAAGCCACGTTCGATTGCGAGTCGTAGCCGTCAGAGCTCGCTGGTTCAAGCCCGGGGAAGACGGCGGGGACTTGGGCAGAGACGAACCTGGACGAACTGAGGAGTGTGGCATAAGCAAACGACGAGCGCCGTCAAGGGGGGGACAAAAAGGCCCAGGAGCTATTCTGCCATTGCCCCCTTCGCGTTATTTGGTTGAGTAGGAAGGGCATTGTGAAGCTTGCAGCAAACATTGGCAAGCACGCGTGAGTATAGACTGGACGCAGTTGGAGCTCTATGCTCCGACTGTCGTGGCAGGCGTGGAGCTTTTTTCGACAACAGACGGTTGTGTGTTTCTTAACCCCAGTCGTAAGCTTTAAACTTGTCAGTTTCTGGAATTGTGCGAGAGAAAAAAACAACAACAACGCGATTTGCCAAACTATTCGTGGGAGGAATTAAAAACTCACGGAAACTTGTCATCGAAAATCAAAAGAAAAAGTCCCCCAACGCGTCCTTATTTTCGCAGCAAGTACACCGTTTTTCGTACCTTGGCTATATCACTGATATCCCCACGCCCCCTTTTTGGAGCACGGTGCCAGAGAATCGCATACCGAAGCGTTAAGAGAGTCTGTGCCGCGACGAGATCCCCAACCACCCCACCTCTACGTCCCCTCCTACCCCCTACCCCCACAGACTCCTCCACGCGCCACCTATATACAACACATCCCTTCTCCGGGGCTTCTCCGAGACGAAAATTCCGTGGGACGTGCCTGACCATACGCCCAACTCGCGGAAACCCGCGCGGCGCTGCCGCGTTCGCCCAAGCAAGCTCGAGTGGCTTCCTCGGGAACCGGGCAAGTCTCCACTCGCCATAGACTTTTAGTTGTGCCATTCCGAGGGCAAAGGAGGGTTTGTGTGTGCCCCTGGCTTGGGCCAGTACTAGCAAAAAGGCTCAGCAAACGCAACCCCCGCAAAAATTCCGAGCCCTATAAAACCTGACCTACACGGTTCATAGGCCTAACATCCTGGCGGCGACTTTTCCCCGTGTGAGATCTGAAACTTGAACTCAAAAGCTTCTGTGGCCAGGAAGATCCGCGCTTTGAGCGTAAATTGCGGAAAAAAAGTCCATCCTTTCTACAGGGGGCTGCTCATCAACGTCACCACTCGTTTCTCCCGTGCTTTTGGGGCCCCTTTTTTTGGCTAGTGGGGTTCTATCGTCATTACCATTAGAGTCCGTCAACATTGTTGGCACTCTGAGCTATCAACTGATCGGTCTATTAATTTTTACGACTCGTTCGGGCGTCTCGTCTTTTTCCTTGGTCTGTTGTTACCTTCGCCCGACTAAAAGCCAGTTTGATATTATGGTGCGACAGCGTCGTGTGCGTGTGATGGGTGTCCGAGCTTGTAATCCTTGTTGTGCCGCGATTCAGTCCATTTACTGCGGGCTGTGGAATTAACAACTCCCCCACGACGGCTTCCAAGCGTCCAGTCGAGCTGGGGCAAGATTAGCTTGCCTTCTGTTTCAAGTACTTTTTCCTAGTTAAAAAACGTTTGGCCTGTTCCCGGGCAAACTCCACTCCCCCCCCGACACATTTTCAAAAAGACGTTGACGCTATGAGCTCCAAGTTCCTGGATAGTATGTTGACCAAGTACCAGGCTGAGAATGGGCCCGGTGCGGTAGTGAATTATTCCACGCAACATGCCGCCGCCCGCATGTACCCCTACGTGTCCATGGGTCACCAAAGTGCTGCCGCCAGTTTTGCCGGCGCGGCCGGTTTAGGCGGCTATTCCAATGCTTTAGTAGGGGTCACAGACTCGGAAAAACAATGTCGGTTTAACAATGCGGCTGCCGCCGCCAGTATGGCCGGAGTTGCTGAAGCTATGGTGAATTATTCTTTAGGACACCAAAATGGCGTGGGTGTTTCAGCAGCGGCCAGCATGGCCCAAGCAGCCGCCGGTTTTTACCAAGTGGCCGCCGGGGGAGGCGCGGGAGCCGGCGTCGGAGACCCGAACAACCCCCTCTCGGCCTGTTCGCACGGCCCAGCAGGGCTCGGACTCGGTGTGCACCATCACCAGACATCCCCTGGACCTGAATTACCTCGCTACCCCTGGATGTCCATCACAGGTAAACATTGCACGCTTTTTTGGTCGCCCTTCCTACCTTTCCTTTTTTTTTTGCTCTTGGTTCTATAACAGTTTTGCTACCGCGTGAAATGGGGTTTTTGCACCCCCCACTAAAGGCCGCAATAAACGTATGAAGGGCGCAGGTAAAGTAAATAAAGACTGGAAGCTCGACAAGACCAGCGTCCGCGGCAGATTGATGTGGGTTGGAGTGTGTCCACGCGTTTTTGCGATCATTTCACTAATTTCCGCCCAAGGGGGGTAACAAAAAAGGGTAGGGAGAGGGACAGAGAGTAGAGGGATAGGTTTTGCACTTTATTGACCGTTGATGGTCGGTTTTATGGCTGTCAAATGAGGAGCTAGGGAGGGGGGTTTACCCAACGTGCCACCGGAAAGTTACGGGACCGCATGGACAATGATGAGACTGTGGTGGTGAAGACCTGAGTGTTGGAGAGAGTTGAAGGCAAAAGCGAGGAGTATGGAGATAACCGTGCTGACTGAGGTTTTATTCACGGGTCGACCCCCTAAACGTAAATGGACATGAAATGGGCCACTTTGGTAAACGCATATGGGGGGGAAGACGTACGAATCGTGGCACATTCCTGTTTTTGATAGTTCCTAAATGTGTCACACTACGCAAGGTCTTGTTTTCCGGTTGGGGCAAGGGTGGAAAAAGATGTCACTTAGCTTCTAAACCGTTTTAAGGAGCCATTACTGCTTTGCTCCCTGACTGAGGGTCTAAATTAGCGCCAATAAAAAAAAGTGACATATCTTCTGGTGTTCACCCCCCCCCCCTAATCGGTCGTAGTGTGGCATATATTGGCTTTTCTTTATGAAAAGGGAATTGGAAGGGTCGGTAAATTCTAGGGGGCGGAGCGTCGCAGACAATATCAGATTGCTATCACATTCCGGCATTGATTCACGCTAACCAGAATGGTGTCTGGCCGCCCAGCGCTTTGGTCCCAAATGGAGAAAAGAGCTTTTCGTATAACATAAATTCGTTTCTGTTCCGGCCCAGCTTGCAAATATTAAGGCTGTTAAATGGGGGGTGTGGGGTTAGGTCGTCCCTGATGGGCTAGATGACACTGTGGGTGAACCGGCTCAAGAAAAAGAAAAGGAGAGAAGTAATAAGAACCAAATAAAAGGCTTTTCTGCCGAACTGACCGAATATGTCCAAAGGTAAGTGCCTTAAGAAAAACTGGGGGAAAAAAGAAAAACTGTACGAGAGACTGTTAACCTGTGGGAAGAGAAATTTTTTTTCGTCTTTTTGCTAAGAACCAATAGTGTTGGCGCGTAGTACACGATTCCTTCAGAATCAATACACCATTCGCTATTCTAGTGTCTATGGCTACGTCATTTTAGGGTCTTGTGTTCGTGGCACTCGTGTCTGTTTCTTATCGTAACGGGCGAGACCATGCCATGTAAGCGTGAGTAAATAATTTGGGAGAAAATAAACGCATTTCATAACTAACAAGTGTGAAAGGTGCTCGGAGTAGTTGCGTTAGCTAGGAATAATGCAGCTTAGCGTGTCAAGAACGAATGTGTTTTCCCTTTCAATCTTCTCGGGGGGAGATTAGGGGCTCATCAGCGGGTGCTGCAGCAAGGTGTACTCCGTTGGCTAAAGTAAGAAGGGAATAAACACAGACTTGCAACTTGTAACTGGCGTAAAAAGCGATCGGCAGTAAAAAAAACAGCCTTTTCCCCTGACGTGTAGTTTATCTTAATCGGAAATTGAGCTGCCAGGGCCCAAGGAAATGGGTACATAGACGAGGCTAGCGAAATATCCAGGACCTGCACGTAAAACGCGCCAAGAAATTCTATTCGACACTCGTACTTACCGTAGAGAAAGCAAATCTGTATTTGATGGTTGGAAATTCTACAGCTGATGAAAACACTCGGGAGCTTAACGAACAAAAACTGATTTCACGCAGCGGAAACTGTTCTAATAACAATCCTAACGTTCTCATTGCGGTGTACTGCGATGCACTATCTCGCAGCACTGCGAACATTAATTGTTGGTACAACAACGAATATTTGAAGCTAGCGGAGATACCGTTCGAATGTTCTTATAGCGCGTTTCCTCGTAGTGCTTCAAAAATTCGTTGTTGACAACAGTGAATATTGGCGTTGGCGATTTTGTCAACAAATTATTTTTAAAAATATTAAAATTTCAAATATTGAAGTAATTATTTTTATAGATGTAAAGACATCTATTTTTCGTTTCATCCCAACCCCCTTGTGTCCGAAAACAGGAAAAGCCTTCATTCTAGATTTATCCAGAAAAGTGTACGTTTTGACGTTTCCGTCAAGAACTTTGGGTACTCTTTTGCTTAGCTTTTATTATGATTAATTAATAAAAAAGAAAGGAAGCGAAAAGAGTACCCGTCTGGCTTAGTTACATGCAGAAGATGGATAGGAGCTTTATCATAGCCCGTTTTTCCTTGCTGGACTTGCAGTCATTTCGCGAAGGAATAAAGCTTACGTTTTTGTAGCAATGCAGGCGAACTGCGCTGATTGAAAAGGTGGTCCAGAAAAGATGCAGATAAGGAAGGAGATAATAAGCCCGAAGTTATGTTCGGAAAACCGAGGGCTTGACGGGCTCGGACGGGGCGGGAAAAGACCTTGACCTTGTGTGTATTTCATTCTGAAGATCCTGTAGGCATCCAATTGTGACGTCATAACTGCCAAGTGTCGATGTCTTGCTCGAGTTCACACCGCCTTGGCGTTTGGAAAAATTAGAGCTCGGCTCCAGATAGTAGGCACTCTATAAAACATTGGGAGATTTGCATCCGAAAAGGCAGGCGGATCCACGCTCGATAAAGATAGCAGGTGATGACGTTGAGAGCCCACTTGCGAGCGCTCTGCGAGACCGTAAGCGCACTTTGATTCACCCGCGCGCGTATGGCGGAACGTTACGTTACCGCTTTTTCTCCCGTTAATAAACAAGTCTGGCAAATTGCCTGCGCGGTTACTTTGTCCCTCTACCAGCCTCTTTATAATCCTCTCTTGTTCCTTATCTTTATCTAATATAGAATTCAACTAGGAAACAGTCCAAACCAAGCCATTTATTTTTGTAAGATCGTGATTTTTTTTGTGTGTATTTTTAAAATGACCCAAGGACAAGAGAACTCGTTTCTACAAAATGTTTGCGCAAATATACTTCAGCGTTCGGCCATCGAACTCGCATTGAACGGCCACTTCTCAACGCCTTAAAATGCGCATTTCTGCGCGTTTCTTGTCTTACCAGCGTACTCCTTCTCCCCAGCGCGGAATGTGAAACTTGAAAAGTTAAGTATCGAAATAAATTTCGGGATAATTCCGATGGCGTTTACCGTGTCATGGTTGTGTTGCCTTGGCGTGAAAGACGGATGGCCGTTTCGGCCTTTCTACCTTCCATCGTGACAAGAAAAAGCTGACCCTAGGGACCCGTTACCTGTAACGCTGTAACAGCCAACTGCTAGACACCAAAATACCTTGCAAAAGCAAAAGACGCTGTTGAGTTCTCGGGGCGCCCCAACCCAGTGTATACTTACGTGTATGTATATTGGTTAGCTTTGAGAAACCTTGTTCGCTTCTCGCAGCAAGCGTCTTGCTGGAGAATGGGGGCCCTTGTAGCAACAAGATTCAATCCCTGGGCTATCGAGTCTTACGACCCACCGCATCTTTGCATACCTAAAAAGGGGTGGGGACTGCACTTACGAGTTGAGGGGAGACAGGACCAAAATCGTGTCATTTGCATGCCGCTCTTCTCCGCCTTGTACCACAGGAGGCCTGCGTTTCTTGTTTTCTTTTATGTTCCTAACAGCCAAGGCCTAAACAACTCGCCTGAATCAAAATCTCTTCCCCGTGACAAGTACCAACTCGAGACACAGACCCTCGACGAGCTTAACACCCATTGGGGAGGGATTTCGTCTGCTTTGAAGGAATAACTGCTTTTTTTACGCCGTGTAACTCGTACGGAATAAACGGTCGGGTAATACAAGTACTGGCTACGCATTTCAGCCATTGGGGAGGGAGGGAGAGGCAAAGGAACGCGTCGTTGGGAGAGGCGTTTTACAGGCCTTACGTTTCCAATCGATAGAGCCATTTGCTGTTGCCACATTATGACGCCATTCCGAGTTGCTAGAGCGTCGTCTAATGGAGAAATATGGAGTTGGTTCTGCATAAACGCGGACATTTTCAGCGAAAAAGCGCCGCGGAAGCCGCAATACATCCTAGGTCTGTCATAACTCCAGGGAAATAGCACTTTACAATCCTTTTAATTAGCTGAGCTGGAAGTGTACGTTTCTATTCCCAACCCCTCCCCACCCCCAAATGCAGCGCAGACTGCATCAGGTAGTCCATTACCCTTCTACCAAAAGCCTTTTTCTTCACCCACCGTGATCCCCTTTTGCGAAGGTGGTTTACAAAAGGCGAAGTCGGGATGAGCTTTTGTTGTCTTTCTTTCTTTCTTTTTTTTTTTTGCTTTTTATTTTTCTTGCTACGTGTCCCGGGGTAACGTCAGCGCCCGCAGAGTTGTAATCCAGGTCGTTAGAGCGGACGCGAAAGCACAGTTACATTTCACGCTGTCGCATTGAAGCTATTTGCTATGGGGAACCAAGATATAAGGATTATGCCACAGCTACCGGACTTAGTAATGCCATCAGCGAGTATATTCATATTTCCTTCGTTTTTGTTTTGGGTTTTCGTGTATTCGAGTCCCGCTTTCGTCGCACCAAGAGAATTTAACAAGGGTAAGAAAACCGTGGCTTGATGGGGGGAAATAACGTGGGAGGCAAACTTTCAGCTTGTGTGTGCTTTACAATAGTTTCTGAGTCCATAAAGTGCGTATCAAAGGCTTTTGTTCCTTCGTGCGCATTGTCCTTTAATTTTAACCCCTCTGTAACAAGACATAGCCCAAATTTCCGGTGTACTTGTAATTGGACAAGACCAGACAGGGTTGGGGGGGGAGAACTTTTACCAGTATATTTCCCAAGTGAGAAATGGGCCTCATATATTATTGACAATTTAATTTCTTGGGATTCTTTAGAGAAGAAAGGACAGATCTGCTTCCAGGAAAGGCAAGTTGGTTTTATCCTGAGTGCTTAATCAAATTTATGCAAAACAGGATCTTTTTTTCTCCTCAACATGAAGCGGGAGATTACCTCGCCCCTCGAAATTTCTACTTTTGTTCCGTGCGCTGTGATTGACTCAAAGGTTGATGTGATCTTTCGACTCCTCAGCACACGCGTATAACGCTCCCCTATTATGGATCAGAAGCAACTCATTTTCTGATAACGCCTATCGCACGTATGAACACTGGTGGCCTATCCGTCACATTTCTACCCCCTCCCCCTTTTAGCCCAAGGTACATAACTTCATCCGCCCGCTTGTACAGTACCTTGATTTACACTGGTGCAGGCTCAGGCCCGGAAAACGATACCGCCTTTAAGTACTAGATACAATAAAAAGTAAAGTAATTCTAATAAAGTAACAGAAAGGCAAACAAAACTGTTCTGTTCATGACAGTATTTTAATAGAATAAAAAATATCTGAATAAAGTATTTTGAATACAATACAATAATACAAAGTGAAACAAAGTAACGGTTGTTTTCAGGAAAACGTTAGATTAAAATTACAAACAGTTACATGCATTAAACATTCTTTGTAATAAGGTATTTCTTCGTATAATAACAGTCAATAAAATAACAAGGGAGAATAACAAATGAACTGATGAGAAATAAAAAGTGAAGTAAAAACGAAGAAACGAAAAGAAAGGATAAGAATTTACAAAAGAGAAAGAACTGTGAAAGTCCCAACAAAAGTCAAGCATATCCTATCAAAAGTGCAGAGACTTTGTCCGTTTTTAATAGCTCGGGCTTTAACGGCAACCACCAGGCCCTTTTGCTCTTATTTACGATGCCAATTTCGTGGCCATCATAGTTTCTTACCCGCGCTCTCTCGGCCCTACTATGTATGATACCTTGGCGTTTTTTCCCTTTAGACACATTATAGCTTCTTGTGACCATTTCTTTGCGGACAACAACACACTCTGGCTCCGTGTGCTGTCGTTGTTCTCACAGGCCGTAAAAGAAGACAAAATCCGTAAGCCGAGAGTACTTAAAAGATTATTGTTTGCTGTTGCATCTAAATATCCCAATTAAAAACGAAAGGATCCTTGAACTCATGAATTCCTTCACTAGCTCCGCCCTCAGACTTGAGATCCTAGCTAGAGGTCTCCCTTTCCTGGCGCTTCAAACTATTCGTACGAGCTGCAGCTGAAGAAGAAGAAAAAAAAAGGATTTTTTGGGGAAAATGTCGAGGAAAAAAGAAAGAAGACGGTGGAGTAGGCCTAAGTCCCTCTTGGCAAGGCGAAAGGGGCCCTTTTTCTCGTTTTCCGATGCTGTTGTGTTACGTGTCCCTTCCCTGGCTTGCCACCCTGATATATAGCTTTTCGAAACAGGAGACGGAAGGAGGGTGGTGGGGGGAAAAAAAAGATAATGTGCTACGGCCTAAGAATGGAAGCGAGGGGGTGGCTACTTGGAACGCCATTCGTCCGTTTCCCTCGGCAGCCATTGCAAAAGAGGCAGGGAAAATGTCCGGGGTTGAGATTTCACCCCTCTACAACCATATATTACCCCAGCGACGCACATCTAGGGGTGTGCGTAACTCCTACTGACGAGGCAAGCTTGAAACCCACTCCATCGTCGTGCTTTGTATTCACGAATTCTGAAAAAGGGGCCTAATTCCACCTAGGCAACCACCAAACTTCTTAAGATCTTCGAGATGGAACGCAAATCCTAAATAATCTTGCGTTTTTCTTTTTTTTACCTTAATTCTTAGGGCTTACTGCGAACTTTATTACCTTCTCCTTGCGTTGGAAAGCATTTTCGAAGTTCACCGAGTCCTTGTTCGTAATTCTTAGTCTTACATTTTCGTTCTTTATTCTTATTCTTATGTTTCGTACTTTTATTCTTATTGTTTTAATTCTTACTTTTTACACCTATTTTCTGTTCTTATTTTTTAGTTCTTACCTCTAATTCTTATTTTTAACGCGTACTAACTTTACAACCTTCTGCTTGTGCAAAGAAACCGATTCGTGTTCAACGAGTCTTTTCATACTTCTTATTTTGTTAATTTTTGGCAATATTTTTAATTCTTATTTCCCCTTATTATTTATCATTTTTGAGTCTTATTTTATTATTTTGAGTCCGTATTGTTTTTTTAGTTTTCTTGATTTATTTATTTGTTTCTACGAATTTTATAACCTCCTTGCGTAAGCATTTTCAAAGTTCATAATTCTTATTTTTTCCCTGAATTCCTATTCTTTAATTTCGTGTTAAATTGTCATTTTTAATTTCGTAATTTTGTTATTTTAATTCCTACGAACATTAGAACCCTTCCGTAAGAAAGAGTTTTCATGACTTCAGTGAGTCCAGTTTTCGTGTTTGGGGAATTTCCATGCCGTTTAGTGTCATTAGATCTGGTGCGAGTGAGAGAGAGATGTAAGCCCAGAGCGAACCAAGGTTCACCGTATTCTATTCCGGGGGAATGAGTTGCGTCTCCCTGAGAACGTTTGTCACACCTCTTGCGCATTCCCAGCACTAGCGTATCTCGGAACCCCAGGAAGTTGGAGCAATTGAGCAATCTGTACAGGCTATGCTCTCCTGAGACCAAACACTAATTAGTCTTCACACAGATCCTTTTTTTTTCTCCTCTTCTCGAAGCTACAGTCCTCCATCCCCACCCCCCCGAAGAAGAAAACAAGTAAAGAAGACTACTTTTATAGCGAAGAAAAATCGACGCCAGGGTTTCGCTGACGGGGGAGATAAGAGTATTTCTCATTTAATGGTGGTGGAGCTAAGGCCAAAGGCACGGGCCCAGCTGCAATAGGCTTGCTCTTGATGTGCTAACTTAGATTGGATACGTGGTAGGGTGAGGGGTGGGGTGAGGGGGGTTCAAGAAAACTCCGTGGGACCCATACTGGTTTAATGGGTTGATGTCAAAGCCGGACATATTTACAGTGACACTTTTTCTCGTTTGCGCCCCCTTCCGGGAGTTGCCTCGCGTTCTCACTCGTGTTATTAGAAAGTGGGGCCCATCCTTCTGCACGGCGACGTAACACGGAGAAAGAGAAACACAGAGAGAGCGATGGGTGTAAATAAACCGTCAGGTCTCATTTAAGGCAAGGGTAAGCAACAACAGACAATAAGCTCGTTCGAGTTATGGCTAATCTATGCAAGCAACTTGGGCAAACACGAATTGGAAGGCAGAAAACGCTGACTGAGCTGTAGTGGCTGCGGTATTAACCATGTGTGTAACAAAGCTCCCCCCCTTTTCTTCGTTTAATGTATACCATACCACTTAGTGTTATTGGGGAGACGGACGGGGGCGGCAATAAAGAAAGCTTACTTGGTTAGGACGGATGGTGGTGATGATGTGGGTTATGGATCCATCTGGCGGAGTTGACGCTGAACTAACAAATGACACACCCCCTAAGGCTGGTAACACCGTCGTAGAGCCTTTAATACCCATAGGTTAATTTCAACCGCCGCTCACGAGGTTAATTTTCCTTCCCTGCATTTTTTTTTATTGTTGAAGAGCTGGCAGCAGCCAAGAGGCTAACGTGGGCGAATTTCGCCCAAAAAATACACGAGAAACAAGAAATGAAGGGCCGCAGTGACAGGCAATGTATCGCTGTCGATACAAAAAATAACAACACGAAAATGGATTTTCAGACTTCCCAAGCCTTTGAGTTAGGTGAAGCGCACACAACTTTGGCACACGGTACAACAGCCACCCAAAAAACTTTTGAAAAACTGGCCCTTGCCACTTCCCAAAAAGGAAATGTCTATTTTTGGGGGTGTATTTCGCCGGACAAGAATTGATCACTTTGTTTTTTCGTTCACAAAAATAAACTTGAATTTTTAAAGATATTCGAAGATTTGTGGAAAGGATATTCGTAATCGTAAATGAATATCGTTGAACACAATTAGGTACGGGACCAATGCAAAAATATGGGAAAGTTGAAGCACTGTATGGTTCCACAGAGGAAAAAAAGAGAGGAAAAAAACGCAAGGACGAGGCTACGTGTCGAGGCCACTGTCCACTTGAATTTTTTTCTTCTTACTATTCGATATCCCATGTTTTTTGTTGGTTTTGACCCTGTGGCTGATCGGGATGACCATTGTGGCTTTTTGGTCAACCCTTTGGGGTGCAACTTTGATGCCACGATTGGTTTCGATAGCCACAAGATAGCCCCCCGAAAAAGAGTTGAACTCTATTGGTAGGCGGGGTCTAAACAAGTTCCACCGGAACGAAAAGCGAAAGGAAAAAACTTTTTCCTAACCCTTCCAAATTGATATTTAGATTTGCTCCGCATCGGATTCTGATATCCGTGAACAGTTCGTAACCCAAACTTTTTTTTTTATTTCAGTCCAAGAAAGTTAACCCTTTGGCCTTCAAACTTTGGGTGGATGGTTTAGGCCTACGGGATGCGCATTGTATAGTTAGGAAGCTATGGGTTGTAAAAATAGGGTGGGGGAAGGGTTAGGTAAGAGGAATGTTGTCTCCTGGAGCGAAATTGCACCCTTTTTTGGATTTTAACCCTGTCTTGAGATGGGAAGTGAGAAAAAGGGTTTTTTGTTCTTTTTAGGGGTGAAAAAAGGAAGATCCGGTAGGCTTAAAGTTTCCATTTGCTGCTGCCGCCATAAGGCAGTCATCAAGTAATAAAAAAATACGCCCTTCTAGGCCTAGAAACCGACTAGGCCCGTCAAAACCAACCCTTTCGGCCTATTCAGGGTTGAAGGGGGTATCATAAAACGGACATCGAGGTTTTTTGGGGTGAAAGTAAGGAAAAACTTGTTTTTGAAAGCATTTTACAACCTGGGGATACTGTTACATTTTGATTTGAAAAAAAAGGGATTTTCTACTAAAGAAATTATATTACATTTTCGTTGTATCGTACAGTTTCGTTTTCTTACAGCTTGGTACACGATATGAAGTAATTGAAAGTTTTAGAAAGGGAAAGATAAGGCGATGATATTGGGATTTGGTGTGATTTTGCACAAGACATGAGATAATTGAAAGTTTTAGGAAGTGAAAGATGAGGTGAAGATATTGCAGAGGAAGGAATGAAATACCAAGTTGTACAATTGGTTGCGGGAATTCGGGCGAAATATTTACGCCGCACACGCACGTAGACAGATAGAAACATACAAATGTTAAAGGGAGAACGAAAGTAAAGAAAAAATGAAAGAAGACCGTCGTATACATGTAGGACAAAGTTAACCCCCCGAGTTGGTCGATTTAGTAGTCTCGGGAGGAAGGTGGATTTCATGCAAAGTATGTGGGGGTGAGTTTCTTTTTTTCTTTTCTTTTCTTGTGTGTGTGTGTAGAAGAGCGAGTGAAACCGTGTCGTCGTTATATGCACACTAGCTCCTTTTCCGAGGCGACGGAGTATTATACTCGGGCATTTCTGTAACAGCTGTAATCACAGTCAGCATTAATTACCTAATGCCATGCAAGAACACACACACACACACACACATTGGCAGAGAGAACATGGCGTACGAGACGGAAATGCAGATTGTCGCTTGCCAACAGGGTTGGCGTTCAATGAGAAGTACAGTCAGGCATTGCTGCACCTCGGGGGCAAAGCTAAGTATAAAAAGGGGAGAACCAATTCTCCCTTTCGCTGTCTTTGTTCATTAAGTCGTGTTACACGACTCGATGACGGTTATTTTGCATTGATTCTCGACTTCTTTTCAAAGCATTGGCATCCAACCTGCCATAGCGAGTCTGTAATTAATTCATAGCTTCTTTTTATGTTCCAGGTCCCAATGGTTGTCCGCGGAGGCGTGGTCGACAGACGTACACGCGTTACCAAACGTTGGAACTGGAAAAGGAATTCCACTTTAATCACTACTTGACTCGGCGGCGTCGGATCGAAATCGCTCACGCTTTGTGCCTCACCGAGCGCCAAATTAAGATCTGGTTCCAGAATCGACGCATGAAATTGAAAAAGGAGCTGCGCGCGGTCAAGGAAATCAACGAACAAGCCAGACGAGAGCGGGAAGAACAAGAGGCGCTCAGAAGTGCGGCGTCCGCCCCTTCCAACGGCGATTCGGACAAGAAATCCCAGCACTCACAACACTCGCACTCGCATTCCCATTCTTCCTCCTTGGGCACGGGCAGCGATTCTTCCTCGCACAAGAATCATGTCACCAACGACCTGGGCGGCCACCACCACGGATCCAGCACCGTCACGTCTTCCGCGGTCCATGGTCTAACACCAGAAGGGGTCATTAGCAAAATTAATTCCAAATCTCACACTTAAGTTTCATTTAGCTCCAAAAACAATGTCATTCTTATATAGCCAAAAAAAATAAGTAAAAAAAATCTATAAAAAATACCCTCCTGTTCTACCACCCTTTCATCCCCCTTTCATCTCCAATTTAACGATTTTCAGTCTCCCAACAAAAAATTAAGGAATTTCTTAACGTCAAACACATACATAGCGTATATCAGCGAATTTCAATATACCAAAGCCAAAGTTGTTTATTGCACCTTTTCCCCTGTCCCAAACCGACTCTTGGGATTGGGTATATGTCCCAGCAAGATTTTCTTTCTCGTACCCCTGGTCCTATTTTCTCTTTCTGTGTCCTTATCTTAAGTTCCCGGCTGGTTCTTTTACGAGTTAAAAACAAATAACTCGGCTTTATAGTGAATGAAATGAGGAACGTTATTGAGTAGAAACGTGTAAATGGCAATTTTTGGTACCGTCATAAGCCGCAAGACATTGTGCATCCCCCCACAAGTTGGTTGACACGTCAAAAGCTCTCAGCTTTACCATCGCAACACCTGGGGTTCCTGTCTGCCGTATTCTTCTTACCCCAAAAAAATCCATCAACGAGCGAGCTGTTGGGACTTTATGTAGAACATCAACTTTGGGGAGCTTCAAAGTTGATCGCCCGGCAAGCTTTACCACCCCTTTAACCGTCTGCGATATGGAGCTTTAAACACTACCCAGGTGCTACCGTTTATTAGCCTACAATAGTTTTCATTCAGCGAAGCTGTTTTGAGGGGAGCCGCAGCCATTTTCCCACATTAGCGTTATGGATCGTTTATTCAAGCTCGGAAGTTGGTAATAGAAGGTGCGAAACTCTCCAGGAAGACTTGGGACAAGTAGACTTACCACATGGGTCTGCCTTTCGTCCAAAGTTGTTCTCTTTTCCCTGGTGGGGAATAAGTTCCGAACCCCGAAGCAGTTTCATCAAGTAAAATGTTCTACGACGTTGCTTTGTTTATGTGATTGGAACTTGAACTGACATTTTATGATTAGGGAGAGCCTGCTGACTGCCTGACGTAAATAACGGTGGAGAATTAATATGGAAAAGGCTGGAGGTTCCCGAGTCCTGCTGCCATGCGGGGGGGGGGGGGGGGGGGGTTCTGCTCACTAAGAGACGAAGATGAAGAGCATCATATCAAGTCACCGAGGTCACTCATCAAGACTTGTGTGTGTGTGTTGGGGAGGGAGAGTAATAAAACTGGCCTATATAACTAAAAAGAGCCCAGCCGCGGAAAACGACGGAAAAGAAAGCAAGATCCCCAGAAGAAGAAAAAAGAACGCCAGCTGTAAAAACAGCCTCCACGGAGATGAACGACTTGGCCTCCTTTTCTTCAGCACAGCGGCTCGAAAAGTTATCTCTTTTCCTCGGCGAAAAGAAGAAGACACGAGTTTCCAACCCTTCTTCCACCCTCCTCTGCTTTTCCAACCGATTCATCGCGTCGCCGAGCCGCTTTCCCAGCCTCCGAAGCATTTTTACGTTTTTTCCCCCCACGGTGCAGCGAGCAAGAAAGGTTTTCTGGGATAATTTTTACACGCATAGCCAATGCACGCATTGACGCTATATAAGCGCCCCGAAGAAGAAGAAGAAAAAAAAGAACGTTGTTCTTCCTGGCGAAGCGAACGAATAGCCCACCTCGTCGCTTCTTCTTTTTTTGCCCCTCTCGCCGGTCCGCCAGCTTTATTGATCCGAAATGCTTCTACTACGTCAACAATAAACATGCATCTCGGGACCATATTTCTTCCTGGGGAAGCGAGCCACTACTACTCTCCCCGAGCCTAGCTTCCGTGGGGCTGGCCTACGCTTCTGCTGATACAATTCCCCAATGTAACAGATATATGGCCAGAATCCCACCTGCTCAACTCTCTCCCCCCACACAGCTTGCTAGCCAATCCATAATGGCCTAGAGACGACCGATTCTCGCAAGTATCGACAAGGAACCACTGGCTTTTAGAGAACATTCGGTGGAAGAAGCCAAATTTCTTGCACGTGGACGTACTGTAAGACCGTACGTAACATTTTTAAGGCTCCTGAAAGCGTGATGATCGAGTCCTGGCGAATACCAGCATTTAATTAAGCGACGCCGCACACTAATGTTTCTGGTACACCCTCAAACGGTTTGGAGCTCCTCTCTTTTTTTTACAAAAAAAAAAGAAAGAAATAAGTCCTCGGAAACGCAGCAGGCACCCAGCCAAGAGTAATTTCGCATCTGTCTTATCAAAGTCGCGAAAAAATAAAGAACAAAGCCCCGGTACTGGCAAGGAAATATGCAACCGAGATGCTACAGCTGAGAAGTAATTCCTGACGGGGATGGATTTCTCTTAACAGAAGGCCTCGTTGTTAAAAAGCCGCCGCCTTAAGTGCGTGCATTGATTTCCGGTACCCAGCGCAGGAGAAGAAGAACATCGGCGTTTTCCTACCCACTCCTAGGGGGCTTTATGGAAACGACAGCTTCGCTTAATTCTTTCAAAAGGAAATGAAAACGTCGGCCAACTTCGGGGCAAAGGAATTTGTTTGAAAATCCATTTTTGGGGGCGGACGGCTGTTATCGAAAAGCAGTTCCCGAGCTTTTTGAGTGTTGCTGAGCAAAAAATCCCATGAACGTCTGGAGCTTCTTTGTCTAACTACTACGATTGCCACGAAAGACTTAGCTCCTCCCTCATCCTCCATCTCTTGTGAAGCCAAAAACCCGTGACGGAAAGAGTTGGGGGGAGACCTGAGCGTCCCCCTATAACGGCTAGGCACCCCCTCCTGGGAAAACGGAGAGGAAGAAACGAAGCTCCACCCCCTTTTCGATGCCAGTGGGGGGAAGGCTGGGGTTCCCGTGCCCGTCTGCCTGCTGTTTGCCTGGAAGGCATGAAGAGGGCGTGAACAGCAAGAAAGACGCCATCTCCCCCCTTCGGTAGGATCAGATTCTGTACAGCTCTGGTGCTGTGTATACTGTGCTATATATATAATAAGGTATTCTATGGTGCTTTTTTGGTCGTGATATTAGGCGCGCAAGCGTGTGACTTATGTTTTAGTTGCGAAGTTTCTCGAGCGCGATAAGGACGTTAGAACTGTGTTTTGCAGCCCCCCAAAACCCCAACATTTGAGCCAGGAAGCAAGAAATAGTTGAATACTCCCTTCAATTGGCTAAGCTATACCGCATCTTCTGCCGTCGCTTTGAAAAGGACTGAAAAATCATGCGTTTTTTCTTAATCTGGATTTAATTTAAAAAGTAGCATCTTTTTTGTTAATATTCAACGTATTTTTTTAAAGTGGGGATGCTGGAGTAGTTCTAAAGGTATATAGCCAAGAGCCTTTTGCACCTAACGTCCATTTAAATCCATATCTGGCCGCAACGCCCCTCCCCTTTTATGATACGCTTCATAGTTGGTTAGCTTGAGCCCTTTTTGAACTCATTTCTCCTCCAAACCCTTAGCAAGAATGAAAAAATGGGCAAGAAGTTACATTCCGGAATACTCGCGCGGGAAAGGGAAGACGAAAGTGAAAAGAGAAAGAAAAGACGGATGCTCATGAAATGCATTCCGTAGTAGAAATCGACAGCTACTGACGAGTTGGAAAAGGGAGAAAAAAGAATTGAGGGGGGGGATTTTTCGGATTCCGGCGCACACCTTCTATGTAATCACACCCGCAACTATTTTGCACGCCTTCTTGCATCGCTTTCGCGTAAGTCGTCTTCCACGTTTGGCTTTCGTTTTATTTTTCGTTTTTCTTTTCATGGCTGTGTTGTTGGTATGAAAGTTTCTTTTTCTTCTTTCTTTTTCAAGACAGGGAGTCTTTGAGAAGTGTTGCTTAAAGTAATATGCTAGTAGCTTTGGTGGAGGTTTCACGTTCGACAGAATTTTGAGCAAATGGCAAGATTGGGGGTATCGATTTTTATTTTGGAGTGGAAAGGTAGAAAGACGGTGGAATCTTGGACCTACGTAACAGTTTTAACGTAAAATTAAAAGCATTTGACTTGCTAACAGGCAAAGTATAGCCAAGGAGGTAGAATTTCAAAATCTTGCACGAAAATCAAATCCTTCCTTTATTCGTAGCGAAAGCAAAAAAAAAAGAAAGAAATCCATGTCATCTCATGTGATGCGAGTTGCCAACCCAGTGTACGTTGTTCATCTGTGATTTTTCTACACAATAAGCTTCCGTTTGTTTTCTTTTTTCTCCTGTCAGATCCTCGCGGTAAAAAGATTTGAGTTTTCTGCTCAGTATAAGAAGTCAAGAAGGAAAATATTTTTTTTTTACAATTGCAAGAGTTATGTCCCAGTAAAAAAATTACGTACGTTTTTAATGACATTCTGCATTACCGATACCATTACAAAGTACTACAACCCAAACTTGTATAAAAGTTAACCTTTTTAAAGCAAAATTTAAGTAAAATTCGTGTTCTCGCCAGCAAAATCGTGATATAGCTAATCGCCTCTATAAACTGCGGGAAGCAAATCTATCTTCGGCATAGAAAATCCCTATTTCTCCCAGCCAAGTCAGCTCTCTGTCTTACACGACGTACACGACGATACGTATCTCTTGATTCAATGATTGTTTGATAAATGGCCCCAGCTTCATTTTTGCTCCGCATCACGGAAACTAACCAGTATTTTGCATAAATATAGAACCAGTAAACTGACAAAACTCGACGTATTTCCGCGGTCCAGTTTTCAACTTTTCATCCCCTGTCGCCCCCACGCGTAATTATTGCATAACTACAACTTCTGCAGAGCGAAAGAGGAACGTATTTTGTCGTGCAAGTCAAGACTGTCACTCTTTTATTATCCAGCTCTCCGGTTTTCTGTTTCTTTCCCGAAAATGCGAGAAAATCAACTTGAAGAAGAAGCCGAAAGACATAAGTTTATTAATTCAGTTTAGCCACTTCTTTATTCAAACAAGTCTTCGTTGTAATTTTCTTTCTTTTTTTTATTAGTAACAGTGCAGCTTGAAGAGGCAAAAATTCGTTGGAGAATAGGAAAAGAATGTTAGGGAAACTGGTTTAGAAATGGTCTTTTTTGGAAACAAGAGGACGCACGTTTTTTTTCGAGGTCAACGAAAGATGGAATGAGCAGTAAGTGTTTAATGTGATAGGATTGGGTCTCGGGGACACCTCTGCTGACTTTCGCATAATCTTGTATCTTTCAGGACAAAATTGGTCGAAGAGGGACTTTTACCGTTAAAGTTTTCTATAAATTCTCCCATTCTTAAAAACTGGCTCATCTACCTAAACGCATTTTTTTTACATTTTCAGTTCTGTCTTAATAGCTACTGGGAAGCTCCCTGACTGAGTCACCCAACCAATTTACCTTTTCTATTATAATAATCAACAGAGGTGTCCTTCAAGTAGCCAACAGGTGTGGAACACACATACGTAAACCCTAGCCTTGAGAAAGGAAACAGAATTGAAAAAAAAAGGAAAAAGAACCGTGGGTTAACCCCAAAAGGCAACAATAGCGATAAGTTATTGTTCGTTCGAGACAAACCGAAGAAAGCAGGCCCCTGCGTTTTGCCTTTAATGGCGGTACCGAAATGGTTTTTAAAAACTCTCTTAGCTCTGGCAATAATTGATTCTTATTTTCGGTCTGTTTGGCTTTAATCGAGAAATTGATTTATAATCCCGTTTGGGTTACGCCTCGTTTGCATAGACACAACACAAAAAGGCTTGTTGGGCATTGTTAAGTGAAAGAAACTTGGTGTGCTTTATTTTTCGCTTTCTTAGCTTCTTCCTGGGAAGGCAAAGATTTAAAAAGAAAAAGGCACAGAACGCTTGTAGCAATTGATAAGTGTGATCCTGTTATGAAAATTGTGTTAGACAGTAAAGAAAAGTATAGGAAAAGGAAGAGAAGGAAAATGGGGGTTAAACAAAGCGTTGTGACAGAATCGTGTGTTCTCTCTGTGGTGTTTTAAGGACGTACTAAGGTTAATAAATTGACGAAGTTAAAAACCATGTAGGACGTAAGCATTTTTACCAAAAAAGGGAAAAGTCCATTTGCAAGATATCTTCAAGCGCGAATGAGTAAAAACCCAGCTAGCCAGGCAAACCTGTGGTTTTTGTCTTAATTTGCCGAACCTCTCTTGTACGAATTAATTCAAATCGCCTCCTTCTATCTTTGCGTGATAGAAGCGGTCCATGTGAGTTGTAATTTTTAGAATATTCTTTGTTGTCTTCTTTGTCTCTTTTTTTTAGTTCTATTGCTTAGACACGCCCTTTTCTATCCCCCCTGCTCTCGGTATTAATTATGTGTTTTTGGTTATTACACCCTCCGTCCCTGAACAGTTTTTTTTATTACCTTGGCATGTGTAACTAAGTGTGTTTAAACTCCCCGGTTCTTTTGTTATTTTCGTATCTCTCCCAAAACAAACCAATTTCGCTCGTTTTCCTCGGAAGTCTTCATCCTACCAAGTAAACTTGAAAAGTTATGTGTTTGACAAGCAAGGAATAGGATGACATTTATTGAATACGATGGGTTTTGAAACGTCCGTTTTTTGTAAGTGTATGCCATTTGGTGTGTGCGCCGGTGTGTTCGTTCATGTACAGAAAAGAAGTGTCCCCCAACTTTTTTACATATTTTTTTTATTATTATTTCCCCCGTGGGTCAGTGTTATACACACTCCATTTACCCTATGCCCCCCGACCCTGAATTCCATCCACCTCCTCGGAAGACAAAACGTAAGTTCATACGACATATATTGCATTATCCCCGTTTTCGTTTCGCCAACAAGGAATTGTGGAGTAAGTGTGGTTGTGTCTGCAGGAGGGTTGGAATGGAAGTTTTAAAAGACACATTTTCACCCTCAGTTGTTCCCACCTGGACGAAGTGAATTTGGGGTACTCTTACCATAAGAAAAAAAATCGTCTCCATGTATTTGCCTAGTGCGAGTGTTGTTTAGTTCCATTGCTGCGTTTGTGTGTGGGGGGGCAAAAAATTTATAAACGAACTACCGGACATTACTATGGCAGCTTTTTGCACTGTTTTGTGACTTTGTACCTCTCCCTGTGCAATAAGCCCCCAAAGAAAGAAAGCATTTGCAGACTACATATTCTAGAAGCAAATGATTGTGCGACAAAGGAAATATTTTTTCTTTGATTATTTTTCTTTCGTTATTTGCTTTTCTCTTGGATGATCAACGGAAAGATGCAGCTACTGAAATACAACTTCCCTGTGCTTGTGACTTGTCTCGCCGTGTATAAATCCTTCATCGGAAGAGGAATCCTAACCCAAAGCATAGCAAAGTACTAACCATAATTCCTCGCAAGATAATTTGACGCTATGGAACGTGCGTGTGACGGAATTTCTATATAAAAGTGCGAGTTATAAATCTTGTTGAGAAATAATTCCCGCTCCTATTGCTACAACTCTTCATCCGTGAAAGTAACAAGACCTTTTCTTGTCTACCACGGAAGTTTATTAAAACCTCCCAACGTGTTTGGTTGTGGTGTGCCCCCCTCCCTCGTCTTTTCCTAACCCCTTCAACCCCCCTTTTTAATTAACATTGCGGCAGGTTTTCACTGCATATAAATTCATCAAATTGTTGTGTTGCCGTCCGTGAATACGCGTTAGAAAAAACCGTGAAGATCTGGTAAAACAGAAATGGCACTCAAACGAGAAAGTGAAAATGGATGATGAGATGCTCTTTTCCTCGGTCTCCCCATCCCCCCCACCCCCCATCCTCCCGTCATCTTTTCTTGGAAAATAAAACGAAACTATGAATTTGTGTTTGTATGACAACTGGTTTGCTCATTTCCTTGTTATTGGTGTGTTACTGTATGTACCTAAGCAGCTAAGGTAGTCAAATATAGGCCAATGCTTTTCAATGCTGTTCATCTTTTGGCTAAGTCAAACAAATGAACGCAGAGTCCCTATTCCTTCCACTCACGCCCACAGTTTTCAGCGTCTCCTAAACAGAGCCCCAGAAGCGTGTCAACGGCTCATTTAGCAAACACGTAAGGTTAAGTATACATTGTTGGGTATGCTTAGAACATTTTCAAACCGACGCCTGAAGTGGTCGCGTAATTCTTGTTAACTATCGACAACTTTTTTAGCATTTACAACGAGACGGGAAGAATAAGGTGCCAAGTCAATCGAGAAGTCCGCCAGAACGGCAAGTAAAAGTCCTTGACTTCTGGAACCGTGCCGCTTACCCTGGGTGCCGTTTTTCGAAAGCCCAGAAAAACCCTGGGACAAGTCCTGGGAAATAGATTGCCCAGAAGTGGAAATGCCAGCCAAAAAAGGATTCAAAATTTATTGCTAAATTCGTCGAGGGTAAGTACAACTTTTTATTAATGTCAATATCATAAACAGTATAGTCCTAATACATCCCTTTTCAGGGTCTTCTAGCAGGGTTTCGAAGAAGACGCGTTTAAAACGAAATACTTTCCATTGTATCTCTTTCTGTGAGCAGAAGACCGGCAACGTATGGGTATGACCACATAATGCGAGCCCTGCGGCAACGAACAAGTTGGGAGGTAAAAGTTTTATGACCTTTCTGGTATCTTTGTACGTTGTTTATTGCAGGGACACGTTTGGGGAGCGCGTCTTGTTGGAAATTGCGCGACTGCAGGATAGCACAGCAGTAAACCCGAACTCTTGGGCAGTTTTACCCGCGGGAGATGAACATTCAGCAAGTATGAATCCATGTTTACAATCCGTTACGTTGAATTACACCATCCCACAATCTTGTACCTTAGGCTCGCTGTACCATTACTACTGGTCAACAATTGCAAAGCACACCCCATTTGCAGTGTTCCTATGGACATTTGTGAAGTACGGTAAAGTTCCCCTGTTGGAATGTTTCAACGATTTCAAGGGTATAAAAAGACGCCGAATCTGACTTACGAACAGACTTTGTTCGCGTGCTCAGCTGCAGTTCGAAAAGGGACGAAAATTAGAACCCAAATCTCAGTTGTCCTTCAAATCCCATGCTTTATAAAACAAAATCAACCCAGACTTGGATTTCTTATTACATCCGGGATTTTACTAAATTAGAAGACTTGGAGGAGTGCATTGCGTATCCAGTTGTATTGCGTACGTTCAAATATGCAAAGTTTGGAAATACGCAAAAATTTCGTACAAGGATGTAGTCGTCGAAAGAATACTTCGTAGCGTTAGTTCGTAAGACGCTCACTGAGGCCCTTCGGAAGGTACAGTATTTGCCATAACGACCCAGGTAGATAGCAAGTAACGACCCAAGCTCTATGCCATTTACACGGTATTTGCGTGAGCGGTGTCTTCAAACTATCCTCCTGCGAATAAGCACAAGCCTTTAAAGAACTTTCATTATTACCGGGTGCCGCCACCCTGCTGAGGATATACCATAACGCAGAGCAAGGCTTTAGCTATGGAAACTTTCATTGTTGCCAGCGTCGCCATCCTCTTGCGGATATCCGTACCCTAGAGCAAGGCTTTCGTTGCGGTAACTTTCATTGTTGCCCAATGCCTTGAAGTTAGCAATTGGACCATTGGCTTGGCACTGTGGAGCTAATTATTGCACCGTAAAATGTTCATATCGAGGAAAATAATTGTGCAAAATCGTGCCTATCATAAGGGCCACAGCCTGAGTATCAGTGCTTTGGATCTTTTTTTTCGCCGAATCTTCGATCCTCACCGATCATTCGCAGTTTTTGCCGATCCGATCCGATCCTTCAAATCTTCAGAAAATTTAGATCCGGATCGGAAAAGATTAAGATCCGATCAAAGATCCGATCCTTTATTATATTATGACATTACAGTGTATATGTCTCTAATATTATTCACACAAAACAGCGTAGTATTATTTACACAAAAGCAAGGTAGCATCAGGACCTGTAATAATTAATCGGACTTTTTTAATTTCACACTTTTCTACGAAACTACGTTGTAAGTGCGCTACATTGTTGTCAGTCGAGTTACTAGTAGCGGCCACTAGGTGGTCTGAATGGATCGGTAAATTTCACACAAAAAAAGATCCGATCCATGCTCTTTTCGATACACCGCCAATCCGATCCGATCAAATGATCGGATCGATCGGATCGGGATCTTTTTAGAAAGATCCAAAGCACTGCTGAGTATACCGCAGCGTGTACATGTATCGTATACAGTACAGTACTCGTCATAAAAAACGACCCAAACAAACCGTCGGGTGCCTAACGGCCCGGCAGTTGCGCGAGCGGTGTCCCTCTTTTCCGTCTTTCGAACGTTTTTGACCCGCAACAAGGCTTCCTCACAGTGGCTTGGGCCGTTAGCAATAGGATGGTTTGTTTGGGTCGTTTTTTATGACGAGTACTGTACATAAGTCGCGGCGTTCGCAAGTCGTCGACGGTTATAATCTCGGGTTGCAAGACCTACGAACTTGGCAGTAACCCTTTCTTGATTGCAATTCGTTGTTCGCCAGTTTGGAGCAGCGAGCGTCATGCGTGCCAGGTGTGTACTAAGTGCTCCCTACTTTGGGGCGGAAAACTTCCTGTGATATCACTCTACCGAATTGTATTACAAACATCCGTTGTGCTGTAGGTAAGTCTTATATGTCTTTATATAATTATAGACTTGGAATAAGTAGATCAACTGCGCCAATTTTTCAAATCATGTAACCGGCGTCTGTTTTGCCGTCTGCGACATCCACAAGGCGGAGCTTGCGCTGGCCATGATGGCGGCCTTGCGCTGTCTGTTCGCTAGGGAGTTACGACTGCCCTTCCCCCTCCCGTCCATAATTTGACAGGCCTGGTTGTACCCAGCATGGAGGCTAACTTGGCTCCCCGTTAAAGCCTGGGGTGATTACAATCAACCTATAGGTTTCTTTTCCCTTAGACCACCTATTAACGATTTTATGCCTTCTGACGCGTTCTCTTTTTCTTTAGAGGAGTTCGTTTCTAAGAATGGTCGCCGTTTGAACGCCCGTAGCGTTAAAGTTGTTTTTAACTCCCCAAATCCTTGTCCATGTAGAATGAAAATGACAGGTCCGTGTTCTCTCATTTGAGTACTCCGCTTTTCATTTTAACAAGCTGGCTTTGCCATAAAAGTTCCCTTTTTTCCCCCAACTAAGGCCCCCTTGCGGCGGCGAAAAAATGGTTAAAGGTGGAAAAACTTCCTACCGGGTTGGTAGTAGTTTCGATAATTTTTATTTGCCGATTATAGCCACTCCCGAGTCTTTTTATGTACTTGACTACCGTTTCCACACCCCAGCTCGTTAAACGGGACTAGTAATGATTTAAAATGGACGATATTGTAAGGAAGAGGGCTACAAAATGAGACGCAAGCTGGGAAAAGGGGGAAGGGCGAAATACTGAAGGAAATTGAAGTGTGTGTACTTTTATATGGCGCTATAAAAATGGAAACAGCCCACCGGGTCTTTCTTGGGCGACAAAGAGTACATTTGAGAGTCTGGGCTGGTTTTCGGCGTGAATAACTATACCTTGGTTTGCGATAGAGGTCACTTGTAGCGAATCCATCGTTGTCCGAGAGCCTGGGAGGTTTTCTTTTCCCTTTACTCACATGTGCAGCCAACAATTTGTTCCAGCGCCGCCGTCTTTAGAAATACCCATTACGCTCATAAAGTAGGCTATGGTTGTCATTATATTTCGGGGGAGCATAGTACTTTCGTCTTATTATTAGGGCCAGGAATTTGAAGTGCGTTTATGGAGAGAATTAAGGAACGGGTTATATCGCTAATTACGTGTCGTATATTACGAAAAACAAAGTCTCCAGTGGCCGGTTATTTCACTTTAAAACCTGAGAGAAGGCTAATTTGCTGTAAGCTGTTATTTTAGAATTGTTTGGGATCATATATCTAGCACTGATTTCAGGTTTGAAAGTTAACCGAATTTTGTTACTCTAACTACGTTGGACTGCTCTATTTTAACTTCAGGATTTTTGTCTTTCCCGATTTGGAACTTAGAAAGATATAATTTCTTGAGTGTTGCTTTAAGCCCAAAGTTCTAACTTTTTGTATTTTAAAAGCCGCTGGTTGTATGTTCTGCTTGGTTGTATTTCTTCTGCGGTCAGTTTACGATACCGAGGAAGAATTTGAGCGAAATTTATCGAAGAACAGCTGTGCAATTGCGTTAACACAAGTAAAACGTAATGTAAAAGTTTTCGTACTTCATTATAGTAATACTTCCCTAATTCATCCCTTAATCGCAGCAATAAACCCCATAAACTCCCAATCCTCATCGCATTTCATTCGAGTTTTCGGCAGAATTTGAAAAATACTTTTAGCTTTTCGGAATATGTTAGAAAATTGGTATTGTGTCAAATACGTTATAATAGAAGTCAAATTGATTTTGAGCTGTGTAAATTACACGTAAAGCATCTCGATGAGTTCACAGTGACATCAGCCCATAATACCCTTGAATTAAGATTGAATTCCAAGCGGAAACAACGTTAGAACACAATACTCGCGGAGAAACTGACTTACTGTAGTTTTCGTAATATTGGTTCGCGTTATCGGATGCCTACTGTATATTCAAACTTTCTAGACCGATACGAAAGAAAATTGAATACGTCGTATAGTCTTAGAATGTCACTCCTAGCAACTGTTAACCTAGTTTTTGCCTGGAAGCCCATTGTCAGTACGGTAGATGTCAAGTACAATAGATTTCTCATCCCGAGAGCCCCTGCGTCGATGAAAAACAACGGATCACGAAGCCCGGAGCGTTTTCCTCGCTCCATGAAAAGGTCAGTGGTCAAACCTACCGCAAAATTAAGCCTGGCGGGTATTGATAGCGTTCCTCGTTGAAAACAAGTTTTTGTTCAAGGAGCTGAGCGAATTCATAATGGCGCAAGTTATTACGTTCTAGAAACTTCTCCATCTAGCTTAAAGGTGTACGCCTCTCCGATGCGGCATGGAGTGCCTCGCGCACTTACTCCTTCTCGTAAAGAAAATTATAAAGCAACATCGTTTGATTCCGCCTATAGAGAGCTTACCCACGACGTTGAGCCCTTTTCCTATGTGTGTGTGTGTGCCTGGGCTCCTAATTTAAAACCTTGCACCTGACAGGTGAGATCTGCGCGCTGGGGCTGAGAGTAAGCGAACACGGGGGAAGATGGAGACAAGAAGATGGAACAGGAATGATAAAGCTAGTAGAAAGAGGAAACGTGGCTCAAGCCTTCTGGCGAGTGCAGGAAAGAGGCCGACAAGCCAAGACGTGTCATAAATTTGCCTACTCCCATAATGATATGTGTGGATTCTTCTGCTGCTTCGCTTGGGCGCGTTCACAGAGTTCTGAAATATTTAGGGGAAGTTTTCAAACTGTTTTTTGCCAGTTTTAGCCCTTACTGCTTGTGTCAGCCTATGGGTTGTTTAAATACTGTTAGCTAATAAATTAAGTCTGGATTTTTTTCAGTTAATGGTATTTTAAACCAAGTTTTAAGGCTAGGTTCACAGCGTAAGATTGCCGTATTGGCGTAATGGTTGGAATTCTAACAACGCTGACGTTTATGACAAGCGTTCGAATGGTAGAATTCTAAGAATTCACAGCCCACGTTGTGAAAAAAAGAGACGTGACGTTATGTCCGTGCGTAGCCCGTGCATAGTCCGTTATACTTCGTAACTATTTGTAAGTACTATTCAAACAAGAATCTTTAATAGACACGCCAATAGAAGAGTTCGAACTGACGCTGTTTATGCTCAAGAGTCGTAATATTGTATTTTTTTTCTGTTTGTTGTAGCGACATTTTACGATATAGTAATTAGTTCACCACGATCGTAACACTGTCTTATTGTCGTAATGCGTAAAGTTAGTTCTTGTAATTCTGGTACTCCAGACGCTTTTAATAGGCATTCCAGTGTCAAGTGAGCTCATTTTGCTCATTACGACAATAAGATAACCTTACAACCGGGGTGAATGAAGCATTGTACAATAAAATCACGCAGTGGCGAACAGAAAAACTGTAAGTTGGGACCTTTTGACTCCACCACAAGGCTTTCGCAATGGAATCTTTCATTGTTGGCTATTGACGTCATCCCCTGGTGAGTATTCCATTAACCGTCAGAAGGCTTTCGCACTGGAAAATTTCATTGTTGCCCAGTGTTGTTTAGTAAGCGTGAGTAGTGTTCAGCCTTTCGCATACAGAATGTTCCGTAAGCTTCAGCAAGGTTCTCGCAATGGAAATTTTCATTGTTGCTCAGTGACATGATTCTCTCGAGCAGTCCATAAAGCATACCAAGAAACTTCATTGTTGCCCAGAGTGGTTAGCAACAGAGCTGTTTCCTTGGGTCGTTTTTTAATTGGCACGTATTGTAGAATGTGCTACTATAGTAAAATCTCTATGTAACGAAGGTCCTTGGAAAGGAGACAGTGGTTCGCTATATGCGAAGTACGTTATATCGAGCGCTTTTTTGTACGTTTGCTTAAGCCGGCACCTTTCGAATCCTCCACAATAACCGCAAATTCATCAAGTGGTATTTTAAGGCTATACTTCGTTATAAGACAAAAGTTCATTGTAAAGCTGTAGGGTTCGTTATGTAGGATTCTGCAGCAATAAAAATTAGCTCGTCTTTTCGCCCTACCGCCTGGCGGCTTCTTTTTTTACGCAATGTCTGGTTTTGGGTGACTAGTTTGCCGTGTAGTCGCTACAGGGCGCAGCGGTGAAGTTAGGGGGTAAAATGTATTGACGGCAGCTTTTTTTACCTGGGGGGTTGGGACTGCAGTGATCTGCATTGCTCTGTGGTTTCTTACACATAATTGAAACATTTCCTTCATTTCTAGCGTGTATTAACCGACTGCCTTGGCCTACTGTAGCACACACACGTTTCCAACCGGTAAGTGACACTTTCACCCACTGAAATTTCACCATTTTATTACTAGTGCACCCAAATCACTTAAACCAGCGCTGTATTGCTTCTGCGCTGCGGTATATTTTTTGCCTCACATTCAGGAGCACTTGTTAATAATGGCAAGCACTTATTGAGCTGGCTCGAGCTATAATCACACGCCACTAAATAATAAACTAAAAAAAACACGCTATGACGCGGATTAGAACGGGTTAAAAGGGCTCTGGTCACTGAAACTACGTCAAATCAGTACGTCTAACCCGTTGGGACTGAGTCCCTTGGAAAAAAATCGTCTCGGTGAATTCGATCTGGTTTTCTGTTTCGTCAACGTCCAATTGCTGGAGGTCCACCCTTTCTTTTTTTTTCGAAAAAAAAAATCCTTGGACTTCCCTTTTTTACCCCCTTCGATTTTTGCCTATCATAAAACTAACCCGTTCTGCGGGCTTTTTGGAACGTTTTCCTGTCTTGGTCAAGGGGTTTCCGCCTTCTTGGTATTGAAACGAAAAAGCCTTTTATTGGACTTTTGGAACTTTTTGGACAGAAGGGTTGTTTATTCCTTTCTCCACCCCGAACATTTTATTATACCCTTTTTTTCGGTCCCCGATAGTGGCAATAAGGGTTAGAGAGGTTTTCACCCCCCCCCCCTAACCCCCTAGAAAAAGGATGGTAAAAAACGAGGACTTTCCGGTGAAGATTTGGGGGGAATTTTACGTTTTTAGTTCGTTTGGGTGGAAAGATTAAGCAGAAAGTCAAATTAAGTGAATTAGATTGGCGAAAAAGAAAGAGAGTTTGTGTTGGGAATGTAAATAGGTTTGGGTGACGCATAAGATGACTTTTCCTCCTTTTTTGGGTACTTGGTAATGAGAAGGGTAAGAAGAAGTTTGGGGGGAAGCCGGTCGTAAAGTTGCTAACTTGTCGGTCTTTTCACGTCGTTGGCCGAAAGAAACCGAAGGAATCCTTTTGATGTAATTACAGGGCGATAGGAAGGCCCAAGCGAAGAGGCACTGGCGTGCATTTGGCGACGTTTTATTGAACGGAGCTATGAGACATTGCTGGGGAAAAGAGAAATTTCCACTGTGCCTTGGAGCGTAACTTACTTCTTTTTTTTCTGCATTTTATGGCAGGGTGCATTAGGCCTCTTTTCTCCCGAAAATTTATCAGACTAGGCCTAGGGAAAAACATCTGTAGCCTTTAACGTCAAAAGGGTCACATGCAAAGCTTAACCAGACGAGATAGAAAAATAAAACGTTGAAAAGAAAAAGAAAAAAAGATGAAAAGACCACAGTGGAAGAGGTAAACATAAAAATTTTGTTCAATGGTTATGCTATGGCTACTTAGGGATCTGTGAAACCCTCAAACCACAAAATTTCTCTTTCCCCTTTTTTGTATTCGTGTAAAATTGGGGAGTTTTTATGAACGCGAGATGGTAACCACAAATGAAGTCATTAGACTTGAAAGCGCTCATGACCATTTTGGGTACTCCTTGACAAGAGCGCAGCCAAGGTGATTTTTTTTTACAGAAAAGAAAAAAAGAAGCCCAAGAATGACTATAAGGTGTTATTGGTAAATTGCGAACGAGGTAGGGGAGCTTGCAACGCAAATCTTCATTTGCATAACGCATTCTTCGTGTCCGGAGAGCTTTCTGTCCTGCCTTTCTCGGCTTTATTTAATTCTAGTCGTACAACTGTACAAGTACGTGTGGTTGTGTTTCCGCGAGCAGCAGGCGGCGACAATAGAGAAAATAAAAAGAAAAATAGCCTAACTTTTAGGGGCTTATTGTCTTTGGTCTATACGTTCGCGCTGTACTGTATAAATCTTATTGGATTTGTTTCACGGACGGTCATGATGATGAAGCCTCGCGCCCATGAAGCTGCGGTATGAGTTACTCATTCTCTCTCTCTCCTGCTCTCCAGTGGGATATTATGAAGTCATCTTCTTGACTATCTCGTGTCTATGCTTTGTCCAAGAAAGGGATAGCCTGCAGTGGCCAATCTCAAAAGAAAATTATAGTTTGTTTCCCTGAGCTTTTTCCCCCTTACTGTAAAAAGAACAGAAGAGCCAGTAAGCGCAAAAAAATGCAAGAGAAAAAATACAGAAGAATACATTTTTTTACTTGGTTTACTTTTATTTTTATCGTCAATTTTTTCTATTTTCTTTACTTTTATATGTTAATTTATTTTAATCTTTTAAATTTTTACTTTTACTTTTTTCTTGTACTTTACGTGTTGGCCCGTGTGGACCAAGGGAAAACTATTTTCAAGCTTGAAGGCTTTTTATTACACGACGCTAAAAGCCAGTAGTCGACAGGTTTAAGTAAATAACTGGTATATTTGATCATTAAATAGAGATTGGATAACTTGAAATCAGGGAAGAGTTGCGTCGCGACTGACACCGTCGAAGTTTCAAGCGAGAGCAAACAGACAGGGGCTTACATTGGGAAGCCCGTTACGAAGTTGATTGTTGACAATAAAGAAATTTCCGTCCAGCGCTAAAGTATAGTCAGGAAATTCCTACACAAAGCCACGCCATGGACGTTAGTAAAGACATTCATCAGGTCGGTCGTTCTTTTCGGGTTGATCGAAATTACACTTTTAATTTGAGTTTATTTTGTATTGTATATCTATACGTATTTCGTGCCGTGTATTTACGAGTATTTTTTGCTGTATTTTTACTTTATTTACGCTTATTTTATGTTGCTTTTTTACTTTATTTTTTCGCTTATTTGATTTTGTATTTTGTGTTTTTATTTGCTGAGTTGGCGATGCATATATGGGATCCGAGGAGAGCCAGAAAGATAAATATTTTTTCTCAGCTCGTTTTGTTCTTTTTATTAAAGCTTGAAGAAAACCAAACCCCGAGTTAAAAAATTCCGTGTGTGACCAAGCAGAGAGTGTCGTGGACTTTTCCTGTCGAATGCGTTTTTGGCTGGCAGCCATGTGTGGAATTTGACTTGTACAACAAAAGCGGAAAGGGGGGGGTTGTGTATGTGTATGTATGTATGTCTGCATGTACACATGTGTGTGCGCAGAGATGGCTTACGTGCGCACAAGCTTTAACATAGCTTGTTGATAACTCTGGGGCGATTTTTTTATATTTTTTAAAAAAAGTGTTTCTGCCCTCCCCGAACGCCCTTTGTTGTATTCTCTGAAATCGGTTTAGCAGGCTTTGGCACTAAGCTGGCGTAATCCTCCCCTTTTTCTCCCCGCCTCCGGAAACTCATTGGTTTTCTCTTACGGGGTGCGAATGGGGGGTTTTACAAGGGGTATGGTCAATTGTAAGGTTGCAGGGATGAAAGATTTTGGCGCTGACCGTTTTAGAAGGTTAGTGTAAAGTTGTGGCTGAGTGTACAAAGTATGGTGCAGAACTAGTACAGAAAACGGAAACATAACACTTTCTTCAGATTTGTGGAATTGCTAAGCTGGGAAGATCATTGACACTCGGTGCCAATGGATTACTTTGGCGTGTTTGTTTTTCAAAGTCGAAAAGCGAGTTTGTCGTGCGCGATCGTTAAAGGTTGTGATAGAGGACATTGTCGTGTGATATGAGTTTTGTTCTGTACGTGTACTGCACGTAATAACAGTAAGGAACGTGTGTCTAAGGATACGCTATTTTATGGAGCTGGAAACCGTAAAGGACTTATTGCGTGCAACCGTGACGATGGTAGAATGTTCTTGTTTATGAGCTTATCTTATTAGATAGTTTATTAAGAAACTTTGTCTTGTGCCACTGTGTTACACCACAGCCAAATCTTCTGGCTACGATAGCTTTTCCTTACACTCGTCGAAAAAAGCTTTCGTGAAATGTTATTGCTAGCACAAATGTTGTGCTCAAAACAGTGATAAAGGTAATTACAGTGAAGAGAAAAGTGATAGCTATGGAATCAGCAAAAAGTGAATGTTAATGCAATGGAAGTGATTGCCAAAACTTTAAAATTGCGGAATTAGCGCAAAACCGAAACCAATGCAAAGTTCATGCAAAACTAGTTTTTTTTAACTGAAATAATGCAGATTAATAGGAAACTGAAAATAAATACATGAATTAGTGAAATATTGACATTTATAAAAACAATAGTTACATCCAGAAAACTTGGTACAAAAGTGAAATGACTGAAAGAATGATGGTAGAATTGAAAATTAGTGCGAACTCTGTAAAAGCTCGGATATCAATACACAAAAACCAAAATCGCAAATGAGCAGAAAACTGAGTTGCAACAAGTAAAAGAATGAAAATGGGCATCCAGAATTTCAAAATAAGTAAACTGGTACGCAACTGAAAATTGGCGCTATGTTAACAAGACGAAAAGTAAAAAAATCAATAATAATAGAAGTTATAGCATTGTATAAAAACTCGGAGTTGATGAAGTGGAAAAAACTTCGTTAAATCCAAAATCTGTTACACTTAAAATATAAGAATATTAGAAAATAAGTAGAAAAGTAACAATAACGAAACTATTGTCCAATTGACCAAAATGGACTCAGATGCAAAAATAATAAATTTCAAAATCAGTAGTTATTACAATTAGGGTTAATAGACATTTACACCAATCTCCAACTTATTACCCCAGTTAGTAATACCTAGTAATCCATATCAACTAAAATTACTGTAAAAAAAACATCCGTAATAAAAATAAAAACTAAGATTGTGGAAACAGACTGCACGTTTTGGCAGAGGCGAGCCGAGTTGCGGGTAGTTTGAGCGGTATTGGCCGTTATTTATTTCAGTGACTTGACAACTAGTGGTTGTTATTACAAGTTACAAACTCTTTAATTGATTCAGCCAAAGTTTTTGCAGCTCTTTTTTCCCTCCTTTGGCGTTGTTTCGTGTAAAACAGTCGTTGAGGCCATGAGTCAAACACCAATCCATTCCTGGTACCGTAACTGGCCCGCTCTTGTATAATGATTAACCAACCCCCATGCGCACGAACAACGCAGCGCCCTTCGCAGTCGAAACCTGGAAATTGAACACGAATAAGACTTTTTTGCCGGTGTCAGAACACCAACGATCTCCCTTTTAAGGCCAAGTCGTTTCCATGATGCGCCTTTGATAGATGCAAGCCATAAAATTGGGGAAGACTGGAGTGTAACGCGCGTTGTCTCGCTGACGTGCTGAGAGCCTCGAAACTTGCAGTCGCTTTTTCTTACCACTTTCGGGGGGAGAATAAAAGAACCGCCTCTTGGAATTGGGTTGCCAATTTATGATCTTCTTAATGAGCCGCTACTCTGGATCCATCCCTTTACCCCCTCGTCCTAACCCACCCTGGGAGCTTAAAAAAAGGGGATAGGTTGTAAAACCAGGACGAACTGGGTGATTCTATTTCATTATAATACCCTCGCCTAATCCCAATCCAAACGGTAAGGTTCATTTATTACGGGAAACAAATAAATAAAAGAGAGAAAAAACAACACCTAACCGGAATAAATATATTAAGTGTGCACACTTGGTTGTTTTATTGATGCAAGGATGACTCAATCACATAAAAGAAGGCTCGCAATACAATGCAACGACGGATAAGAACGAAGCTCACGCCGCGTCAATCTTAAAAAAATAATAAACAAAAACTAGATGTATTATAATAAATCCACAAATGGCAAAAATTAAGCTCACGAGTCAAATAAAAAATATTAAGGAAAAGTAGAGAAAGTCGAATTAAATAGGTATAGGGATATAGTCAAGTTAAAGTAAAAGCATGCTAAGAACTAAATATGTGACCGGAAAAAAATACATTGCAAGAAGTAATTAGTCACTTCGAAGTAGAAAAACAGTCAATAAAAAGTGGTTATTATCGAACTCAAATAGTAGCTACAGTAGAGTCAAACTGAAGAAAATAATAAATAAAGTGAGATGTATCACACAAAGTGAAAATATTGCATGAAATAAGTATATAACTAGAAAGAAGCTCACCCCGCGTCAAACGTTAATATTCAAACAAACAATAAATAAAAAGTGGTTATTGTCAAGCTAATATAATAGATATAATAGAGAAAATAATAAAAAGGATATATATTGCAAAAAGTGAATAAATTCCATGAAAGATACCGTGAGAATAAGTTCATGTCGCCTCAAACTATAATACTCAAACAAAGAAACAACCAGTGAAAAGTGGTTATTGTCGAACAAAGTTGATATACTAGATAATAGTGAGTCAAACTATAGAAATTAGTAAATAAAAGTAAATGGTGTACAAAAAAATGAATAAAATGGCATGAAATACGTACATCACATGAAATGAAGTATTCACAAGTTCATCACAAGAAACAAATATAGATTACCAGAAACAAGTCTGTGACAAGCACGATAAATCGCAACGAAATATTTCCCGGTGGAATACACTTAAAAAATAGAAATAAATACGTTAAAGGAAATGAATTATTGATGAGGATTCCTTGAGACAAACTGAAGATAGATAGACGTTCGTATGTGTCCGAAACGCGGGAGGACCCCAGTCACCCCCTTAGACTGAAAAGGGTGAGGGGCTCGGGTTTTCTATATTACTTTTGGCCCGTGTATGTCTTTTGGGCCAAGTTGGGAGAAATTGCAGCGCAGCAATACTCCCCGAACTCGTTTTTCCTTTTCGCTTGCCACCCAGGTTCAATTTACGAGCGACATGCCCGTCCGTATTGCCTTCGATCCTTTTGGGCCGGCTTCTGGGGTTGTCCGTCCCCCGATGGGGTCCCGGCTCTCCGACTTTGCAAGACAAGGACCTCAGGAAGAGGAAAAAGAGTCCCGCTTCCCAACAATTTTTATTATAGGGGGAGACAAACCTGGCGTAAGTTTCTCTTCCGTAGGCCTGGTGGGCTTTGCAAGTTTTTCCCGGAGAGATAAGCTTGAGCGCTTTTGCCTTGGCTAGAAAAAGAAGAGAAAAAAAAGAGGAAAAAGTATTCTTCGCCCTGTATCTTTTTGTCTCAGCAATGGACGGAGTTAAATGCACACATATAAAGGGGACGTTTAGGAGATTTTATGGGTGAGGTAGACATTTATTAGCCGTTTGCCTAAATCCAGCAGATCAGGACCAAGAAATTGTAACATTGGAAAGTTTTGTATCCCTCCCTTGCCCTTTTCTATTCATTTTTTATCTCCTTTTTTGTCCTAGGCTAGAAGTTGTAAAGATAAGTTTTCTAATGATTTCCATATTGGTTATTTTTTTTAGTAAGCCGGAACGTTATGATGATCAATTTATGTTTCTGGGATTTTTTTTTCCATTTTGTAGGCTAGAGTGTTCTAAATAGGAGTTTTGAATTTATTTTTTATATTTTTTATTTATTTTTGGAATACAACATATGCTATTTACTTTAAAATATACTATTTATTTTTTAATATATCAATATATTGTCTATTTGTTAGGAAGCTGGAACGTTCTGAAGTGCGGTCTTCCATTTGTGGATTTTTTTATTTATTTTTTTTAGTAGGCTGGAGTGTTCTACAGTGAAGTTTTCTCAAAATAATTATTAGTTTTTTCTTCTTTTGGTAGTAAACTAGAGCGTTTTGGTTTCCTTGTTCTTTAACAAATTTTTTATTTAATTTTGTAATAGGCTGCGACGAGCTAAAGTGAAGATACGAAGCGGTAACGTAGTAAAAAATGCACCTGGCTTGCAGGTGAAGAATGTATACGTAGACGCACCTGGGATAGGGAAGCAAACGGAGCTTAGGGTACAACTTGTTTAGATTTGTTTATTGGGGTCGTTTAACATGTTGAATATTGGCGTTATTTTTCCTCATATTACCCATGTGTCGAGTGGCAGAGCTTGAGGAGGAGGGTGGGAGTTTCGCGTCGAGTTTGGGGTTAATTACCTCCCATGTGTGAAAGCTGCGAAACATTTTTGTGGAGTTAAAGGGGCTCGGAGGAAAAAGACATTAATCACATTTTTATGAGCCTGTCTATTCGCCAAGTGCTTTCCCTTCTGTTTATTTTATTATGCTGCGTCGTTGTGAGTGGCATTGCGAAAACACGCGGGACAAAGTCCTCATAGAAATTATGGCCAGCAAGGCTGGGGAAATTATCCCAAGACAAAAAGAAAAAAAAAGAAAAAACGGTGCGTGTTGCATGGCCATTGCGACGTGATGTTCCAAGTACGACATATTTCCATGTCTCGTAAAACTTGCTCACCGAGTGTTGCCTGTTGGCTCATTTCTATCATTGTTATAGCTTTTAATGAAAGATCTCGTCATTCTTAACGTTTTTATCAAACTTTATCAAACTCCAGCCACCACACGCTGGCCGTGTTTAACGCACTGTCATGAGGTTGGGAATTTGGGAGTTTATCATAAATTCATGGGCGCGCACTTGGTAAACCGCCATTCGGCTGTGTTAACATAGTCCGGTTGTTGTTGCCCTTTTTGGTACTTTCTAGTGAACCAGCACTTCATTGTCCATTTAGTTGCAAATTTAAATGGAAAACACTGAAAGTTGAAGCTGTTAATGGGTTATAAGAGCGCAGAGACGCGTGATTCATTATTGTGTGGATTAGGGAACGCGGAGTTCAGCACCAAATTCATTGTTATCAATCTCCCGAGTGCCGTGTTGCGCTACATGGCTTCTGTTAATGGTGTGTTTTACTACTGTATACATATTGGTGTACTTGTTACGGTTATTACCATTATTTTTGGTTATTTACGAGCTAAGAAAAGACTTTTGATTACTTCGAGTGATTCCAGTATTTTCGAGCCACCGAAAGAACGTATAATTCATTGTTACCAATCTCCCATGAGCCGTGCCGTATTCGCATGGCTTCTCATCATGGTGTTTTACTACCGTGCACTTGTTACTTTTTAATGGTTATTTTTAGTATTATTTCAGTTACTGACGAGGGAAGCATTTCTTTAGTTTCACCTCAAACACTTAGAGCCGCCGACAGCTCGCGTAATTCATTGTGGCGTGGCTTTGAGAACGAGGAGTTCAGCCTAACATTCATTGTTGCCAGCTTGCCAAGAACCAGTCTCTTATACATTCCGCGTCACTTAACTTCTGATTATTGTTGTGATTCACAACCAAGGAGGTGTTGTCATTCTTATGGTTATTTCTGAAATGTTTAGGCTATTTCTTTAAAGGGAACAATATCGTTAGTTTCAACTCCAACACTGAAAGCCGCCGAATACTCGTAGAATCTTTGTTGCGTGCTTTGAAAACAAAGAGTTCTGCCTGAAATTTATTGTTGGCGGCCGGCCTTGAGCAAGTTTGTGCCGATTCCGTGTAACACCATTATTGAATCAATTATTACAACCTATTTATTGTCATTGTTCTTAGGGTTACATCCGAAAGAACAATTTCTTTGCTTTCAAACTGAAATCCTCCGAGCCGCCGGAAGCTTGTCGTATTCATTGTTGCGCGGTGAGGAATGGTTTTGTTGTAGTCTAAAAACTCATTGTTGTGAACTGGCCAAGCCACATTCTATACATTGGCGTCTTGTGGCTGGCTCTCCATTGTGTGCCTTTTGGCACAGAAAAAGAGGGGCGTTTTCGTTACGCAACCTGGGTTTTACGTTTCAAACGTGTCATGGTTGAGGAAAGGGTACTCCAGAACGCTGGGGATAACCAAATTTTGCCCGAGTCCAGAAAGCCTTTCGTACTTATCCTTTTGCGACGTGACAAGCGCTTTTTCGCGTCTATCCCGAGCCCTTTTTTTTATCGACTGTTTCCTTCCTAGCCATCTCGGGTTGCACGGAGTTTGCTACAACGAAAGCACAAGGGGGTGGACGGGGAGTGCGGGGAAAAAAGGAATTGGTCGGCCGGAGAAAAAACAAGTCTCCCCGGCGAGCCGTTTGTCTGTCCCGGCGTTGGCAGAGACGTAAAGCCCGCTCTTCCGCACAAGCAAAACAGCAATGGGTTTCCGAAGGCATGTTTCTCCTCCGGTTGAGGAAAAAAAAATGGAGGGATAAAAAGTGGGAGGGATAACACATGAGCCTGTCCTACTTTTCTTGTCCGTTTTTCTTCATTCTTCCCCATCTGCAGTATTGGTATTATGTTGTATGCTTAACTTATCCCGTAGCTGAAATGAAATATGAAAACCGAGAGCTGGTGATTTACGACCAAGCTTGTAATATCATTCTTGCTCCCAGAGCTCCACCAACCCGAAAGGGGTGGTAGTGGTGGTTGGGCAGGATGGATCACAGAGCATTAGATGCTGTTTGCAAGTCTGCTTTAGGTTGGGGGGTTGAGGTGGGCAAGTTATGTATGCCGCTGTCTAATTTACTCGACAGAGCAAGAAAGTCAAAACTTTCATTTTATGTCAAGCCAAATGGCGAACGCCGTTCATCTGAATAAGGAGACTCATTAGCAAAAGGGGGGGGGGCGCATTTCGCCTGTTAAGGCATTCTTCACGGACTTTCGGCCACGAAACATGACTCCCACTGTTCTAATTACGCGTTTACCCTGAAATTAACCCTCTTTCCTACTTTTTCTCACTAATTCGAATTTTAAGAAGCCGGTGAACTTTTGTTCTGAAACCGGGCGATTTTAGGGCAGTTACCTAGGTGTCATTTCAACTTCAGACGTAATTTAACGGACACAATCATTAAGTCCGTTAAATCGAAGGCAAACACCAGGACATTTTCTTATATATGTGATAAGTGAGTAGAAGGTCTCCAGTGTCTTTCCAATGATTTTTGGATTTACAAGTACCACTTAGTTCTCTTTTCCATTTAATGGAGAGTAGTGCATAGCGGACGCAAGTGTAATAGTTAAGTCCGTTAAATTAGAATTGTGTAACTTTAGGTTATGTTATTAATTTCAGATCGAATTTTCTTTCAAACCAATGGCTTTCCAGTGATCCTTGCAGTTAAATGGTATTATGTATTATTGCGATTTAACGGACAGCCGTGCGTAAAGGACGCCCTTACGTCAGTAAGCTCGTTTGTGCGCATTAATTAATACATACTTTATATTCGAATAGACAGGAACGTTTTTTCAATGAACTAGCATTACCTCGATATTTTATCAATTTAGCTGACTGTTAAACTCAGTGGACACTTCAAACCCATACGTCCGTTAAAACAGAATTCGGTTAACCCTCTTCTTGCTTCTTGTCTGACGTGACAGAACACATTCTTCGAAAAAAAAATCGAATTACGTAGCGTTACCTAGCTTTCTCTTGAGTTTAATGGATAGTCGCGCTCAAGTCCGTTAAACTGGAAATCAGGGGAAAGGCAGCTTGAAATAGCAAGGCCTACTACAAGAATCTTATGAAGTTGTTACAACTTTTTGGGGCAAGGTTTTTTCCACAGGGCCGTTACGACTCGTGCGCCACTTCCGTTAGCCCCGCCCCAAATTTGGTATACACTACCCCAGGGTTGCGAGAGTTGTCCCGGTGACTCCATTGACTCGCATGTCCCGATGCTATTGATCTTCCTGATGGGGATGGATGATCAGCTTAAAACTCAACCTACCCCAGGACTTGCGTACGATTTGTGCTCAACAATTCCACCAAACTCCACCCATCGTCACAACTCCCAGAAAAATAAGACCTTTTTCATTCCCAAACCCCCAAGTCATTTTAATTTAATATCTATGTTGAAGAAGAAACCGGGCCACACCCTTCAAAGGGGTGGATCTAAAAGAAATCTTCCCTGACGCTGTATTCCTTCGCAAATCCGCACATTGACATTCCACCCAAATCAATGCATGGGCTTTACATTTAAGCAGGGAAAGGCGCCCACACACATTTTTTTGTGGGGGGAGGGGCGGCAAAGGAGAGAGGGTTAAGGGGTCGATAAAGGCAAAAAGTCCACGGGTGAAAGTCTGAAGCCTATTGTGCATGCGAAAGGGTGCTTTGGTATTCAATGTGCTGACTTTATCCGAGCCTCGTGTGTAGAATGCTTAGATACTGAGTTTGTTGCACGCCGAGGTACATAAATTTCTTTGGGCCCAGGCGCACCACTCCGTCTTTTTCTCGTCGTTGTTTCTTTGGCCGGAATTTTCTCCTCGTAGAGACGTTGGGGGGCGGGTTTCAACTTTTTTACCCAGTATGAACGCAGGGCAAAAAGAAGGGTGAAAACGCTGGCATTCCTGGAGCCTGTCGATCACACTAGCTCTCTAATGTGATCCCAGGGATAAATCTTTCCTAGGCCTACCTTTGTAATAATTTCTGGGTTGTTTATAGCCAAGTGCCATTAGTATGCAAATAGAAAGGTTCTCGCAAACTTTCAAACGTTTTCTTGATCACCGAAGCATTCAGTTCAACGAGCTTGTCATGGTTATCCTTGCTTGACATTGTTTCAGTAATCAAGCGTCGTTTCGTGCTCTTTCCTAATAAGAACCCCACTCTTGGCGTAAAGAAACGATACTTGTAACAAAGTAGGGTTAGCTAACAGACTGCCGAGTTTTGATAGAAAGTAAAAAAAAAGGGAGCGGGGAAAATAAATGGCTACTGGCGGGTTTATCGATCCTGCAAATGGCCTTGCGAGGTTTCCTTCAATTTTTGCCCCTTTCCGATGGCGACAAGCTATTTATTGGCTACCGGAGCCAAGTGAGAAATCCAACCTGGCGGGGGAAATGAAAAAGACCTGTTTTCTGTGAAGACACGCGTCATGTGTGGAACTCCTTCCGCCTCAGACTTGACACACCCAAAAGTTTCCAAGTTGGAGCCACTAATTCCCATTCCGAAGCTCCCAAGTTTTGAGAATTTAAGCAGTTGAGGGAATATTATCAAGGGAGTGCTGTCTGCCAAGTTGCGTTTGTAGCACCCAGGTTGTAAAGCTTTTTCAAGTGGGGGGCCCTTTTTCGGGGCCCGTTACGAGGACAATGCCGGGAGTCTGTTAAGATGCTTCTCGAAGATAGACTCAATTCGGCACATACTAAAGTTTTATTCTCAGGTCTACCCGGCCTTTTTCCCGGGTATCTGTTTTTCCCCAAGAGGAGCGTTGCTCGATGATTTATGACTTCTACCTTTTTACAAAAAAAGAGATTATCCCGAATTGAGCGATTAAACCAAAACCCACCATAACCCAAAGCGGATCGTAGTATTAACCAAGTACGCAAGGTAAAATCGGCCAGTTTTACGACTGGTTACAGTACACGTCAGCCCCAAAAAATAAAAATAAAATAAAAATAAAAACATTGACCCAACAAACGCTTTGGTTGTAACCACGCGGCACTGGGCAAGAATGAATATTCCCATTGCGAAAGGCTTACTATGGGTGATCTAATATTCGCGAGGGGATGGCGGCACTGGGCAACAATGAAATTCGCTATGGCAAGAGGTTGACTCTGGGGTAGTAGAGTAGTCCCGGAAGGAAAGTGTGGGACGCCACTCTTGTTGTAGTGTCGTGTAGTTAGCAAAGGATCGTTTGTTGGGCTGAAATATTTTGACGTCACACAGTACAACTGTTTAAAATTTAGGTGACTTTACAATCAGTAGTAGTATTTGCATCGTCACGTACTTCTGTGAGTCATTAGTGTTAATTTTCAATTTCTTGTAGGTGATAGGGCAAGATTGGCAATAAACGCCAATTTGCATTGAATATTAATTTGTAATAAAAGTGATAATGCGTAAAGAAAAGCTCCTATGTGAACCCTACACCTCACTGGGCAACAATGAATATTCCCATGGCATAAGGCCTACTATGAGTCGTGGAATATTCCCGATAGGCTGGCGTCGCTGCTGCGTAAAAATAAAATTTCCCCTTGCGAGAGGCTGGCGTTGGGTTATCGAATAGGCGTGTGGTAGTGTTCATGATTAGTATCGCGTGGTTAGCATAGGACAGTATTATTTGCGTCAATTACTATTACGAGTACTGTAATGTTTAGTCAGTTAGAGACACAAATGCAGTGATATTCACTATCACCGGGAATATTTGCATTCGTCACGGAATCAGTGTAAGTGTAATAAATAGCTAAAATTAATTTGTAGTAAATAATTTGACTTTTATAGCTAATAGTAATAGCTAATAGTAATGTTTTCTGTAATTTTGGGTTGCTATTAATTGGCGCGAATTTATGCTTAGTATTAATTCGCAAACAAATATTAAAAGAAAGCTAAACGATTCCACGCCAGCAGTGCTATGGTACTGACACTGCACTGTGCAACAATGAAAGTTACCTTTGTCGAAGGCTAGCTGTGGGTTATGGAATAGTTGCGAGAGGTACCGCTTGATTAGTTTGTCTTGTTAACATGAAAGAGTTTTGTTTTAAAACAGGGTACTTTTACGAGTCAATGCAATACAGCCGCGTGGAGCTATAACTCAGTTAATTTTACAGTCACCAGGAAAATAGGTTTCGTTCACGTAGTCAGTACAAGTGTAAAAATGTAATGAATATTAATTTGTAATTTCCTGTTGTGAAATTGATCCAAATATGGAATGTGTTAAAGAGACCAATTCAAGGAAAACGCTACGTAACGAAAGGATTGAGTTTCGTGGCGATAACGATGTGCACAGCATCTCCCGCTGTGTAGATTGCCGAACAATAGTGCCTATGATGTACTATTGATTAAAGCTAGCGTAACATCGTTTTCGTATATACCTTGCAACAGCTGAACCTTTAATTACTGTGTATGTCGAAACGGTTTTCCATTCATTTGTAGTTCTGCATTGGGGGAAACATACGGGAAAACAAAGAAGCAAGACACTCGTTCCACTCACGATTGTTCCAATTTATGTGGTTTCCTAGTAGTCTTCTCTACTTTTTTTTTCTTTTGGCGGGAAGCATTCCTTGACAAAGTGGAGACATGCTGCACTCAACTTTTCTTTCACTCTTGCCGGCTCTTTCATTTACTGAGATGGTAGCCAACAAGAAAGACACACAAGTCTCCGGCAAAGATAATTTTACCTTTTTTGCTATTTACCCTTTTTTTGGGGGTGGAACCTATCTCTCTTGTTTTAAGACGCCACAGCCTCCGTGGCTGCCTTTTGCTTCCAAGATAGATATAGATTTTTTCGGTCTCTAAGCTCGCCATTATCAGTTCTTTCTTTCTTTTTTCCCCCAAAAATCATGGATTTCTCTTTTTCTTGGCGCTGTTTTTCCCCTTTAAAATGTTGAGACATGTGGATATGTGTGGGCTCGGTAATGGTAGGCATGTCATAGCACCAGATAGGCCTCCGCTTTTCCTGCGGGGGTTAAAAGAGAAGGTTCATGCTTCATGAGCCCGGAAACAAATTGTTATCGAACTTCTACAGCTCCCAGCCAGTCCCTATAAAGCTTTCTTGCCGAAAACCGGCCAAGCAAAAGTGTCCGACGCAGTTGTGTGGAGTTTCCTTTTCCTCCCGCTTTTTTTCCCTTCTCTTTTCCTCTCTTTATTTAATAAAATCGAAAAGAAGAAGAAGAAATCTTCACGTCTTGCTTTTCTTGGGCCAAGGGAATGTTGAGCCTATAAGAAGATGGCCTTCCTATGATATAAAACCCCCATGTCTTTTGTTTCTTATTGCATGTCCTTGTCAGTGTTGCGACCCTCCCGATGCCTGGATAGAAATCCCGCCTACGGACCCCATGGAATATGAAAAACAAATAAAAGCCGGATTTCGGAATTGGCGGAGTGGGATAGAAAAAAAAAGGACTTAGAAGTTTTTGTTCATTTTTCGTTTTGGGGGCAGCCAGTTCGCATCCTGTTAGTGGAAAATCGAAGCCTCACAGTCTTAGCGTTGGTGTGGGTCTTGTTATGCGCTCCTGATATGGCGTCTTGCATCTTGTTCAGACTTGTGGGGCACGGGAGTCTCGCTGAGCGTTTGGGCAGCGATGAAGAGTCGCTTGGAACGCAGCCAGGATAACCGACGGCGATTGGTGTAGCTGCAGTAGCGCTGTAGGGAACCAGCAGACGTCCAAGGGAAGTCCTGCAGACGAGAGAATAGAGACACAAAAGCGAGTTCGTTAGGTTAGTCTATAATTTAGCGTTTAAATAATCCCCAAAGAGGGATGGGGTTATTTGAAAAAAAATGAGGCGCAATCCAAGGAGAAAAGAGAAGGAAAAAGAAAAAAAAGGAAAGAATGAGAGGCACTTGTCTGCTCGGTAACATTTATATAGAAAAGGTGTGGGAACATTGGTCCACGTACTTGATGTTGCTGAAGACCAAAGATAATTATACCTAAGTTCAGGGACTTTTGGGGTTGGTGTACACGCACACGACGGGGTTTGGGCACAGGAAAGAAAGAAAGAAGAGGAAAAGATGGAGTGCAAAGTAGAATAAGGACTTGCTCGTTTCTTCTTGCAGTCAAATTGCGCTGCAGAGGAACGTTGGAAACCCCCCCTCTAGCATGCAAGCTCACGTTTTTGACCGCCATTCCGTGCGCCGATTTGCTGGTTGCTACACATCAGGGGCCCCTGCCAAAGCTTAAAGCTCTGGAATGGGTTAGTAGAAGTTTTAAAAAGGGGGGAAAAAATAAGAAGAGGAGAGGGAACTAATGTCTGGGAAACTTGGAGCTAAGAATCGAAAACCTTGATTATGAAATTTAAGCGAGCTCACTTTCGGTTAAGTGGTGCTTTCTGAGCCAGGATACTTGAAAAAAATGGCGTCCTCTGCTGCGTGGTTCCCGGATGCCAACTGGTAGAGCAAGGCGGAAGAAAAAGCAGACTCTTTTCTTGCTGGCTAGTCGGTGATTTATTGGTAGTAATTTTTTAGAGCTGGATTCGCTAACGTTGTCTTCGCTGGGATAGGAGCCATTCTTCTTAGTCGCGAGGAATTCTTGTAGCATTTTCCTAACGACATTTTCTTAAACCTTATCCGAGATTTTCGGAAGAAAAGAGAATGAATGTGGTTGCTTTGGGTAAGGCGTGGGCAAGAAAGGGAACGAGTTTCTTGAAAAGTACAGCCGAGCTTCTATTGACGAGAGAAAAAAAAGTCTCTTGCCAACGCAAGAATGCTCAACAATTTTGCGATTATTCAGTGTTGGTTCAGTTTTCTGTTTAGTTAATTAATTTTAAGGTTAAATCAGTGTACATTCAGGTAGAATTTCCAATTCAGCGTTAGTGTCAATGTTTTGTGGAGCATTCGCTCTTAGATTTACACAACTGATATAAGATTGAAATTATTTTTAGAATTGTTTTAGAATTGATTATTCTGGAATTGAATTCTTTAGAAGCGTTTTGGAATTGGTTATTCTGAAATTGAATTCTTTAGAATTGTTCTAGAGTTTATTATTCTGGAATTGGATTCTTTAGAATTGATTATTCGGGAGTTGAATTCTTCAGTTCTTTTAGAACAGATTTGTAACTTATTGTAGTGCGGTTCAATTGTCGTTGCAAGTGTCTTTCCGTTACAATCTCACAGTCTCCATTTTCACTTTGCAGCTCAATTGCAGTTGTCTAGTATCTGGAGGTGTGTCGAAAGAATTCAAAGCGAACATCTCGTCAACGCTTGGAGGAACAAATTGGCAGTTTAAATAGACTTTACCAATCCTTATAACAAGCTTGCGTTTGTATCAGGAACATTCACAGGGCGTGTAATAAAAACGACTAAACCCAAGTATCCTATTCTGTCCACAGGGCACTGGTCACAATGAAAGGTCCCTTAGCAAGAGCCTTCCTGTGCGTTAGGTGAAAACGAATACACGATGCGGCACGCCGCTCACGCTAACCAGGCGGTACTGTGCAACAGCGAAAGTTCCCATTGCGAGAACCTTGCGGGGGCCTGTAGAATACAGGCAAACTTCTTTATTCGCGGGGGATACGTTCCACCAAAATGCCGGGAATACGGAAACCGTGCGGTTGGAAAACAGGGACGCGTTGCAAGGTTCCGAAGGAAGAAAGATACACGATAGCAAACAACTTTTATTTACGTTCACTACACACGACGGAAAACTTAACTGTTATAAAATTAGCGTATTGTGGTTATGAATTTGGTTACTTTTTCTTGTTTACGTTGCTTTTGAGAAATACTTGACGAAGAATGAAAGCCGTCAAATATTTCCCCGCGAATAAGGAGCCTGAACTATATTCGATTTGCGAACGGATGGCGTGGGCCACCGCGCACGCAAATGCCGTGCGGTTAGCATAGTGTCCTTTGCAGGCGTCGATTTGTTAACGAGAATTATATAGTATCCTTATAAAAAAACGGACTAAAACAAACGGTTACATTTAAGCGTACACTGTAAACAAAATTTGTAAATTTACAATTGCAGCAAAAAATTATAAGGACTTTAATGTAAAAATACTTTAAAAATGTATTTCTACAACAAATTCGTGGTTAAGAATTCAGTTTTTTAAGTATTTTTACCGTGATGTCCTTGTACTTTTTTGCTGCACAACGAATCATTGTAAATTCTCAAAATAATTTTTTACAGTGTAGTACATTCGGCAAACGTGAAAGTTTCCATTGCAAGAGCCTTATTATAAATACCTTACTGTAAGTTACCAAATAGTGAAATATTGACAGCTCTGAGCAACAATGAAAGTTCTCATATCAAGAGCTTTACTACAAGTTACTGAATAGCGACAGGATAACGTTACTGGGCAACAATGAAAGCTTCCATCGCAAGAGCCTTAGGGTGCATTTTATCGTGCACGCAACTGATCAACTGGGCTGGTCAGTTAGCATAACTGGCGTTTTGGCGTGTACGCAACTAGCTCGACAGTCCTTTTGTCGTTAACGGAGCAACTGAAGGGCTCGGCGCGAAGCCTTTTCGTTCTACTGAGCTCAAGGAGCACGGTAGAACTGGAGACAGCCTTTAAGTCCCACCCACAAACAAATTTTAGCGCGTAATCGCATAGTTCACTGCAGTTGCTGACGCAGGTTTTATATTTTATTTGTGTTGCTCGTTTGTGTTGCCAGCTGAGTGGACTTTCAAGTAAACCAGGACAACACAGAAACACGGGACATGGAGAGGACTCCAATGTTTACATACAACAGCGCTGCACGGGCGTTTTAGCCTCAACGCAAGTTGGAACTGATTAGTTGAACGCAGACTTGCTCAACGGTCGTTTTATTGTCAACGGAGAAGAGAACTGGCGAACGGATCAGTTCACGCTAAAATACACCCTTAGTATAAGTTACAGAATAGCGACACGTTGACGTCACCGAACAACAATGGAAATTCCCCTTTTAAAAGGCTTGCTTCGTGTTACGGATTGTCCATCAGCAAAAAGTTTTCAACAACCGTGTATTTAACGTAGTTTTTTCTTCCGAAGTTTTATAAAGAAGTTCAGTTGCAAATCACGCTTTCTTTCCCATGCGAATTGCAAAATAACGGATTTCTTTCTTAACATCATTATTTGCATCTGCATCATAACTTGTACTGTTTTTCCTCCACTTTAACACGGTTCGTTAGCTGAACCAGTCGTAAGTCGAAGCTCGGTTATAGGCCGCAGAAGGTCTTATCTACCCTTTTTGTAGGGGTTGACTGCGATTTTGCGTATCTTTTCTGTTGCGTTGTGTCCTCCAGTCCCCGAACGCTCGCGAGGGCTGTGTCGAACTACGAAGAAGACAAGATTGGGGCCTTTTTCAAGCAACCGGGGAGAATATTTTAAAAGCGGGGTGTATTGGTCCTCTCTCTCTCCCTTTCAGTCTCTCTCTCCTTCTCTCACTCTCTATCCACTATATGCAAGTCTCCTTTGGGTGTCTAAGCTTGGATGTATATACCCTTAGCTGCAGCAGTTGTCTTCATAAATCTAGCACGTGATTTTCCAGATGAAAAGACCCAGGGTTGGATTTCCTTGAGCTCCCAAGATTTTTGAGTCCGAAAATTCTCTCGTTTTGCGTCCTTCGCTTCCGAAGCTGGTGGGTGGGCCTAGCACCCCCCAACTCCTCCCTTCCCTGTCCTTATCTCTAGTTCAAAGTTCATTAGCATGGGCGAGTAATCAGAACAAAGTTTTCTCGAGGCAGAAGGAGTGGTCCCGGGGATTGATGACTGTATCTTCTCTCCCCGAAGAAATTTCTCCCTTTTTTTTCGTTCATTTTTTTGACTCCAGGTATAATATAGTGTGTGTGTTCGCAGCGGGGATTGCTAGCGTGATTCCCTTACTCTCCTCTATGGATGTACAACGGGCACCGAATCCAAAGAGGGGAGGTTCAGAAACCCCAGTGTCTTATCACACATAATTACCTGCTGCTACTCCTTGCTCGTACTTTCCGGGGGCTGCGGCAACGCGAGACTCTCTCTTCCTTCATCAAGCAACTCGTCTTAACAATTTCCCGGGAGAATTTCCTCCCCGCAACGCCAGTTGGGTCTGGGCCGCGTATTTATCGCTCATCAGAAGATGGACGCTTATTGCTGCGGTTTTAAAAGCTCCTTATGACGATTTGGAGCGTGTAAACCGGACAAGTTGTGAAAGACACCCCCGAACAGGGTGAAAAAAGCCAAGTTTTATGGTACAGAGCAAAAAAAGGGGGTGAAAATCCCGTACCGGGGCCTTTTCCGCGTTCCCGCCATTTTTAGCATACGGGGCGGACCAGCTGGTGTTCGAGGTAAAGTAAAAAGGCTTCCCCGCCCGAAAACCACTGAATGGCCTCGTAATTTTATGCAAGTGCACATAAACATCATGGCAAAGTGGCCATCAAGCACTCACAATCTTTCATGTTTGCCTCGGCAGTTGTGTGCGTTTAGAATAAGCGAGAGAAAGAGAGAGGAAATCGCCAACGCAGATCTGGTGTGTGTTATTTCGTGATCTCTCCCCTTTTTTTGTTGTTGTGGGTACCAGGTCCAGTGTGTGGGTGCTGGGCTTTTCTTTTTGTCGCCCGTTGATTCATGCCATCGTTACATAAACTTTCACACCTCGATGTACCACCCCCCACGTGGCGTGAAACTAATTTTAATTGTCAATGCGGCGGTGCTAAAGTTCGAATGAGCTATAATGGTCGTCATATCTGTCCGGAACGGTTATAAAGGAGCCGGGAAGGTCACTCCCACTTGTATACGCGATAAGCATGCAGCAGCAGTGGTAGTAGTAGTAGCGGTAGTAGTACTTGCCTCATCCATACGTCCAGTTGCTCGACCACTCCATAATCGTAACTTAGGACCCTGGTCCAAGTCTGTGTTGTTGTCTTTTCATTAAGTCGTTTTATTGCCCGTTTTATCGTCTTTCACTGTCACGGAAACGCGGCAAAGGAATTGCTAGGTTTACCCATTCAGGGAATGTCTTTTGCTTGAGAAAGAAAAAAAAATCAGTCTTCCACATCGTGTGCTCGAAATCTGCCGCCCAGGAAAAAAGAAAAAAAAAGAAATGTAGATTGAGAAGATGAGTGTGAAAATTCATGCCTGGAGAAACTTGGCGGGGGTGAAAGAGAAACGGGAGAGTAGGCCAAGCTGCAAATCTGACTGGGTTATATGCTTTTCGCCAGCTCGTCATTGCTATCAGATGGGGCGCTCGTATTTCACGGAGGGAAAAGGCACCCAAAAAAGTGTATATCCGACGGTGTTGGGAAGTTAAGAACTTTTCTTGTTTAAAAAGCTTAAGAATTGGGGCATTTTTCCACCGTTCCTTTTAAGTTGCAAGTGTGCCCCAGCGTCGGGTAAACATGGTCTTAAATTCAGAACGGGCGTCAGCTGCTTAGATCGCTCCTTTCCAACCCTTTTCAATATACGCCTGCACGCAAGGCACGGCTGCCATTTTTTTTTCATCAGGCACTTTTACCCACCTTCACCCCACTTTTTTCGGTAAAAGTGCCCCAAGTAAACGTCATTTAGGGGGCTTTTAGGCAACGGGCTTTACTTTCAGGGTTGAAAGACGCCCAGCAGCAAGACTGACGCCCAAGATGCCCCTTTTAGCTTAATGGGGGAATGCCTTTCTATTCACGAAATTACTTGGTGCAATTTACTGTTCGCTGATAATTAACATGGGTTGTAGACAGTTACCAGCTTTCTGCAACCTTGGTCGCTTGTTTTTCTTTTTTCTTTTTTTTTAAGTAACACGGACTTGAAGCTCAGGAGGACTAGACTCGGGATTGTTGTGGTGTACGGTAACGTACACAGTACTTTTTTTAGTTTTCATGAGTAAGGGAGAGCAGGCCAAGACTCAGGATTTATTGCTGCAGTCCACAGATGTGACGGATAGAGTATTGATACTTTCATAAATTTTATGCAGGAAAGGGGGCGAGTAAGAGAAGACGTATAATAAATTGTTGTAAGGCACAGTTGTGACATTAGCAGTGGTACACATGCAGATAGTGAGAGTTAATTTTAATTTTGGACTGGTCAGTAATTTTGGGGTAGTTGTATCCCAGTTTCTTATGTTGTATTAGTTGTATTAGTTGTATCAGTTGTATCCCAGTTTCTTATGACCTGAGCCGCTAGTCTTTTCATGATAGGAAGGATTTGGAGTACAGGACAGTATTTGGAATTGATGGTTCAAATACACAGTTTTAACGTGCATAGTCCTCTGCACAAGTTTTGGCGGAAGGGAAAGTAGAAACTGAGAGTGTCTGATTTGATTTTGATTGTTAGTTAACATTGGATGTGCCCCAGTTTTTTATGACCTTGGCAGTCAGTCCTTTCGTACATAGAAGGATTTGAAGTTCAGGACGAGAAGACTCGGAAGTAATTCTAATTTTGACTGGTACACTAATTAACACTGGGTAGTCGTGTCCCAGTTTCTTATGATCTGAGGCAGTGAGTCCTCTCGTTCGTAAAAAGGATTGCGCGTTCCAGAAGCGGAGGGCGAGGAATTGATTGTTATAGTACCGAGTTGTAACGTGCAAAGTGCATTATACAAGTTTGGGCGGGAAAGGGAACAGGAACTGAGAGCTCACTTGACTGTTTGGGCTTTCGGTTGGGTAATTGCCATTGTATAGACGTGTCCCAGTTTCTTGTGACCTTGGCCGCGTGTATTTTCATTCCTCAAGAACGATCCTAAGAAGTTCAAGGGGACAAGACTCGGCTTTGATTGTTGTGCAACCTATACCGTGCTTTTACAAGGATCCCCAAGAAAGAGAGCAGGAACTGAGAGTTTTGTAGTAAAATTTTATATTAGGACAGTTTTACGCCAGGTTTTCTGTAACCGGGGTTTTTTTATGAGACGTTTTTCGCGCCATAAAAACTCTTTTTAAGTTCTTTTTAGAACCCGTCCCCCCCAGAAAAAGGCGCACGAGAGCCGAGGCTGTGTTGACAGAATCTGGAAACCGGCCACTTTCCAGCATTGATATGGCATGGCACTTTGATTGCCCCCTTTGCCTCCTTGTCGCTCAAGACCCGACTTTCGGGGGGGTTTGAAAAAGCGAAGGAACCATGACTAAAAAATCCACCCCGGCACCCCTTTACGCTTTGATTCCGAGCGAGTCCTTTTTTTGAGGCAAACCCTAGAAATGACAATAAAAGTGAACCAGAGACAGAAACATTTCGACCACAAAAGTCTAAATTCCTTTTTTCCAACTTGATGGTTGACCCGAACCTTGTTGTAAAAAAAATCCGATCCGGACCCTTTTTTACGACTAGGCCTGCTTCGAGTTACGCCAGGGCCTAGGAAAAAGGGGGTAAGGGGGCTAAGTGTAAACCCAGGGCTAGTCCAATCCGGAAGGCCTGGCCCTGCCAATCTTGAGCCAGCTGTAGGCCTACAGCCTAAAAAGGGGGAGGCCTGCAGGGGGAGGGGGTGGGTGAGAGGAGGTGGAGGTGACGTAAGGCAGCGTGAAAACTACGGAGCCTGGGACTATCTCGCGGCACGTTTATTGAGCTCCGCCTAGGGTGCTAAAGCGGCCGCCAATCGTAATGCTCAAAAGGGATCCATAATGGCCGCCGTCCTTCAGTTTCTCTCCTCTTTTGTTCCCCTGGCTTATCCTTAGATATGACGGCCTCTTTTTCCCTGTAGAAAAAAAAGGATCTCACGGGGAGTAGGTCTAAACAATTTTTTTAAAAAGGGGGTGAAAAACCTTAATTTTTTTCTTCCGGGTTTTTTAGGGGATAATACCTGGAAAGCAATGCGGCGTTATGCGTTGAAGCGAGACAAATGCGGGCAAAGATAGCCCCCCAAGTTTTATTTGGGCGCAATTACGGTGTTGAGGAAGTTTGAGGGTTACGGGGTTAAAAGGGTGCAAATGTGCTACAATTTAAAAGAAAAGAAGGTAGAAAAAATGAAAACAAGACAATTTTTTTAGGTTTTAGGACCCAAAAAGATGGTGAGCGTAATAATTGTAATGGATTCGCACGCTAAGCCGTTTTTCGTGTCGTGTTGTTGTTTTCTTTATGTATTGGAAGAATTGGGTTATAGGAAAGGCTTGGCTGGGTTGAAGACTCAATTTTCGGTTTGTCCCTTTTTTCTTGCCTTGTCTGGTGTGTTGTGTTAATTCTTTTTTTTTCGATGTTGGGTAATTACAGGCTGCGCTTAACCTTGCGAGAACATGGGAGCTGAAGGGATTGCTGGAGCTAAAGAAGAAATAAGAGAAAGGCGAGAGGAGGGGACGTCCAAAACTCAAGACGGATGGCTTGGATGGACTCACTTAGCTCATTTATGCAACATTGTGTATTTTTGTTTCACGCATCACCTGATGGAATTCCGAGTCCAGCGAGCAGAGCGTGGACCAAGCCAAGCGCCTTCGGTCTGCGGGAAAAAAAGCGGGCGTTGTGAGCGGTGCCCGACAAACCCAAGTTGGTTGTGCGGGACCGGCGAGCAACCATGGGGACTGTGCACGTTCCCATGCCACCGGCAGGCAGACCGAGGGAAGCCGGCTCGGTTCGGGCTAGGGCCGGCTTAGCGTGATGGCCCTGAGGTTTTGGCTGGGCGATTACTGCGCCAGTCAGTCCCGAGAAGTCAACCGCTTCAGACTTGTGTTGCGTATGATACGCTGGATTTGCATCGCCTTGAATTGGCTAATCAGTGGATCAGTTACACGGTGATCAAGCCATTAAAGGGATCTTAATTGCTGCTATAAACAGCAGGTAAGATTGTTTTTTGTTGTTTTTTTTTGCGGAAGCGATGGGGTTATAGCTGCAGCCATTTTCTCAAGCGAAGGCGTGACTTTTTGCACAAGTTTTGCAGTGATTTATTTCCGGAGTTTAGTGATCAAAGCTTAGTGGAATAGTTTTTGTTTACTTTAGTGTGACAACCAATTAAGCTTAGTTCGGTGTACAACAATGGGCTAGCACTAGTATTACTGCAGAAATAAGCAGAAAGTGGAGCAAGGGCGTGCAAGTTAATGTCTTTTGGTTGGTAAATTCACGTCGGTTTTTGCAGTCTTTACTGGGAATTAATTAAACTTCCACTGGTGTGGATAGTAATGAACGGAAGTTTATTTATTGAGTTCGTGGGAAGATCAGTGTTAGGTGGAGGAGCTAGCATAATAAGCTTTCTTTTTTTGTAGGGTTTTAAGCTCGCTTTTGTATTGGTTGGCATGTTTGTTAAACTTTGCGCTTGCTTTTGTTAGGCACTAAGTACACAACTTCTCCTAATTTACGGAGGTTACCCCACCTATTGTTGAGCGATATTTGAGCACAGTTTCGCCGCTAATTTCTTCCTTTGTGTTCTATGAGTCTTTGAATTCGCCGTCGTGAACTGAAAACTTCGACAGTCTTAGTAATCCTAATGTAAAGGAAGAATATGTTAAAGTATCAGTTTAAAGAGAAATATAATAATCAGTGTGTGAAAAGTATTTACATATAAACTGTCTATCAATTATTATTTTATTTTTATATTCGACTATTGGTGCTAGTTTAGGTATTGCTGCAGTGTTAGTTTCACAGCAGTTTAAACAGGTAATGCTATTAACGTAAGCAAACCGTACTTCTAAGACTGAAATTGCAGAAAAGATGGAATTACTTTAAAACGTAGAAAGACGGAATTACTGAAGAAATGTTCATATAAAATTAATATAGAATATGTTTAGGACGGATTTATTTAAAAAATAGAATACCTAAGAAAATACGAAGGGCAAAGCAAGAGAACGGAATTAAAGAGACAAGATGCTGCATTTTTAAAAATTGGGTTTCTTAGTTTTTGCTTCTTAGACAGCTAAAGTCCTGACAATTGCTATTTCTTTCTAGGATTCGTTTAAGTTTTATATATACACATATCACGTAAGCATTACACACATTTCTAGAAGTTGATTAGTTTAATATTTAAACTTGTTCGAAATGTTTGTTAGTTCCAGGTTTGCCGTAAAGTAATTTTTTCCACTCTTTTAAAGAATTATGCCGTTATATCCTTGATGCTTTTACTAGCAGTTAATTCGATTACTCACAGCTTTTCTGGTTTCACCACACCTGGAATCGAAACAATCAAATAGATGTTAGTACAAAAGAGTTCAGTCCTTTTAAATTGCAATAATTCTATGAAAATACGTCGCAGCCAGATCCATAACAAATCGTCTTAAAATCGTTATCATTCACAATCGTCTTAAAAACATTCCGTCTTTAAGCAAAAGAGTGTCTTGCTTCAGCAGTCTCTTTAACAGACACTTAGAACAACTTTTACGTAAGTTTTAAAGTAAAATAACCTTAAAAATTTTAGGGAAGCTTTCCAAAAGTGTAGCGCAAATTAAACCAAATTTGACAGATAATAGACGAAAACGGGAAGAAAAACGGTTCAAATAAACATTGCTCAAACTGTTCTGGTGACACTACAAAAAAGTTATTGTTTTTTATGAGAAATGTCTTGGAACATTTGGGGTAATTTCTTGTTCAGGTTATTTTTCTTTAAGAGTACTTTTAGCATGTTCTCTCGAGGAACCTGCTGTAAGAAATATTTTAGAACGTAGGTGATGATGAAGAAATTATCTTGTCGGATAAAAAATTGTGATGGTCCTACACCTTCTAGGAAAAGAAAGGCTTTAATTGTTGCGAAATGCGTATCATGGTTCTCAGCCAGACGGTTCGCTAAGCGTTGTGGAAAAAAATACGTAATCGTTAATGGGTTTGCGTCCGCTGGTAATGGGATACCTATCGTTCTTTCTTCCACCTGTATTCCCCACTGGTATTAGTAGTGGTATAAACCAGACCGCACAGTGTGGAGCTTTCAACCTGTAAATTGTATAATTCAGCCCGACGAAAGGATTTACGATTACAAGGTGCATTTACAGGTGGTTGGTACAGTTTTCCTGCGGAAAGTGGGTCCGGATTAGTACATTCGGCATTGTTAGTACTGTGAGCATATGACCGGTGCAATAATTTCTGTGGGATGAAGGAGGGGAGAAATTTGAGAACGGTTGGGTATGTCAACCCCGCACATTCTCGTTTAGTTTTATGAGTACTCGACACAGGTTGTAATGGCACATAAAACTGAAAGGGACCTTTTGGGCAAGTACAGAAAAAGTAGCTACTTGGGCGCTGTTGGAGGGTGTGAGATGGCGTGTAAAACGCGGGGAGGGGTAGAGACGGAACGTAGGGAAATTTGGCGAACCGCTCATTGGCTATTGTGACGCGCTTTAACGGCCACTTAAAACTTTTTACAGTTAGGGTATTTTAACAGGAGGGTAACCAAAAGTTGCTAATTAGTACAGCTTGACGTTGAGGATGAATTGCAAGAATTATGGCCTTTAACCCCCGTGCGCGGTTGTTAACATGCTAAACTTTAACCCCACATTTCGCGTGACAAGTTAGAACAGAGGACTCAGTCCTGGATTTTGTTCGAATTTTATCAGGATAAAGCACTTATCGCCATCTAGGGACGCGTAGTCGCACTACGTTAGGCTGGCCGTGTCCTCCCAGCCCTTTGAATCTGATGCAGTCGAATGCTCAACGCTTTTCCACATTACAATAATGAAATTTTAGCTTGACTTATTTTTATTTTTTTGCTTTTATTCTAGTGAGACCCAGGAGCGTCGTGATTGGTGGAAGTAAACAGCCATTGGTGAATGACAGTTCGCCATTTTTCGGAGCCAGGTCAAGTCGTAAAACCCCCTGTCGCGAACAGCTCAGAAATTCGCGGCATATGGGGGGTGGTCAGAAACTTGACTGTATTGGCTAGAACCGCTTTCTTAACAAACCCGCACATTTCTGCGTTAGTACACCCTCCCGGGACGGGGAAGTTCCTAATTTCACGTTCAATCGCGTCGTTCGCTTAGAGGAGCGCGGGCTATCAAGTTGCGTCATCACCCGTTATGGGGCGCGGGAATGCGGTCGGCCTGGTAAAACGCGCTGTGTTGGGTGTGTGGCTTGCCTGGGTGAAGATGAGCTAAAAAGCCAAGGTCCGTAACTCCCCCTACTTTGGCCCCAAGACCACACCTTCTTCCTCCCCCGGCCGGGCAGGAAAAAACGAGCGCGTCGCGAAGGCAGCGGGCGAGCGGGACAACAACAAAAAAGAAGCCCGTAACGAATGCGGTGCTTATTGGTTGGTTTGCCGAGCAGACGCTGCCCTTGCGCCTTGGGCTACAGAACAGTCACGCGCGGATCATACACGTTTACATCATTGTGGGTGCCTCATATTCCTCCCGACAACAAACCCCGCTCCAGCTAACCCCCATCCCCACCCTCCGCTGGAAATTCCGCCTTCTACACCTCCGTACGCTATACTTTGCCTGCGCATCGACTCGCTTTTTCTTTTGGGGCTCCGACGACGACACCAAAACAACATTTACACCACCAACGCTGGGGATTACTACGAGCGGGAACTCCCTGCCCGACCACACTCTCATATACAGCAGAAGCGCGGACGCTTGCTCGGTACGGGATTTCGCAACAAAGAAAAAAGTTATGCAAGTCCCACGTTGGCGGTCGTCCTGAAACAAAAAAAAAAACGTGCTTGTGGATACGTCCAGTGTTCGTGTGCAAAACTCTTGCCAACAAGTCAAAGTGTGGATTCTTTTTTTTTTTACACGGGAGTGTTCCGCAATAGCCCAACCCACCCGAGCCCCCCGGATGAAACTCCCAAGGACCCGTTGTACAAAAAAGATAAGGCCGAGCCAGCAGGAACAGCAGCAGCCAGCGTTTCCCCAACCATTTGCCGGCTCCGTCCCCTTTCATTGCGCCTGTGGTGGAGGAAAAAGTTAACAAACGTCGTTGCGCCCCCCTAATCAGAGCCCGTGAACATTGTACGCTCGTTTAAAGAGGCCTTGACCGGCTTGCAGTGCAGACCTCGTTAGAACTTGTTAAGGAAGTAGGGAAAACCTGCCTTTTTTGTGCGCAAACTAACCAAAGCCAGTGATTTTCGAAGTGAAGTCTTTTTGCGTGGTTGTTAGCCAGTTTTTCCTCTTGGATTAATTAAACTCCCCTTTTTTGAGCGTTGCAAGTCATGGATTAAAACAGTGCGAACGGAATTCTGTTGGTAAAAAGTGAAGCCAGTTTTTGTGATTGCTGTTACTCTTTCGTTGTTGAAGACAGACCTCGGGGCAGAACTGTGTCGAAAATGATGAATTCTTACTTCGAACAAGCCGGGTTCTACGGCACTCACGCCGGCCAAGCTGCGGCCGACCAGGCGTACCGCTTCCCGTTGGGACTCGCCGGCATGAATCCCTACGGCGCGGCGGCGACCAACGCCGCGGCTCGCAATGCCCATCACCACCATCATCACCCGCATCACCCCGCCACCGCCGACCCGGCGTACGATCACAGTAGCTCCGCGGCAGCCGCGGCCGCTGCCGCCGCCTGCAAACTGTACGACCACCCTTACAAATCCTCCCCTACCAACGCTTCTTTAGTCGATTGCAACAATGCCAAAGATCCCCAGAACGCTTACAGTGTCGCGGCGGCGGCCGCCGCCGCCATCAGCAAAAACGGTGGCGGACCTGGCTCGGGCGACGCCAACAGTGCATTATCATGGGCGGCCGTCGCGGCAGCGGCGGCAGCCAGTGTAGTCCGCGGAGGCGGCACGCCCGGCAATAATGCTACGGACACTCTCAACACGTCCTCCCTTGCCTCACACCACGCCCGTTACGGCACCCCGATTTCCTCCGCCATGGATGTCAACTCGCATTCAGGCGGCAACAATGGCCTGGCCCCGTCCTCCCGCTCCCTGTCCGCCGTCACATCGTCAGGCGCCTGGAGTCCGTGTTCCCTCGGTTCGAATAATGCCGGCAACTCCGGCGCAGCCGCCTTGGACGGCTCACCCAACAGTCAACAATCGTCGCATACCTTTTACCCCTGGATGGCCATTGCCGGTAAGTTCAAACTTCCCAAATCTCGCCTGCCTTGCCACCGTGTGCCAAGAATCTTGTGCACGCTAGTCGCGCGTTCCTCTGGGAGCACTGAGTGCATTTTGAGTGCTGCTCCAAGATTTTCACTTTCTTCACTCGATGTGACACGTCACGCCCCTATGATTCCATAGGATGTTACATTCCAGTGTAAACAGGTTTAAAATGACAGGACGCGATGCCCCTGTAGTGCTGTACTGCACCAAGTTCTTTGAAGAAAACGTTCAAAGAGCGAAACAAAAGTCCGTTCGAACTTGCTCGCAGGGTAGAATTCATTATTGCCGTCCCCAGGGAGGTTATAACCTTCATTGTTGCATGGTTAGTAATCCAGCCCCGTAACGAGTTTACGGCGACTTCCCGTTCACACTTTGATTGTTGCCTTTCTTAATTGTTGAGACCGAAAGTTGCCGTCAGACGTAAATGCTACGGGAGCAACACAGAAATTCGTTGTCTTTCACCCAAAGTTTAAGAATTCACTGTTGCCGTGGGGGGGGGAGCCTTTTAGATTTTGATGGTGGCACGGTAGAAATCATGGTCCCGTGAGGATTTTACGACTTGATTATTGCCTGCAATCATTGTTGATGGAAGGCGTGAGTGAATGAGGGCTTAAGGTTCCCTTAATAGGCAAATGATCTTTTTAAAAGGCTCGAAATGCGGGGTGTCCCCCCTTTACGACCAGAATAGTCACGTTGCGTGGTGAAGGAAGGCCCCGGAGAAACGCAGGTTCTTGTGAGGGTTGGGGGAGACGGTTTTTCAAGAAAGGATGCCAAGTTTTACAAGATGTGGTGCAGTTTTGGGTTGTGAAGGGGTCGTAACTCTTTCAATCCCAGTCGCCGTGTCGTGTGTCGCTCTGTTCCGTGGCAATGGCAAAGCCCCTTAGCCGGAGCTTATGCACCGAGAGAATCTGGTCGAAGTAGGAAGGAGGGGGGAGTCATAAAAATTGGAAACCGGTGCATTTTTCACAGAGGGTTTTTATTGCAGTGGGGTTCCGTCGTTGCCCTTCCCCCCCAAATCTTGGGAGTTCCAAGCCTTCTGGACGGGCCCCAGAATGAAATGAGAAAGAAAATCCAGGGTGGAACACACATTACGCACGAGAACGCGGATAAAAGAGTCCTCCCGACAACTTCCGTCAAAGGTTGGCCCTACTGCAGGAAGAACGGGACGCATTCCACCGTAACGCCACAATCCGGGCATTCTTGTTAGGTACTCATCAAGGCAAGATGGGCTGGCTTGATAATGAACGCGAAGGCTAAGCGTCCCGAAATCTGTTTACCTTCACTTGTCCTTACGGGAAGACGAAAGAGCGAGGCGAAACTGCCTCTTCCCCAGGAAAGAAAAAGAAGGAAAAAGGGAGGACTGTGAACACATGTAAGAACATTCTTGTCCTTGTCCCTGTGGAAAAAAGAGCAACACCACGCCAACGAGAGCGTTTACAGCAGTTAAAGCTGTGTTAATGTTAATGGTTGGATCTCAATGGCAATCTCGTTACCAACCACTTGTACCACATCATAAAATGAAGTACTGCGGGGCTAGCCGTACAAGGCCGTTAACAGGGCTGCGAAGAATGCCTGGCTGCAGATAAATGGGTGAGCAGTATGGTACGTAACATTATGATGCAGAGAATGAGGAAAAAAAGGAAGAAACACACTCAAGGGGTTAGATCATTTATAAAAGCGACAGGTGCGCAAAAAAACGTTGGGGCGCTGGAGGAAATTAGCATCTTTTTTGTCTTGAGTAAACACTTACAAATGGACAACAGGTGCCCGTCGTCTTTTTCCCCCCGTCACAGTCGCCAATGTTTTTCTCCTTTATTTTATTTTTTTTTAAAAAAGTTTCTTTTTTTAAGGAAAAGAAGCTTAAGCAGGTTCAAGAGCTTGGGGCGGAGACTTCCCTTCTGTTATTTTTTTGTAATTTTTTCCCAGTGTGTAATGCGCATTTTTCCGACGTTTTAGGGTCATTAGGTGCTTCTAATAAAGGACCGTAGCTCATAAGAACAACAAACGGGGTTGATGTAGGGCTCTTGACTGTTTTATGACTGTTTAGACTGCGTTATTATTTGTATAGACAGTCGTATACAGCCCTGGTGTAGGGACCCATAACCATACGCCTTAGAACCCGGAGCTAAAGTGGCTTTATTGCGGTTTTACAACACTATCCACCACCGCTCGTACATTCACAGACACACACGAGATCTGGGTATTAGGCAGTACAGTACTTAGTACTTGTTGAATTCGACTACCGAGACCCGTGCCTGGCAGCGTAAATTGCAGGTTTGAAGCTTCGCGTGTGGCTTATAGCTCCTAGCAACGCAAAAGTGAAGAAAAAGTGTCTATAGTTTCATTCTTTTTTTTTGTCAGCTCCCGAAGATTTTTTTGTCCCTTTTTTGTATTGTATATCTTCATATAGTGGGAGGAGACGAATATTGTTGAAAGAGACATCACAGAGATAATCGAAGCTTGTCTTCTCCCCGTAGGGACACTTATAAAAAGCCTGTGGGACAACCAGGCTTTAATTTTTCTCCAGGATTGGCTTAGACCCCCGAATGATGAAGTTATCACTAGTCGTTTAGGCCTCTGCAAACGACACAGCTAGAAACCCAGAGCAAGAATGGTCACCCCCTTACTACTCGTCCCTTACAACATAACAAGATAAATAATGGTCCCAGTGTGGCTGTCTTCTGCCTTCTGGGTTTCCTTGGGCGTTTGCGGTGATGGTGGTTATGGTCACATCGGTCCTCCGAGTCGTTAGGCGACAGATAGGCCTGTAAGGGGGAGAATTGAAGGCATAGGGCGCTGCACTGGACATACACTCACAAGAAAAGCTATCCAACCCAACTCTCCTAGGCCGAACACACAGCGGTAGGCAACAATGGAAAGTTCGCCGTTTTGGAAGTGGCGAACTATTGCGAACTTCTGGGCAAAAATGAAAGTTCTCGTGGCAAGAGCATGTGGAGCATATTGTGGCTTACGGAACATTCTCGGGAGGATGACGTCACTGAGCAAAAATGGAATTTCCCATTGCAAGAGGTTGGCTCAAGTTTCGCGAATATTCACGATTGGGTAGCGCTGTTGGGTAAAAATGAATTTGCCCATTCCGGGAAGCTTGCATGGCTAAGCGTGGGGAAGTGTTTCCCGCAAGTGCCGTGGCGTTAACTTTTTTTAAAGAAAATAATTATTATTTATTGAGATGGGGGTTGACTCGCTTAGCAGGCACTACGCTTGTTGTCACCCGAATTAGCATTCTTGCCCTTGGAAAAAGTCATTGGCATCTTAAGCCTTTTATAAGCTAAGAATTTCATTAACTCGCCATTTTTCCTCCCTTGTTAAGGGGTCTTAAGGGTTTTATGGGTATTGGAAAGGCTCGGGACTATAAACCCACCCCGGTACTTTATTAAACGAGTATTAGGAAGTTGTGTGTTGATGGAATATTGAGGGGTATCTTGTTGGTGTGTAGGAAGGATTTAATGAGCACTAGCTCACTAGTAAAGGGGGTTTCGGTAGAGAGCTATTTTTTTCTTATTTTCTGTTGAGGGAAGTCAAGTTGAGTTCAGTTAGAGGACGACGACGACGAGAAGGAGAAATAGTTTGGGGAGAAAAGAGCAAGGGCTTGTCTTAAGGCATGAGTTATAGGAGCGATAAAAACGACGCCGTAATTTTTCATGAAGGAAAACTTTTGCCTTGAGCCCCGTCCTCTTTGTTATGGCATTTGGTGGGGTCTTTTGTGCGACTGGGGCTTTAAGTAAGAGCAGTAAAAATGGAGGGTCTCATATATGGCAACTTTTTTGCCAATGTTTTCATTCACAACGTGAGAACAATGGAAAAGAAATTCGTGGATATTCGTGGGATTTTTTTTCTTTTTTTTTGCACGACATCTGCTGCTTCCTATGCGCTTCCTGGTTCATTTCGTTGTGGTGCATGCTCCGCCACGTGTGTTGGCCGCCTTATTGTTTACTCGGGTTGCAGGTGTGATGCGCCAGGCGGCCATCTTTCAAAGTCCCTACCCCGGCTTTTGTCTTGCTTTCTCCTGGCTTATATGGCAAGGAGCGTTTAATCATAGCCGGGCGATGAATAGCGATAGACTTAGATGGAGCGATTGGGAAAAAAGGGGTGGGTGGGCGAGACACACCACACGCGAAAAAAAGTGCCGTAAGAAGCGGAAGGAGACCAAAAAAGCGAGAATCAGGTGCAAAGGTTAGTGCTACTGACGTGTCCACAAGACAAAATAGCTATGTGAAGAGGAAAACCAGCACTAGCCATATATCCTGGCCCGGAGAACTAAAGGCATGCTGGAACACACAGGACGCCATCCATTTCGACGACGACTTACTCTCATATCCCTTCCTTTCGCTTTTTTTGTCTTTTATCGGCCTGGAATTTTGGTGGGTAGCTCGCATACTGCTGCTAAGTTGTGTACAGGATTTTTGGGGGGGGGGGGTAGGTGAGGGTACCGGGGGTGGGAGTGATGATACCCAAGTATCGTTTATCGTTTGTCTTGATTTACGTGCGTGGTTAGGTGCACAACCCTTTCCCAGGGTCACCTATATGCTTTTCATCTTGGAACGTCAGGGAATTAATTGTCGTCCATCCATTATTGGCCGCGTTACTGGGCGGATTTTTTTATTGCATTTTTAATACACAGCGCGGGGACTGGCATGTGCCCCCCACCTGAATGCCAACCGCATTGATGTAGAAAAAGAGTATTATATTTGGGCGGATTTTTTGAAGAAGTAATGGGCATTGAGGTGCAGATTTTCTGGGGAAGGAGTTGGAAGGATTTTTTTAGAGATGGGTTTGATTTTTCCTTATGGGAAGGGAATGTTTAAGTGGGATTTCTTGGAAGGGTTTTATTTTCCGGCAGGTGTGAAAATGTTTCGTAGAATGTGTGAAATACCGGGACGTACTGCTGTGATAGCACAAGTACGTGTTTGTTTGTCCGGAATTGGTAAATGAATTATGGGAAGTAGTTAACTCGCCAAGGTTTAATTAACTCAGTACGTTAAAAGGGAAGGGAGAGAAAAAAACGTGTTGGGCTAATTAAATGGATCAGGAGGGAAACAGGGGATGATTGAACTTGATAATAGCCCCGCGAAGTTGGCACTCGACTTGGATGCATTTTTTTTATGTAATGACACACAAGTGGCGATGGAATAAAAACATTCCCCCCAGAGCGGATGCAACGAGGGCGGGTTCTTTTCTTCGGAGGAAAGAGGATTTGAGATATTCCCGGCCCAAGAATGTATGAAAGATATGATCAGTGTTATATTACCAATTCTTTTTTTTAGAATAAGTGGAGACGCCGAACAGCTGTGGTATTGTTTTCTTTTAATTCAGTTACGCATATTTATGTACAGCGTACCGGTTTCAGATTTAATTGGCTCAAAGGCGATCAGTTTCCGAGCGAGACTCATCTTTCGGGGACTTTTGGGGGTCTTTGAGCCTTGTGTGTACTGTACTCTATGTAACAGGTGCGCTTTTGATTAGGAAAAGTAGCCCTTGTGAGACCAAAGGGGAACAGGACAATGTTCGTGTGTAGGTTGTTACTAGAAATGCGTTGTTCCTTGAAGAAATGTGGTTTGCATGCTAGATTTTAAACGCTTAAATTATAAAATTAAAAATGAATTTAAAAATGAAAGAAAGGGGAAAATGTAATAGGACTGAATCAAGAAATGTATTAAAAATAAATCAAGAAATGGAAGAAAAATAAAAGAAAGTCATTGAATTGAAATAGATAAAGAAATTAACGGAAAATAAAGGAAAAAATAAGTTTTAAAAAAATATCTGAAATGGAAGCAGAAGTACAATGATTTTGTAAAAATGTCCTGGGGCAGGTTGGTTCCGTTACCACTATGCTAAATAGTTTCGCCTGCAAAGTACAGTAACTCCACGAACGAGTGATGAGGGTCCTCGGCGATGTTTGTAATATTGCAAGATGTATAATCATGCTTAAGCGACCGGCGGTCATTAATTTAACAGATCCTTTGCGCCCAGTCCACCAGACAAATTCCACAGCTCGGATTTGTGTGCTGCTAACGTGGTTCAGGAATGATTCAATAGCCAGAAAAGTAGAGTGAATTACTGGCCACGTTCCCAGTGTCCTTTTTCCGCCATCTTTTTTCGTTCTCTCAGTGCCATCGCTAAGCTTTTATTTATCTACTGTTTATTTCTTTTGTATTTTTGTTTTTATTTCTTTAGTTTTATATACAACATATACATTTTCTTGACTGAGAGCAAGTGAGCTGGAATAAGGGTGTATTGCGGGTTGCTAACTTGTCTGGCGCTGATTTTGGTGTGGCAGAGCTAAACTGATTCACGCGGGCTTGTTAAGCATAGAAACGACTTATTTTAAGTTCCAGGAGGAGTTAAGCAACCCAAGCGGAAGGAGGGAGGGTTTTCGGGGGTGGGTTAGGGTGGCCAGGGTTCCTTTTCCTTTTTGACTTGAAGAAAGAGGCTGGACCCCATAAATCTTGTCGCTTGGCCGAACACGTAGACCCCGGGAGAAGCAGAAGAAGACGAACCGACCTTTGAAGTTTTCTTCCCTATCTTCCACCCTGAATTTCTTTTTTTTCTTCTTCTTAGATGTACGCCCTGCGTGTATGAATGTAGGGATGGGGGGTAGATGTGTGTATCAATGCGTTCTGAACTAGTTCTAACCCTAGTGGGGAGTTTCCGCTGATGCATAAAGATGGTGGGGAGGGCTTTTACCAGCTGCAAGTTCCCTCGTTTTTAGCGGCGATTTCCGTCCGTAGACCCGGAATTCCGCGTTTTAGAGGAGCAGTGGCGCAATCTGCGTCGAAAACGGCGAAGCTAAATTCTTACGAGGCTGTTCCACTGAAATATAGTAAATATAGCGAAAACTAGTAAAAAAGTAAAACATATAGCAAAACTAGTAAAAAATAAAACAAAATATTAAATAAGTAAACAACAAGACGAGAAAGTAGTAAATAAAGTAAATAATTAATAGCAGAATATTGTAATATAGAGGCAAAGGAAATGAATAAATAAAGTCATATCACAACTAAAAAAATAAAGTAAAATGTGCCATAAAAAAAACTTTCATATATTAATAGTATAAATAGATAAATAAAACATGCGGCACCCTATAATAAACTCGAACGTATAAAGGAAACCAAAGAGAGCATTAGCTTAGAAAACTAAATTACTAGAAAAACGTCAATTTTATATATAAAAAAGCGCTGATATATAAATAATAAAGCAATATAAACATAGCTAAAGAACAGTATTATATAAAGAATACATAAAGGGGGCGGCACTGTGTAGATAATGAGTAGCTTGAGTGAGGTGAGTTAGACGATGTCATGCTATTATTGACCTAAAGTGAAATCTAATTTGGAATTGTTACAATTTCGGGAGGGTGGGGGGCGGTTTTTCAACAATGACTGTGGTCTCCATTAGGTCTTGTTAATGACGTATGAATTGTAGCCACGCAGCAATAGTACATTAGGTACGTGAGAGCCAATTACCATTGAGGATTTTTTATTACTTCTTTTTTTTAATGAAAGAGCCGGTTTTATTTATTCTTTGTGTACCATAACGTAAAAGACGCCTTGGGGGAAAAGTTCTAACTCACGTATGCTAATGAGCGTAATAGTCAAATGAGGAGCAGGGAGATCTTTCTCTTTTGCTAGTGGCTTTTTGGCAGCCACTTGATTAGCCATCGTTAGTGATAAATCTTGGGGGCCTGTCAGTGACAGTGGTATTCTCATCAGCACCTCTGCTTGGAAATTCTTCCGGGGCTAGATTTCTTTTGTGTGTTACAGCCTACTGTAAAAAAGGAGGGGGGAGTTTTAGGTGAACGAAAAATAGGGATAGAGAGATGCGGAGAGAAAAAAAATATCCCAGAGTTGTGAAGCACTGATATCTTGAAAAACGCTCAGTTAAAGTTGGCCATTATATTGCATCGGCGTAGAGCATAATTTATGGCCTTTTGATCTCTTGATCTCTCATCTCGTGCTGGCCCTGGGAAGAAGCTGCTTTGTTTCGCTGTAGCGATTGCGTCGGTGGGAAGGCTACCTTCTGCCTGGAATGCGTTTTTGATAACGGTGGGGGTAACTATTTCCTCTTATTTCCCTTTAGTCGTTTTTTTTCTCTTTTCCGGGGGAAGAAAAAAAAGAATTCATGTGCAAAACCCTTTGGAGAGTGTTAAAAACGCTTTGTTTCACTTTGGTATCACGGTAAAGAAGAACAAAGAAAAAATCATGAAAAAGAGGTAGAGGGCGTCTCTAAGGGGTCTTGCCAGAATGCGGTTGTCGTTCCAATCCGAATTGGCCGGTCGGAAAACCTCCTTACTCAAGGGATTTCGCATGTCTTAGTTCGTTTTTTTCCCTGTAAGTGTCCGAGCAACCCTTGGGAGCGCCAGATATTGTTTGTGATTTTATTTCTTTGCAGAGAAAAAGAGAAACCGGTCAAGGATCGCCGCTAGTATATTTATCTTATTCACTTTTTTGTTTTTACTAAGAGAAACAATAAATTTAACCACGCCCCGACATGGGAAACTCGAACTGCTTGTTTAGTCAACTTTTGGGGGCGGAAATTTGGCCATCATTTGCAATGCTTATGCAAATGCCCGGGTTTGTTGCTACACAGGCTGGGTAAGCGGGTCAAAACTTCGCAGGAAGCTTGCATTTTATCAGCACTGGTTGGCGAAACAATTAGCCGCCGTACCCCCAAACCTTTGTTCAACAATGCGTGGAGTGTTTTTGTCGAGAAAAATCCTTAGCAGAAGGGATTTATTAGACTCCCCGAGTGAATTTAATGGAGTAAGTTACAGGAAGTCTGGCCTTGGGCGGTCGGACAAGAAAAAAACGCAACAAAACAAGGACTGGCAGTACTTATAGCTCGTTTCGTGTCCAACGTACAAAGTCGGTGGGCTGAATTGCTGTAATTACCCAGAGTAATTTCACAGTCGAAGAGAACCCGAGCTCTTCATATCCTTTTCGCCATTTCACACATACACAGGGACGGAAGGCGATTTCTTTGTGGAGGTATCGGTTTTTCAGCCGGGGGCTAAGTTTCCTTTGGCACCTAGTCAAGAATAATGTTCGTTTTCGGAGGAGACTTCCTATGGCGGTATCGGCCCCAGTATTGACCTTCCCAATACCCCGAGGAAGATAAAAGACGTATACATTATAGGAGCCTTTTGTTACTTTTACACATTTCCTTCCTTGTATCCCAATAGCTAGTCTGCGTTACTTACACGTTAGCTTCATCTTTTTTTTTCTGTTTTCCTGTTCGATCTTTTCCCCCTACCAAGTACGCCGGAGTGCTTGAATGCATTTTTTTACTTTCCTAGGACTGAAGCAAACATAGAGAGGAGGGATGATTCATGTGAGCTTGCGTGTGTGATGTCATTGGCCATTAGTTGGACACATTCGAGTGCACATACGTAGACGCTGTGCGGACGGGATAGGGAGAGTACGTACTGTACCCGTACGTACGGTTTCTTTGTGTTGCGGATGAACCAAAGGCCGATCTTGGGTATGCCTAACAGTTTCTGGCTGGCTGAAAAGTCTATCCCCCATATATACCACCCCTCCCACCCTCCCTAGACTCGTGCACCCTGGTTGGAGTAGAACTTGATGAGAAATGCATGAAGGAAGGGGAAACAGGGATACTAGGGTGCGAAAGGTCTAATGTGATTGAGAGCTGTGGAAGAAAGTATGACGAATACTAAGAGAGATCCAACCTCCCCCGACAAAGAATAAAAAAAAATATCGGGATTTATGGACAAGCCCAAGGAGAAAAGCAATGGTCGCGGATGTCCATCATAGCTGTTAGTAATCTTACTTGATAAAGCGTATAGACGCAACCCGAGCTCTTTCTCCTTTTGTTCTCGAAATTTCTTGCTGTCGGGTATACAACCCGAAAAAAAGTTTCTTTTACTACCAGAAAAAATAGGTCCAGGGCCAGAAGTGAAAAAGTCACGGAAGGAATCAAGACGTACACCCGCAGCGTTTAGAAGACACGCTCGGGCTGTGTTAGAAGCTGGCTTTTTGTGTGTTGGCTGCCAGCGAGCGAGAAAGAGAAATTTGGTAGGCCTTTGGAGCTCTTTCTTTCTTGTTGGCTGCAGGCTTAAGTTAAGCGAAGAGATGGAGAGATAAAAGCTGAGAGGTTTGCTTGATGGGTTCGTAGCCCAAAGAGCGAGGGAGAGGATCAGTGCTCTCTGCAGATTAATGGAAGCGCGGAAACTGCGTTGAGATTTGATTTAATAACGAGAGAGGCTGCAGCTACTGTTACCGCTGAAGCGTAGGACGCAAAAGAGCTTTCACGCTGGAAAGTGCATTCGAGCCTTGTTCGCGGTAGGTTTATGTAAAAGAACTCGTTATTCAAGGGTACCGTTGCTGGAGCTAGGCTAAACAAGATTCACGCATTCTTCAGAGACAGTCTTTTAAACAGAAAAAAAAGATATATCTTGTTAGGAGATGTAGTCAGATATTAACTTCATATTCTAACAGACCCAAGAGCTTACCTAAAAATGTAAGTAACTGCAGTACTTATTGTTGGCCCTAACACGCAAGGCTTAACCCCATCCTCTACCAATTTCTTGGGTATTAATTGCGTATATGTCTTAGGAAGCCCCAGTCCATAACTCATTCAGTCGAGAGTATAAATATTTATAAGAATGCTTGCGTGAATGGGGATCCAAGGCAATGGATAACACACCTGGGTAAATTACTCCACATTGGGTAAAAGTGGTGTTTCTTTGCGTCAGCCTTGCGGAATATTCGGGAACAGCATTGCGGTGGTTGGCAACAATGAATATTCCCATTGCGAAAGGCTTGAAGCAAAGGACATGGCCTTGCTCTAGGATAGCTCGAACGATTCATTCATTGTTGCCCAATACAGTCTGCTTAACACAGTGCTTCTGGAACTCGGGCAGATTTACTCCCACATTGGAAAAAAGTGTCGTTTCTTTGGATAATGACATATCGAAATTTTTACACACTTTGAATATAAAAAGACTTCTGATAAGCGGCATAGGAGAATCTCGCTATAACGAACCTTCGTTTTAACGCATTGTCGGAGCGCTATTTAGGAAAGAGAAAAAAAAACTGAAAAGTGCTGATGTGTTCACGTGTAGGCGTAAATCTAAGGGGAGTGTGAATGTGTGTAAACGCATGTGTGAATTTTGGTGCGACCACCTAAATTGTGCTAACGGCGTCAAGAACTAGCTGTGAAATCGCAAAGGTCTAATTAAGCCTCCTGGGGCTGAAACTTTCATGAAGGCTTCAACCGAATATTAAATGACATCAAAGAAAGCTTTTAAAGTTTCCGGTTTATAATATGCAGCAAACCGTAGGTTCCAACCCCTTGAATGTGTAACTAAGGTTAATCGGCCTCGGGAGGCTTAATTAGACCTTTGTGATTTCACAAGTACGGTACTTATTTTTACTGTTTTTTATAACATAAGTGGAATGACTCCCATTCAAAAGCAACCGTTCCAGATACAAAAAAGACAGCAAAGAGCGATGCGCACGCCGAATAGTGTAAAAAGAAAGGTATCGCCTTGCGAAAGAGGAACAGGAGCGCGTATTACGACGTGTGGAGATGTAATCACGGCTCTCGCAAGCTCGTTCCATCACTCGTGCATGCGAAGGTGGAATACGCTGTTCAATTCACCTCAAGGCGTTCCTAACTGCTTCATTACCATACTTGAAAACGCCCAATAAGCGGCAGTTATTGGTATTGGGCAGAGAGATGACTTGTTAGAAGGGGGGCTATAAGCAAAAAGGGAATTAAACCAGAAGGGAATCACTGGACAAGAGATGAGGTTTGAAGAAGGAGAGAAAGCGGCGGCAGTTGGAGAAGATGAGTTAGAATCGAGGATATTTATTTGGAGGATGAGTTAAGAGCCCAAGCGGGCCTCCCCTATGACCAAGGTTTATGGGGACGCGGTAGCAATAATACTAGCCATAAAACCACTGAAAGTGCATGGGAAGTCCTATATAAGCTCCCGCGTTATTGCAGACCGATGTCCCGAGCTAGTTTTCAACAGTGTGACACATACACACAAGTTTGGCATGGTGCAACAAGCTTGGCTTTTAGTTCGCGCAAAAGTTTGGCTCCCATGATCATTATTTCTTCGGTCTGAGGTAAATGGGATATAAATTGCTCTCTAAAACGTTTCTTTTTTTCCTGTGTGTTTTATCAAACAGATAAAAGCTTGTCTGGGAAGGCGGATTGCTTTCCCAGGGATAATTTATGTCAATGATGTGCACAATTGATATTGTAGTTAAAGTGCCTTAAAAAAGCGGCCATCGTAACTTTTTGCTCGGTAATTTGGCCACCATTACCCGAGTGGGCTATTGACACGCAATAGCCTCCTTTTGAGTGAATGTTTGTCAAATAGCGCAACCAAATGCTACACAAAAAGATAATTAAACCGCGCGTGACTGAATAACTATGATTAAAGCCCCTGGTAATGCATGGTTGTCAGAAAAGCCTCATTTTAAAAGTCTTTTAACCAGACGAAACGCCAACATGGACTTAGAGCATTCAGTCCTAACAGCTGTTTGTAAGCAAGAACGACTAGTTGGAAAATGATCTGAAGAGACGCAGTGGTTATTTAAAAAAAACAATGTTCGTGACCATAGAGGGGGGAAATTAATGTCAGTATTGAAATATGGGGAAATAACGCACCCAGGTAGTCGTTCTGTCGTCATGGCGATATTGTGGTGGGGGAATACCTGGCGGAAGGTGAGGGTAATGTGTTTGGATAAGGTTTTCTCAACCCTGGTCCAACTTACCCGTCTGACATATAGCCATGTAGAGCGAGAATTGGCCCGAACACTATAGAAACCCAAGGACCAGAGTCACGCCCCTTTTCCCCTGGCAGCTAACATATCATATTGGAAGCGTGAGCTTCCACTGTGTGTGTAGTGGTGGGTAGTCTATGTAATTAGAAATTGTTCGACAGCACCCCCGGAGGGTGTTCTGCTCTCTATGTATAGGAAGCAAAAGCTGCACCGTCCGTCATAGGCGATATAGTCCGGTTTTGGGGGGTAATACCACCTCTTGATACAGCACTTGGGGTATTACGCGTATAGGGACCCTCTACCCCACCCTAACCCCGTCCCACTCCCTTGTAACGTGTACTAAAAGGGACAAGCGAGGAACAACACGGCAAAAAACGGTGATACACAGACAAGAGCAAATTACTACTTGACACGGCATAGGAAATGGACACAAAATTCGACAAAGCGCCCAAAGTTTCGCGTGTTGAGCCTTACACACACGGACAGAACATACACGTACACAGGGATGCCTCGGTATATCCGATGTTCGTTATAACGGACCTGTTTTATGCACACTTTCACGACGAAATCTACACTAGCGGATCCTTCTCTAGAAAAAATTCGTTACAACGAAATTCTACCGTACAGGGAAAAATTCGTTATAAGGAACCTCCTGGGTGTCAAACATGTTTCGATGTATCTGAAGTTCGTTATAGCGAATGCTTTTTGTGCTGTTTAACGTAATCCAGGCTCTTTCGACCAACCCCTTAATAATTGACAATTCGTTTGAAAAGGGTTCGTTAGAGCGAGATTCTACTACGTAGGCTGAAAGGTTAGCTTGTGTCCAAAGATCGAGCAACACTTTACAGAGCAAGAGTGACAACTAAAACTGTAAACAAAGCTGAAGACCGCCAGGCTACTGGAACTTGGTTTTCCGGATGTTCGCTGTCGTCTTCCGCGTTATTTTCGAATATCAGTAGTCAGTTCTAGGGTGTCATCTCCCCAATCGCTATCTTGGCATTCGTCACGCGGGGCTTTTTTCTTGTTTATGGCGACCGATGACACCAAACAGTGCACGCACGGTAACTTTGGCCGAAATCCCAGTCTTTCTTTTTTTCGCCTCGGGAAAGTAACTTACCAGCCAGTATTTTTTGCCCTTTTTCCATCTCAAGGAAGATTCCACCATCTAGAAAAAATTTTTTCTGAAAAAAAGGAGAAAAAATATTTTGTTTTGAAATTCTTCCGAGTTTGCCCTCTTTTTTTTCGGGGTGAAGCAGGCAAAAGAGGTGTATATGATCAGGCCGAAGGGAAAAAAAGGGCGCTGGCTTTACTGTTTTATGACTGCTGGAAGACATCTCCAGGGTTTCTAAAGGTCTTTCGACATCTTTATGGAATATCTGTGTTTGGAAACAAGGAATGAGACGGGGGAAAAGAATTTTTTAGTTAGGGCTCGTTTTTTTTCATCTTGGGTGAGAAGAATATTGATTAACAAACTGATGAGGAATTTTTTTCGGGGTGTTGAAAAATCCTTTCACGAGGATCCTTGGGATAGGTGAGGGTAAATGAAAGGGGCGGACCTTTTTGTGATTTAACCTCCGAAATTCTAGAAAGGAGAAAGAAAGTGGATTTTCGAAGCTTCCCCGTGGATTTTTTTCTGATTTTCGGAGAAGAAAAGAGTTTCTACAGCCTCAAAAGTTTCTACACCCGCCAACGTGCTTTTTGGGGGTGTAGGAACTTTGGGAAAGGAATTGAACAGTTGGGGGTTAGGCTAGAAGACGATGGGGGTAGGCAAAGTAAGATGTTTCGGGAATAGAAGATAAGAAAAGAAAAAAAGATTTTTTTCTGAAATAAGATTAGGAGTTGAAAAGGAGACAAGCGTGGCGAGGCAATTTTAATGGAAACGTCAACCCGAGCGTTTTCGCACCTAAAAGTGTTAAAGCCTATTGGGGACCTCAAACGGCGCCATTTTTAGTCGTTTTTGACTTGTCGGCCTAAGCATTTCGAGGGGTTTGAAGAACGCGTTTTTCTACGCTTTTACAACCCTTGTAACGGAAGTAAAAAAAAAGGTCTGGAGTGGTAGTTGGGGGTTTGTTTGGAAAATGTCTTTGACAACTCGTATTTTCGGTCATGAAGCGATATATGGACGTGTACTGGCGCTCGTATGGTTTATAGGGGGCGGGGCTTTGTCGGGTACGCAATGGAGGCATAATAATAACGTCCCCTAGGCCTTAACGGCCCGTCGATGAGGGGTTAAGACGCGTTTCAAAATGGCGCTGGGAGCCTCGAATCCGGCACAGTTGGCCAGAATCTCAGCGCCAGGGTTGGGCTTGGCATCATATTACAAGGGAGGGGTCTTGGACGGGGTTGGGACGCTGAGGGAGGCAGATGCACAGCTTTTACAGAAATAAAAGCTAAGCGAGAGGAAAAAGCCCTCAGGACTCATTGGCAGTTGAAGGAAGCGCCCCAAATTGCGTCAACGCGGCCCTCGCTGGCAGCGAGGCCCGTTCAAGCCCGATCGGGCCTGTCTGGCGACGAACTGGGTCTTTGTCACTTACGGTGAAGGACAGGTTTTCAGAAACGAGGGCATTTCAACTGCTGTTGACATAACTTTATAGTTTCCTTTTTCCTTCTGTGGCATTACTTTCTTGAATTCTTGAGAGCTTTACAAAATTGCTTCAAATTGCTGTTTCGAAATTCCTTGAAATGGCGGTTTTGAAATTGGTTCAGAGCCCTTCACTTTTCCTTAAAATAGCTCCTGTGAAATATTTGGAAAGTATTGACACTTTTTGACAGCGTTAGGGAAGGAACGGGTGAACAGTTTTAAAATTTTCTTAAAATTGCTGCTTCAGAATTTTTTAACATTGCTTTTTTGAAATTTCATGAAAACTTCGAGTTTCTTTAAAGAGCTTCTCCAAAAATATTTTGAAAGTGTCCTCCGGAAAGAACAAGCACGCTCTTCAGATTTCCTTGAAGTTGCTGCTTTGAAATCCTTTAAAACTGCTGTTTCGAAATTTCTTAAAATTCTTTTTTTAAAATTCATTGAAAACTTCACATTTCCGTTGAATAGCTTCTCTGAAACTATCTAGAAAACACTTTCCGGAAAGAACGCTATGGGAAGAGCAAATGGATAAGATTTTTCATCATCATCCTGTCGTCCGCAAGACCCAAGCAAAATATCCTATGCTAACTTCACGAAACTTGTGTGAGCGATTTGTCGCGTACTATTCGGACAAGCTACATAGCTCGTGCGCCGAAGGATATTCATTGTTGCCAACATTGAATGTATAAGCCGAGGCAGCTCCCGCGCATGGAAAATTTATTGTTACCAACAGTGAATTTCCACCTTCAAGCGACTCGTGCAATGGAAACCTTCACTGGTAGTCACGGCGGTCTATTCGAGCAAAAGGCAAGTCCGTTTGGGTCGTCGCTTATGGTGAGTGCCGTATGGGAAGCGTTGGTTGTTGCCCCACCTGGAAAAGAGACCAGAGGCTTGGTCCTTGCTGTAAATATGCATCAGATGATGAGTGTTGAAAGGGGTGTGGCTTTCACTCTTTAAAGAAGGGAGGCGAGATGTGAGCTAAAAACGACTTGGGAGGTCGGTTACCAGCGACTTATAGAGTTTTCTAGTTTGTGACGGCCGCGCTTTTAATTGAGGAAACCTTGTGGAGTTGGGCTCGGTTTCATCATGAACGAACTTGTCAAGTTTGTTACACATTATTTTTTTCGTCTCTAGAAAGAAAGTTTCTGTCTGAGTTAATACAAGTTGCCGTGGTTGGGCGTCATTCTCCGTTCCGGTGTTGAAACTAGAGGTTCTGTCTGTAAAGGGGATTGTAGTAATTACTAGTTCGGATGGCATGACCGATCCCAGGGCGGAAAAATTGGATTGTTACCACCAAGATGGATGAGGGGGCCGATATTAAGGTATTCTGCCGTGTAGTCAAGCTGGTTTTCACGCCGTCGTCCTTCCTAAAGTGACTTGGAAATTCGAGTGTTTAGGTGTGTGTGGGAAAATGAGGGCTTATCAGCTGTTTCTTGAGCCCTAGAGGCAGCAATTGTTAGACAGTGAAACTGTTGAGCGCCACAAACACAGGAAGGTAGTTTTGGCGTCGAGTTGGTATTCCCCAAGAAAGACCATGCACTCTTTCTCTTTTTTTGTTTGTTTGTTGGGGTTTGAACCAGAGGGCGGATGTGTAAATCCGGCAAGAATGTCGTGATAATTTAGTGCTAGGAAGCTGCTAGGCTTTAATTAATAATTTATCGCGAAACCCACAAAAAGTACACTGGCATTAGCAAGCGTGGTCGCTTGAGTTTCACAGAGCGGCAGCTCCGACGACGACAAAAAAAAGTTTACAAGGAGGAGGGCTTGGGCCCTGTTTAGAGCAGCTATAAGTAGACAGTGCAGAAGTGTTTTGACTGTTAATTAAACTTGAGCCAGGAGAACAATATTGAGTGTTTAAGAAGGGGGGGGGGGTAGGAGGCGGTTTCGGGTGAGGAGCGTTAATAGGATGCATAGAGGTTCGTGGCGCTCTGCAAACACCTCATAAAGGGACGACGCAATGTTTTCCCCGAGTCGAAGCTTTTTCCGAGCCAGTGTAATAAAGTGGAAGGCTAGAAAAAGGCTCCCTTATGAAAATGGCCGGTTTCCATTAAAATTAGCAATAATTTATGACCTGGGACGGAGGTTGAGAAGACCGCCCTTCACCGTAATGTATGTTAGTGAGTGATCCTGAGCTTTTGCTTTTGTTGTTTGACTGGATCGTCGTCGGGGGGGGGGGGGACAGGAAAGTTTTTAAGTCGCTCACAACTTTTCCTGCTTTGGCTGGTACTTCCCTGATGCCTGGACAGTGATGAAGGGTGCATATAAGTTTTCATGTCTGGCTGCTCCAAGTCTTTTGTTTGTGGTCGGACGTTTTCAACGTCGCGGTGTGCGTCACTGTCGAAGATTCCGTGATGGTAAAAGGGGGGGAGCCTTGCTCGCTTCCGCGACATACTCGAGTCGTTTCTTCAATTCCCCCGGTGCCTTTTTTCCGCTCGTTGCATTTCTTGCCGCGCCTGCCAGATTCTCTAACTTTATCTCGGGGAGAGAAAGACTCGGACTGCTCCTTCACTTGATGAACACCGAGCAGCCAGATCCTCCTTCGGCCCAGAGGAAAAAGCATACACGCAGTACGATTGAAACAGTCTGCTTAAGCTTTTTTTTACTCCCTGGCGCTTTGCCTTCCTTCTTCTAACCTCTTTGAAAAATTCTCTCTTTCCGATTTCTTCTGAGGATGTCGGCGCCTTGGGTTCTAACTTGATTTTCGGGAAGAACTCTAGATTCTCTTTGTTACTGGACCGGCCCAGACGGGGCTGACTAAGGGGAAAATAGGGAGCTGGGGAGGTTGCGTAAATCGAAGACGGAACTAACTATATGTTGAAAACTTGCGAGGAGGACGATCCCCAATGCTCTCACACACAGATTATGTTTAATTGTTGGACTTTGACCAGGGAGGGGCTTTCACGAGAGCTTAGAACCAACGACCAAAATGCTAGCGAGGATAGGAACCGAATGTTCTCGGTCTACAAGCTACCACACCGGGGGATCGAAAATTCATTATTGTCGACCAAGAATTTTTCCCGTTGCGGGAGCTCGCTCTACCAAAACTTGTTACTCAAGAAATTCATGATTGGCAACAGTGAAAGTTTATAACACATTGCTAATTTTCACGAAAAGGGGAAACTCACCTCAAAGAACACAATCCCCGTTTAATGAACTTCCTTTAATAATACAAACATGAAGATGATCCCTTTCGTGTCTAGTACAGAACAATGACGATCCCTGGAAATTCAATTCACGTCCTTTCGTGCTCTTTGTCGTCCGTCCCTCACGAGATAAGAATGAAACAAAGTAAAAGAAGAAGAAAAGAAAATCTGGGTCGTTTCTTATTCCAAAGATAGGCTCGATTCCTAGCCTAATAATTTCTACGGTGCCACGGGACGTGTCTTTTTTTCCTAACTTGTTCGAAGAAGTAGACACATACGTTAGGACATGCATGTTTGCCCAGATTCCAGCAGTCAGCGGACCCAACAGGACCCGGATAACGAATTATGCGTTGAGGAAGCAAAATGCTCAACGTGCACTGTTTATTCTTAGGAGTGAGGAGTAGTTGGGGTATCATGAAGCAGGTCTAGCCAAAGTTATTCAGGTCATCCGCATCAAAAGGTGCCGTCAAGGAGCCGATTTTCTGCGCAGATAACCACCGCTAAGCGGTTTGATTCGCGTATTGCGGTACGGGCGCTTCCAGCGCTCTTGTAAGAGAGGAAGAGATAGACGCAATTAAATGCGCTGCGATGATGTATAGGTCATAAAAGCTGTGAGATCCGCTCTTAGCCTCGAGTCAAGGGTCACTTTACCCGTCGACTGGTATCCAGCAGCTTTTTTTCCAGCGAATGAAGTCGTTGTAAGTCCAAGAAAAAGAAGACAAGGCAAAAAGGACCCGTAAAGAAAGAAATGTAGCTTTTACGACACGTCAAATGGAATTAAGGAGCTAAGTTTCCCGGAGCTAAGAGCTAACTGTAGCGATTCAGTGTTTCCGAGCCGGTTTGACGACTTGCTCAGGTAATCTCTCAACCGTGTTGAAACTCCCCCCCCCCCCCAAAGGTGTTGGAAGGTAGGAAACGGCTTGTTCACCCGAGGACACTCGGTATTACTGCGGCCTTTATCAAGGACTAGCATCGCCATTTCGAGCACACATTTACAATAGTCCTGGGCAATAAATACAGCACCTGATAAGGCCAGCAAGATGTCACAGAGAGCAACGAAGGATTGGAGATGACCAAACGGGCGCAACTACTCTTCTAGAACAGAAACTGGAACTAGGAAAGAGCCTGTGAAACTCTTTTCTATTTAGATCTCGTTTTTCCCCCCTTTTAAGAATTGTTTTTCTCCTTTCTCCTGGAGGAGTTGGGTGAGGATTGCAGCCCACGTTTAACAAGATCCTTGTTCCTGTTTCCTTTTTCCCTCAAATGTAGAGCGGCACTTTGGGGTCCATGGAGACCCCAGTTGTGTTTCAAACTCTTTTGTGTTCGGCAAGCCATGCACGCGTCGATAAAAAGAGTGGCAAAAAGTGCAACGGGGAGTCAAGCATGGGTGATTGGGCATACACGCTACAGAGAGGATTGTATGTGCTGTGATGCTTATCAAGGCTTTCCCCACTTGATTTACGAGTCCGATTGCCCGAGCCTCATGTCGCCTATCAATTTGTAGTCGTGTTTCCTGTGAGTGCGTACAACATTTTTGTGTGTCGGGAGTTTCTCCCTACTCGCCCAAGAAACCCTCCTGTTTTAATAGCCAAACCTTTTAGTACGTTGCGAGTGAACAGGGTGTATGTTTTATTACACCCAGAGTTCCTTGTTTCTAATTTTTTCTCCAGAAAGATAAAGTAATTTTTTTCCCTTGCTGAAGGTCTCGAGGTTTGCTAGCACGTTAGCTGGGTTTAACCAGCGAGCCCGACGTGGCTTTTTCTTCCTTTTTTTATCCCATTGTGCCCGGCCAGCAAAAGTTGGCGAAGCTGTTGCTAACTCCGCGACTCAATGCACATTTCGCGGACGGGATTGGGAACAACAGGTGCCGGGAATGTTGCACGAACCCCGCCAACTTTCTGCCACTTGTTTTCACTATCCTCGAACTGTAATTTTTCATTATTACGACATACAATACGTAAAGAAGAAAGTAAAACTTTTAACGAGAGCAGTTTTGAAGATTGGGGGGTTTGTCAGTTGGACGGGAAGGGACTGAAACTTGAGACCCAATATGGCTGACTGGGTGACTGTGCTCATTGGCGGAGTATTCTGGGCTTACCATTCAAATTTCTCGGCTAATGTAGGGGGTTGGGCAAAAGCGGCAGGGAAGCTTGCCAGGCAGGGAGTCCGGGGGGTGGAGGGAAAGGGAAGGATGTAACAATAGGGGGTAAAAAGTTGAACTTAGATTGTGCTACGAATAATACTACACGAAAGGAAGCGTCTTTCACCCTCCATTGTTCCTGGGACGGTGCCACCCCCTTTGGACGAAAATGGTTCCTTATAGTAACAATAGTTTAGGAAGTTTGTATAGCGAATGGAGGGTGTCTTTATATCAGTGAAAGGCAAAGTACTATCGTATAGGGGGGATTTGGTGAATCGTGCAATGCAAAAGATACGAGGGTAACTGCAGGCTCTTGTTTTTCAGGGTAGGGTAAAATGGTGGGTGAAATCAAGTTGGGTAACAAAAGGCAAAGCTGGGGATCAGACGTTATTGCCGAGATAGCCTTTTAACCCCCTTTTTTCTTGTTTTCCTGCTGAGGGTTGGAAAGAGGGATAGAGGGTAACTGGCCTTGATCTGATATTATGGAGAGCAGCTCGAAAAGCTTTATTTTGGGGGGTCAGTTTAAAGGTTTCTTTGTCTTCTTCCTGGGTTGAAGCGATTTGGTCACTTCCTACTTTGGGGAATGATCCTCAACCTTTTTAAGCGAGGGCCCAAAGTGTTTTGAAGGGTTTTCCGTTTTAATGGTGCCTTACGGTGATGGAACAAGAGGTACCTGTAATAAAACGGGGCAAGTTGACCCGTTTTAGTAGCAATAAAACTTGCCGAGTTCGAACAACATAAAAGAAACCGATAAGGGTAAAAAAAGGAGAACTTTAAGAAAAAAGGGTGAGGGTCAAGGAAAAGGGTGCAGTTTGGGATAACAAGAAACCCCCCCAGTTTCCGTTTCGGGTGGGGGTTATTCAACAGAGATTCTCGGGAGCCTGGTCAGTTGGTAACCAAGAAGTGAGAGGCAATTGTTACCCATGGGCTGTTAAGAACCATTCGAACCTTTCGATCTAAAGAAAAGATATAAAAAGGCATTTCTCTGGTGCTCGGTAACACGGTAACAGACAAAACCTACCCCCGAAACGCTTTTTACAACTTGCTCCTGGTCTTGGGCAGCAATTCCGAACCTGGGCGGGGCCTTCTTACCTTTTTCTGTGAGATTGTCGAAGTTTTGGGAGCTGTCAGTTGGGAACGAGTGCAAGACAAGAGTATGCGTGGTGTTTGGGGTGTGCGAGTGGATTTTGGCGTGATTTTGAAAATGGGGAGAATAATGTTGTGTTTGGGATTCTTGCAGGCGCCAATGGATTACGTCGGCGCGGGCGTCAAACGTACACGCGCTACCAGACGCTGGAATTGGAAAAGGAGTTTCATACCAACCATTACTTGACCCGGAGAAGGCGCATTGAAATGGCCCACGCGTTGTGCCTGACGGAGCGGCAGATCAAGATCTGGTTCCAAAACCGGCGTATGAAGCTCAAGAAAGAAATCCAAGCCATCAAAGAGTTGAATGAGCAAGAAAAAGCGACGCAGCCCAAAGGCAGCAGCTCAGCGCCTTCTTCGAATAATGGCTCAGGCGGGGCCAGTTCAGATAATTAAAACGCAAGCAAGAAATTTAACAAAAAATATTCACCTCCCCTATATATTACCAAAAAAAAAGATACAGCGAAGCACGAACCACACGTTTTACACCCATCCTTAAAAAAAAAGTCTCCCTCCCCGCAACAATGAAACATCAAAAAGTTAGCCTCCATCTCACCCAAACGTTTTTTTCTAGAATTTTACGCCCCTGTGCCACACACACATACACCAATTTATAACCTTTTGGGGGTTCAATCTGCTGTGAACTATTTTTTTAATGTCTACCCAGTGGTTTTTATACTGATTTTGAGTAAGCCAGTTTTCGGATACCCAACCAGAAATGTTACGTTAAGTGCAAAAATTGTTTGCTTGACCTCCCTCGTACTCCGTTGAAACCATTGGCTATGGATTACTTCATTTTTCTCAACTTGGTTCATCTTCGGCACCTGGGCGGTAAGTCTTATTCCATTTTCGTCACGTAGTGTTTATTTCTTGGTGTTGTTTTTCATTATAGACAGAAGAGTGGGTTTCCTCCTTTGCGTGCGTAGAATCTTGTTTGTGAACAATGTTAGAAGGGAAGACCCTTGGCGTGTTTTAAGACATTGAATCCAAAATTCTTAGCTTAAGAACCCGAGGGGGGTTGTATTCATAATTTATTAAATCTTTTTAAAAACAAAAACTTTTTTTCTTTTTGAGGAGAGAAAAAGGTGAGGTCGTGTAAAAAGAAAAAAAGGGCTTTGGGAAGTTGTAAAAGAAATAATTAATAGTGTATAAAGATTAAGCACCCCGCTGGCAGGGAGGTATTATTATCATTAGCGGGCCTTTTTTGTACAAATCGTGAGTCGCTTATTGTATGCTGTTACGGACGTGATAGTTCACAGTAATTTTCGAAATTCGGACTATGTCTTTTGTGTGTTTCGTGAGTAGGAAAAGAAAATACAGACTTTGGATTGAAAAAGAAAACAAAGTGAGAGGACAAGGCAGAATTCGTAGGTTGGGGAACTTGGTCCCTGCCCCCCTGACGCATTTATGATAATTCGCCCCGCCTTTTTGGGTTCGTACTGCCCCCTTGGTAGCAAACCCCGAAAGGGAAAGAAACGACAAGCTTACCCCCTCTTGTTGCAATCAGAAGCAACTTTATCACCACGCAAAAGGTCACTTGGGAGCAGGGGGATATTTTCAACCCCTCCACCACACCCCATGGGGTGGCACCCAGCCAATGTAATAGGCCCAAGCCAAAGACAAGCCACGCCAGTGCAAGCTTATAGGCGAGCATCCTGAAACGCCGGCGATTTGGAGTACCATGCGGTTGAGGATACATACACGCCATCGGGCAGTAATGGAAGTTCCCTTCCCAACAGCCTTATTACTTATTCCATGGGTACCGTTGAGTGCATGTTGAGTGCTGCATCAGGTTTTTCAATTCACAGCTTCTTGACGTCACGCCACAACGATGTCGTATTCCAGCGGCACTAGAATCGCAGAAGTTTAAGGCACTGGGTGTGAGACAGTGCTGCACCAGTGTAATCCGAGAGGAAAGCGCTATATAGGGAAAATTCGCGAAAGGATGGCTTGGAACGAGCTTACGCTAGCTAAAAAAATAAAAAGCAATAATACAAAAGTTTCCGGGAAAAAGCGTTGCTGTGTTTTATGGACTATTCGAAAGAGGATGACGTCATTGGGTAACAATGAAAGTTTTCAACAGCTTTGCTGTGGGTTAGATTCAGGAGGTGATGACATCACTGGGTAACAATGAAAGTTTGCCCTGGGTTGGGAAATGTTCGCGAGTTGTGACATCCAACAATTTGCCGTGGCGTTAGCATAGGGCCGTTTTACATAAGGGTTTCTATTTTACGACGATGGCTTTACTGTTGATATGCATGTTTGTGAGGGAATTTGTCGCAGGGGCATATGATGGGTCGTAAGGAGCGCTGTTGGCGCGGTTGGGGGTTTTCCCCTTTTTGTAACTTTATTGGAGTTATGTGGTCTGTTACACTGGTTGTGAATGTTAATAGATGCAGAAAAGTCATAAACGTCATGTGTGCGTGGTTGCGCCCATCACGATCTGTTTAGGTGGGTGATGGCGGTGAGGAAGCAACTAAAACATGTGGCGGTCTCGCGCCGTTTCTTTGACTCCACTTTACCTCCCTCATAACAACTTTTCTCCACTACAAATGGGCTCATAAAGCTAAACTTTATAACGCTCGTAACAGCCCACGTGAATGGCCCATAAACCTTGAAAAAGCGTATGCACACACGAGCTGGGGGAGTGTAAAACTAACGCGTTTGGAAAACGGCGGCTATCTCTATTTGTGTGTGTGGCGGTATCGGTGACGACTTTATTCACCGCACGCCCCGTATTGCTACTGTTTTATGACCTATCGTCATGATTTCACGCCTTCATTCCCATGATAAACGTAAAAGGAACGCCCTCTCTTTTAAACCAGCAGCATCCTCTTTTATGTACCGTGCCATTTTAGGAAACAAAAAAACGTTCCTTTCTTTTTGCATGGCAGCCCGAAGGTGTGAATGATAGTGTGTTTGAGACTCCCGCCCGTTGAACCAGTCTGGTGAATGGCTGCTCATTTACCACGAACGACTCCTGCGACCATCTAACGGTTGTAGGCCTAAGTATCAGAACATCATTTTCCCGAAAGAGAGCGATATGATCCTAGAGGGTGCTGAGGAGCTCCAGAAATGCTTTATTGCTGGGCGCTTACTTGGTCATGCAACAAAGAACCCCCGAACTCGAGGGGGAATTCGCTTACATGTTCACTAAGTAGAGGGCGAAGGAAGACACTTTGGGAACACATCAACTATTTCCCGAACATAAAACGGTCAATAATCGCCGCACTGTTTCGTCGCGTTCGTGCTAACTGAAGCCGCTATCGCCCAACAGATGCTCGTGGGGTAAATCTTGATCAAGGACCGCTTTTTATTCCTATTTTTATTCCCATTGTCTAACTTGAATTCCTTAGTTAATTTTACGTTTTATTTCCCCCCTTATTTTGTTCTTTGATTTACTGTCGATTTTGTCCTTTATTTTGTCGCTTTAGTTTACTTTCTAGTTCTAATTTCTTTTGTTACTTTTGTTAATTTATTTCGATCTTATTTGCTATTGTTTATTTCTATTTATTTTCTTATTTTTATACTTGGTTTTAGGGTTAATTTGCCCTTAGATTGAAATGGGCAGTACCGCGCAAGAAAACTGGAATCGGACTTTTATTTTGTAGTAAATTTTCACTTAATTTGTTGTTTGTTTGCTTTCAGTTTTGTTGCTTTGTTGCTGTTTTGTTCTCGCTTTAATTTGTTGTACGAATTGAATTGAGCTGTACGGCACAAGAGAACTTAATTCAGGGAGTTCTGTTATTTTATTTTGTTAGTGTTTTATTTGTGTGTTATTTATTTCTGTTTAATTTAGCTATTTATATCTATTTGTTTTTACTTTGCTCTTAGAAGTGGAATGAGCACTATCGCACAAAAGAACTCAAATCGGGGAAGCGAATGCTTAACAGTGACATTTATAGGCGCGTTAGATTAGGGACTGACATGCCGGCCAACAAATATCCCCGCTGCTCACTTGGAAGTTCCCTAGCATTTTTTGTTAGGCTATTTAAAGACAGGAGAAAAGGAAAAAGGATTGGGTTGGTAAAAGGGGTAAGGGGAAAAAATAAAATAGTTCAGGAAGCAAAGCAAGTGGGCGACGACTCCCTCAAGAGCTTTTCAGCAGGCTGTAAAACAGCTTTACACAAGACACTGATGTTTCCATTATTATCTTGTTGCCAAAATCCGTAAGAGCTTCCGTAACAAACCAAGACTGGGAGAATTTTTTTCCCCCCCAAAAAATAAATGCGAAGTAAAGCGAGCCAGGAAGAGAAACGGGAGATCCGGAACGGTAAAGAGTTTTAAAGAAGCGCTGGAAACTGGGCGAAAGAGTTTATGATGACAGTTCGGACCAACTTGGGACTCCTTTTCTGTCAAGAAATTACCATCCGGTGACTTTACTGCGCGAAACACCAACACTTCACCAGGGGGGCTTTAATCCGTTGCCCAGCGTTGTTTGGAAGCTATATTCCTTTCCTTTTAATGCTGCTATTAATGCCAATGCAAAACTTAGGCACGCAATTCACGAAATATTCCCGGGAATTGAAGAAATAAGTAATCCTGATAAGGTGAGGCAATTCACTGACAAGGATTTGTTAATCCAAGGTATTCTTAAATCCAGAGTATTTTTATTTCAGAATAGTCTTGAATCCAAGGTATTTTAGATTCAGGATATTCTTGAATCCCAGATGTTCACTGGCAGCACGATGGTGACAATCTGACAGATTTCGGGGCGATGTCCACCGACTTGACAATGTTGTCTAACAAGAGGCTCCCCACACGAACCACATGTTAAAAAAATTAATGACCCAGCTGACCAATCAGGAGGCCAGGACGACGATTTGCCTTAAAAGTGGAAAACCATTAAACCCCCCAAAAGAAAAATTAAGTGGGCCTGTCGGGGTTCTTGATGTCAAGTGGTTTTATAAAAACCCGTTCTCACTGACATCGGGTCCTCTGAAAAAAAAATCCCCCAGCACCTGTTAAGCCTTAAACCCACCCCTGAAAAGGTTTTAGCCGTCATGGAGTAATAAAATGAAGTTTTAAGGCTCAATAGCAATTGGGAATCTTCTTCAAGGGATTCAAAACCGACCCTACCCTCGAAGAAACGGACAGCTTGTCATTTTTTTTTCTGTTCGGGGTGTGTTTGTTTCTTTCTTTGGGTTGAGCAAGCTCAATTGTGTTGCGCGGTTTGTTTCCCCTAACAAAATCACTCTGTCTAGGATTCCATCCATTAACTTGTCTTAAGGTTCGTCAGCGTTTGCAACAAATTTTCGTCCACTTTGTGTTCAAACGAATTCCCCTACACTCGAAACGTCAAAAGAAAACATAAATTACGGCTTGGGGATACGGAAAGCTTTTTTTTCCATGGCTTTGACTTTTTTTTATGCGTGCCTAGGAAAAATTGTCAGTTTTGCATGGTTTGCATGGTTGCTGATAAAGCTGTGAGGGGCCAGGGATGAAAAGTCCCCGCAAATTAGCACCTTTGCTTATTCGTGTGTACGCAAATTAGTTTGGTATTAGATCCGGGGCGGGCGACGTCGGCGTCGTCAAGACGGCGCAGTTGCAGCGACAGTGCACAGCGGCAGCGAATGTGCTCAAGCTTTAGGCCAGGCCTTTCTCATTCCCCACATTACGCTCAACATATATTCTTCACACACACACATACACAAACGGGTGAAAAGTCGGTCCCAAGGAGTTGCGAGTTTGAGCTAGCTGTTTGGAGGCGACGCCCCTGAGCGAGGGCTCACGACTTCCCCAAAACACCGGGTTCTTTTCGTAATTGTGCAGTCCTTCCGTGCCCAGTGCACTAACGCAACTCATTAACCTGGTTGTTGCACACTCGTCCTCCAACTTGACCGCTTTCTGTAACTTTTGGTTGTGTCTTGTGTTCAAAATCCTTCGAAAAGTCTCGAATTCATGATTTACAGCGTGTTTTAGAGTGTAGTGTGCCATTGACTCCCAAACGGTAAAGAAAACACTCCAAAGTTGAAGAAATACCCCCTAAAAGGCTCCAAAATCGGCCGAGAAGACTTAGATATCCAAAACCACCTCTATCAACGTTGAGAAAACACTCAATAATTGGCAGTAAATCAAGAATTGAAGTAAAAAGGACTCGAGGATTGAAAACGACGCCGTCAACATTGAGACATACTCAAGAATTCATGGAAAATCAAGCATTGAAGCTAAAGAAGAACTGAGCATAGACCACTGTCCACATTGAAAAATACTTAATAATCGAAGAGAAATCAAGCCTTGAAGGAAAAGGACTCTAAAACTGAAACTTTTGAGCGATGAACGGGTTGTAACGTTACGACAGTGATGGGTGGGCCGAACAAGCCAAGGTAAGGACAACAGCCATATCTCAAAAGCCAGCTTCTTCCTTTTTATGTTCAGTTGTTGCTTTGGAGGAGGTGGAAAGCCCAGGAATTGAGAGCGACAAGAGTTTTACAGGACACAGATAGCCATCTTAATGGCTTGATTACACTAGAGGAGACGGGATGTGTCCAAGAAAGGGACTTTTGTCTCTTATTTTCCTTTTTTTTCTGGCCCAGGCGTTTTGGTGGGGGTTTTTAGCTGTTTTTAGGGTGTGGAGGGGGTTATACTCATTTAAGCCTTTTGGCCAAGGTCCGAAACAAACCCTTCAGAGTTACCCCCCAAACCCCAGGAAACGGTTTTACGATAGTATTGAAAAGAGAGACTTTCGGGGGTCTGTGGCTGGACTTTTGGGTAACTCCAGCTGGAAGTTCTTCTTCGTTACGAGAAATTGACACCCACAGTTTGGCTGTACCAACGCAAACCATAATTCACTTTCTCTGGAAACGTTTCGAGGTTTTTCGCTTTTTCTCGGTGGGGAGGGGGGTGATATTACTGCAGACGAGGGCTGGGAGGCAAAGGAAAGGTTTTGGCCTGAGTATATTTTCCGATACATTGATTTTCCATGGGTGTTTTCGGAGATAGGCAAAACCCAAGGGCGTTATATGCATAACGTTGTTTTGTCTAACTTTGGCTAACTGTGTCTGTAACGCTAGCGCCAAAAAAAACGAGTTAAAAAATAAAGGGCTAAAATTGAGAAAAGAAATAAAGACGGTTTGGGGTATTCTTGAGCTTACCGTGTATACAAGCCTATGCTAATTGGTGAGTTTTCAACAAAGTTGGTGGAAATGTAGCTGCTGTGGAATAGAGTTAAGCCGTTAGCATGCATAGATTCGCTCATTTGCAATCCCGTCTTTTCCAAGGCTTTGATAACCATCCACGCTGGCCTAATCTGGCTTTCAAGGAACAGACACAAACGGCGCAACCCAGCAACAAATACAAGACAAAAATAAAATAAGAAAAATGTGAGCGGGGGACAAGAAAAAGAACGATTGCATTTTGTATTTTTTCTAATTTCCTTGAGACAAACAGCAAAAAAAAATCACTGGGTACCAATGGAAAAATGGCGTTCTCGTTCCGAAGCCATAACTCGACGGCGAAAGAGAAAGACAGGGACGTCGCTCTTTTTGTTAGCTTTTTCTCTTCCGAAAGCATTGATCGATTTCTTGTAAAATGTTACGAAAAAGAATTCGAGCCAACTCCATTTCGTTTCTTTTGCACTTGCGGGGAGGTTTTTTGTCGGACCAGGAATCACTTGCAATCAATATACCCTCGCAAAGCGTTTGTTTACCACGACTTACTCATCATGGCCCGTTTTTAGCCTAAACAAGCAAAGTTTTACGCTATTTCCTTAAAAATAAAGCAAGAAATAAAGGGGAATCCCCTTCACACCCACTTGGAAACTTTTTTTTAGAAGCAAGATACCCAGACTCCTATATATCTTCCCAGTTTCTCCCTGCTTTCGTCCCCAAGATTTACGGCCTTCTACAGACTCCGTCGTCTACCATACCCTTTCACAATTTCTTCCTGTTTTCATCAATCCTCCGTTTTATTCCCCCTGTTCTTGGCGGCCATTTTGAGCGCCACAACGTCCTATCGTAGGGAAGAACGAATTAACCGCTTTGAAACGTTCCAAAAGGGGGTAAAAGCAGGGAACTGAATTACGACAAGGTCGCTTACTAATCTTTTACGCTCTTATTCCACTAGCGATGAATTTTTTTTAATTTTGTAATATTTTAACTCATATTAAGAAAAAAATAAATGCAGAAAATAGTGGGGAAAATGTATAGTATTTTTCTCTAAATTTTTCCTCGTATTCTTCGTTTTAGATTCTAATAATCTATCAATAAGTAACGCGAAAAAAACTGTACAATTTGGGTATTTAATAAGGTAGGATCATTAATGCAAACAACAATGGTCGCAATAAGTTGGAGTTGATATAAAGTTGGTCGTCTCGATTTTTTAGTCGATCGTGGTTTGTGTCATTTACATACCAAGTTGGGAAATTTGGTGTATTTAGCGATATTAACATTCTCTTTTCTTTAGAGCGACAAAGGACTTCACACGTTCTATAATCGCTTTCCTAAAAGTTTAAAAACTCCCTTGCTTAAAAGAAAAGAAAAAACACTCAATTTTTGTTGAAGTGCCTGGTTTGTTCCCGTTACACAAGAAGTAGGGATTAGTCTGAGGCTCGGAATGACAAAGTTTGCTCCTTGAGCAGTCATTTATCTTGCGCAGCACTTTTGTTTCTGTTTACATGTAAAGAACACACATAATTAGCCCGAGATGAAAACTCTTTCGGGCAACTTGGTTGAAGATAAATGTGTTTCTCCTCCGCGACTCTATAGTGTACCTAAATTAAGTTTCTTCTTCTTTTCCAACTCCCAAAAATCTGCTAATCTTCACGGACAACTTTTGTTACCGACAAGGATTTTTTTCTCAAATGTTCACACGCGCCTGTTAGGCTTCACATGGCCAATTCCTCAATCGCTTTAAATTCAAGGACGATGCACTAATTTGTGGAATTACCCCTTTTTTCCTCTTTTGTGGCTAACCACGACACAGTGACTTAACATTATTTAGTTCATTAGTTGGGATACGGGAGCTTTGGACAAAAATTTCGAATTAAGGTGGAAAGGTATAGGGAACTCGGGACATAATTTGACGCATATTAATGTCCCAGCGCATTCTAGAGGCTCTCCCCGTGACAGCCAGCAAAGGCACGGGGAGAGCGGAGCAAGTTGGCGCGGTACAAGGTCTCCACCCGCCACACCAGCTTATAGCCAATGCCTTTTAGATTTCCCGTCCCAGCTTTTGTGTGATTCCCCCTCTGACTCTCGTCCGGAGCTCATGTGCTCTGCACTCGTCCAGAAAAGCAACCTATCCAAACTACACGGCACTCGCAACAACGAAAACTCCCGTTGCGAGAGTCCTCTCCTGACCACAGGGCCCTGGGCAACAATGAAAGTTTCCATTGCCTCAGCCTTGCTATGGATATCTAGAAGTTGCAGAGGATATGAAAAACGGATACTGGCATTTGGCAGCAATGAATACTCCCATTGCAAAAGACTTGTTACATGGGAGCATGGTATTCCTACGGAAGCCTTGCTCCGGTATTTTTTCTATGGCTCCCGCGATTGAAAGACTCATTGTTGCCCTATATCATCTAATTAATCCCTGCTTTTTAAACCTGGGTAATGTTACCCCAAATTGGGTAAAAATGGTAATAACAACCTGAAGATTTCACACTGGTTATAAAGGACTTTCTCATAGTGACACAGCAGAAACTCGCTATAACGAATCTTGTTGTTAACGAACTTAATATTAAAGTTATGTTTATAATGACGAATGTATCGACGAATGTGCCAATATAGTTGCGGCAACAGGCGAGAGCCTATGCCAGCTATCTTAATAAAAAAACGAACTTTCGGTTATGGTGGAAGTTGATATGCCCCGACCTAAATATTGTATACAGACTGTAGCGAAATTCGGATATACCGAACCATTTTGCCATCTCTCAATAAGTTCGTTATAGCGACGTTTTCCTGTATACTCGCGTCCTGCTATGACGAATACTGTCAGCTATTGTGGAAGAGTCGAAAGTTCCGGGTTTGTGTAACTGCGAGAAAAAGTCCGATACAACGAACTTCGTTTCGTTATATAGTTAGATTTAACTGTGTTGGTAATAGCGGACAACGTATAAGCAGCGGTACTTACGTAGCATCTTTCCTTTGGCTTGGATCGTTTTTTACGACGCGTACTATGTACGGTTGAGGACGCCATTACGGCGCGGTAGTCGTGTACTTGGAATATCTGTTGGGCTACGCAGAAAAAATAGCCAAACTTTTGAGGTATACACAACCCCTAATGACAAGTTGGTATTGCTCCTAATGGCTCCCAAGCAAAAGATGTAAATGGGTGCAAAAAAAAGAGCTGATTTTTTTCATTCTTTCTTCCATGGGTTATGTGTATGCTCTTGCTACTCCTCTGTTGCAAATGGTCCCTTCTGGGCTCTCTTTTTATGAATCCTTGTGGTCTGCAAATGTCAGAGGAAACGCTCGAACGAGTTCACATGTGAGAGAGATAAAACCGTACTCCTTAATTATTCGCATTTACCGACCCATTATTTGTTCGCTCGTCCAAGTCGGGAATATGGACACAGCCGCGCATTTTGCAACGTTTAACTGTTGTAAAGTACGCAAAAAGAAAAAAGTTGGCCAAAAAAATTAGAAAGTGAATCTAACGGCAATTTCATGAAATATACCCATGGTGACGGGGTTCTTCAGCTTCTGTGTCAAGGTGATGGACAGATTCCCAGGTAAACCAGAACCGAAGGCAAAATTCCGTGAAATGCATGCCAAACGCAATACAGTAGTCAACGGGACCCCCACAAATCCGCAAAAGCCCCGCGAATTTTCTGCACTGACCAGCATTTCATTGTAAGGGTATAGCTGGGAATTTTTTTTTCCCCCAGTAGGGTCAAAATCCAAATCTCAACATCCCTCCCCGTCATAAAAGCGGTGTCTCGGTCCAAGATGGAACGGCTCCGTTTTATTTTTTTTACCCTGCTTGCCGAAGTTTGGGGTCTTTTTTACCCCCAATTTTTTATGGTTAAGTGCAACCGGTGGTTTATAGGCCTATGACTTTTTGCGCAGCAGAACTTGTGGAAAGGACAATTTCTTTACAAGGGGTTTTAGGAGTACGGCTGTAAAAAAAAGAGCGCAAAATACTTAAAAGGCAACTAGTTCCATAAACTCGGGCAAAGTCCGTAATTCTGGCGCAATTTTCAGTGAATAAGTTTTGTTGCGTTAACCAGGAAGAGCGTTGGGAAGAAAATGAAGGTCGAAACGCAGTTTACGGACTATACAACTCCCTGGAGTTGAAAAGAGTGGGGAAAAAAGAGCGAGACGAAAAAAGTGGCTATGGTGTACAGTACGCTGAAATTGCACTTTATCATTAGCTACTTTGGCGCTGCTTGGAATGTGGCATAAGCAAGAAGACCCTCCCAGCGTGCCAAAGTTGCCGGGCTAACCCCCGTCAGGCACAACTTGGGATGGGTGTAGTTGGCATAAAGTCGTAAATCTTCATCAAAAGCTGCATGTTGGCACATCACGAGTATTAGAAACATCTCCCACCTTACCACCCCACCAGGGCAGGGGGTGGCAGTAAGGGTAACACACAGTAAGGATACATGCCCTGTATAGTAAACAGGGGTGCCAGCGAACTAGTTGCCCCCCCCAGGCCAAAGGGGGGTGGTTTTCGCCCCGAAAAAGGCGCAGCGTCGGTCGGCGTCGCAGACGTCGTTGCGGATTTATCGCTCCTTGGGGAGTTTTCTCGTATGCAGCATCTTATTTCTGCCCCTGGGTGCGCGTTCTGTACAACGCCGCACGCAACCAGACGGAAAAACTTGGGAGCAGAAAAACTCGATGGCTTCTCTGCACTGCCCCCAAATTTCTTCCAAAGGAGGGTTAAGGGGGGGAATGTAATTTTTGAACTTCCTCTTCGTATTAACGTTTTGTGTCGGGGCGCTAGGGAAAATCAAGAAGGCGCTGCCTATGGAGCGTGTCAATTTAAGGTGGCCTATAAATCAGCTCCAAGCGAACTTTCCGAAACTGCTTTTGTTTCCTTTGGCAATGTATAGCGATTTTGGCGGTTAGCAAGACAGCCATGAATCTCGAAGCTATAGAGCTTGAAAATTGAAGTAATTGCCCTGGAATGGCGGAGGTTTCCTTGTCTCCCCCTCGCCCTCCAAAGGTATAATGTTGACATGCAGTTCAGGTTACTGTTTTCATGCAACCTATTATTGCCGAAGCGCTTGTCTTTATTGTTGAGTGCCAAGGCGTGAAAAGTTTCCCGAAACAGTGGCTCCCAGGACTTTGGCAACGGATACAGCTTCAGTGCCCCAACCGAAGAGGAGACATTTCTTGTGGGCTGTGGGGTTAGAAGCTTTTGGGGTCCAGGGCCCTGGAAAAAAAGCGCTGGGGAGAGAAAGAAATGTTATAAAGGAGAAGTTGGAAGTCTTGCAAGATTTACGGTCGTTTCCATGCAAGGAGTCACATCGCTCTTTTTTGGGTGGGCGGGTGGGACTTAGCTTTCTAACCCCCTCCCACCCCCTGATACTAGTACATGTAACACCCCGAGCCAAAAACCACCAACATTTTTCATGAAAATTCGGGTTAAAAAAGGCTTCAAAGAAGAAGCTTTGTCGTAAGAAGAAAAAAAAAAGAGGTGGGAGCTGAGAAGATGTGACTTACGAGTTTTCCGCGCCAATCCTCCTCAGAAATACCTATTGTCAATAGTGTACGTGCGTTGGCTGTAGTATCACTCCTTTTTTTTGGGTTGGTTTCTTCAAACCGGGAATGGAACATTCATCTTGGGGGAGTTTTAGTTCTAAGTAAAAGGATGTAAATGCTTTGTATGCAGAGGAAAATTATGTTATTTCTGCATAGGATGAATGTTGCGTTCTTTTTCAAGGCAAGGAAAAGCTGCAACTGAGCCAACCGTGATGAATGCCTTACCCCAACCAAGATAATTGAGCTAATTATGGAGGTCCCTAATGACACGTACCATCCATCCCAATTTTTTCTTCATTTTTTCCCCGTCCGAACATAGTTTCCTGGAAAGTTGAACCGAAAGGGATGTTTTGAATGTATGCGCTTGGAAAAGCGTTGATTGTTTCTTTTTGAGCTGGAATATTTCTGGGAACGAAGAGGGTGGTGATGAAAGGGAGAAACAAGTGGTTGTATAAGGCTTTTTTTAAAATAAAAAAAATCAGACCGTCTGGTTGTAGCGAGTTTTTTGTTGGCGTTGGGAGATTTTGGCTTGGCAGGGAGAGCGAAACCGGTTACTACTACACGTACATAAATATTGAAAACGCAGGCACAAGAAGTTTAAAAAGATGCAAGTGAGGAGTTTTAAAGCGATAGGTTGTTTGGACTTGTAACAGAAAGGATTTTTGGCTCTGGGAGACTTCATTGGCCAAGTGCCCGTTGTGTAGCGTTTTCGTACCCAGAAACTTTTTGTGTTTTTTTACTGAGCCAGTTAAATGAATAGTTTCTGATAGAACTTGATTTGCGGACTGGGAAAGCTCGCCGCTTTTAGATCAGAGTCATGAAAGCGCCCATTGCACGACTTTTTCAGGAAGAGAACATTTTTGCGCGCTGGAAAGAAATTTAGGGGTGAAAAAAGAGCGAGGAAGGTTTCTTTTTCGACTTTCGTGTCTGTCATCCTGCTCTGGCTATGGAATCTTTCAGAGGGAAGATGACACGAGTGCCGTCTGTGCGGAATGCGTCTATCCAGAAAAGACGCCCTAATGTCCTAAAATGGCGTAGGAAAGTTGTAAAGCCCCGCAGAGGTATTTAAAGATGATCAACGACTTTATTAGATTCCTTAAATTCCCATTTGGCGCCTTAGCTTTATTTCTTGGGAAAGCCTAAATTATTTCATGTTTTATTGTATCATCCTAGTCTGACTCGCCTTTCATTAAAGTTCGTCGCATATAAATATTCTGCGCTTTGTCCACTTATTCATCATTTTAGGGCAATTGCTTGGAATCGCTGTAGCATAATCGCTTTACGAATAGCAACTCGAAAATTTATTATTTTTCTTTTCGCGGGTTGGGGAACCCGGGTATTGTATTGTCCCGGCTATCCCGGTAATGATTACGCTAGGTGCGATGGCTGTGCAGTACTTCCGGTATGTGCAATATGAGCTTGGGGAGGAATTTTCTGGAAAATTTGCTGCCAACCCCCTTGTTCAAATACGTATCAGGAGTTGGCGCAGTGGAGAATGAATATCGTCTCGGAAATTCCCCCTCAGCATGTGAGTTCCTGGCGTCTCTCGTTCTCCCTGCTGCTGCTGCTGCCCATTTCAGATTAATGAGGTATCGATCCTCATTTGCATGTCCGCGGCAGGAAGCTTGCGCCTTGATTAACATGAGGCTATAAACGGACTTTTTTCTTTTATGTTTTGTTCCTGGCGCGCTTTTGAAGTGAAAGGTACAACCTTTCTTTTAACTTTTGCCAGTCTAATTGGCTTTTAAGGTTTTGCTAGCCGAGTCGATATCGAAGTGTTCAAAATACGTGTATGTATAAGTACGTAAATGTATGTGTACAATTAAGTACGTAAATGTACGTGTACGTTTAAGTACGTAATGTATGTGTACGTTTAAGTACGTAAGTGTACGTGTACGTTTAAGTACGTAAATGTACGTGTACGTTTAAGTACGTAAATGTACGTGTACGTTTAAGTACGTAAATGTACGTGTGTACGAGTACGTGTCCGAACTGTTGACGATGTTGCTAAGAAACCCGTGAGTTTTGATATCAAGGCGGTGTTCCAATCAAGGAACTTGGGTGTACAGGTTAGAGAGAACGTAGAAAGCCCCTAAAGGCCCTCCAGATACGAAAAGGCTGAAAAAAAGGAAAACAAGACTGGGACCCCCGAATTCATTGTTGTTGTGGTAGTTGGGTTGTCAGTGGCGGCGGCAGTATTTCGACGCAGGCTTGCCATTGGCCAAGGCGGTCGATCACGTGCTGTTTGGCCGCCCCGCGCACTCTTTTGCCATGGCTATGCCGTGTTTCTGCTATCGGGATCCGCTACGGCATAAGAAAAGGGTCCCCAGCGTGTAAATTGCCAGCCCGTCACCCAACCTTGCACACAGACCCGTGCAGCCTTCCGCTCGGCTGGAGAGAGCAATATCAGACTCTCCGCAATTGAATATTTTCGCTGGACTTGCGAGACTTGTTACAAACTCTCGACGAGTTCCTAACTTCGCGAGTCTTCATTCTTTTACTTAGCGTACTTTACTTTGAAGTGGTTGTCACTGGATTGCTTGACCACCAACCCAAAAAATTGTGGCCAACGTGGCAAAAAATTTCGCAAGCAAAAGTGCAGTTTTTGTTGAGTTTAAAAAGCTCGGAACTATAAAGTGTTTTTAGTTGAGTTACTTTGTGTTCAGTGTTGTGAGAGTGGCCAGTGTCCTATTTCAGCGAGGTAAGATGATCTCCGGATTTATGCTAGCACACGTTGGTGTTGCAAGTGAAGGAAAACTTTGACCCTTTAAAAAAAGCATTATTTCTTGCTGCGCTATGTTAAATCCGTGCAAGCCTGATTCAAATTCCCTTGGAGAACGAACGACAGAATCACAACTAGAAACCCCAAGGAAAAGAGCAAAACTGCGGTTTTGGTTTAGTTAGCCGACTAGTTCGTTACACAGTCCCTTTTCTTTGCCGACTCTTCCACCTGCTAATCATGAGCGGTTTATTGGCCATTCCGGAAACGGGTTATGGTGTGAAAATGACTCCCTTTTCGGGGGTCTAGCGTCGCACGCTTTGACTTTTACTACTTCTTGCAGGGGGGTACGACTCGTTCCTTTAATAAAACACGCCACCTTACCCCCCGACTTGCCACCATTCCTAAGCGTTAATGGTTTGTAGCAACCCTAAAAAAAGGGGTATAAACCTTCCTTTTTAGAGAACTTGAAGAGCCCAATAAACACCGCCGACAGGTGTTTATAGGCTCTTACATAATCAAATCAAAGAGTCCATAAAAGCTTAATGTCAATAAACATCTTTTTTTAAAGAAGGATCACCCCTGAGAAACCTTTTTACCCTCTCATTGGGGACATCGTTTACCTAATAAGGCGTGTAAAGATACCCGTTTTTTAAGCCACCAAGTCCTTCTGTTAGGTTAGGCGGGCAAAGTTATAAAGTTTTATTACCACTCAACCATACACCAAAAGCCCTTACTTTTCGGTGGCGAAGGATAGAAGGACTAAGTTTAAAATCGTGTCAAGTGTTTCAACCTGTGATTGGCCAAACAGGTACAGGGTCCGAACAAGAAAAAGGGGACTCTTTTGATATTAGTGTAAGAAAAAGGGAGTTTTTGTGTCATTTCCTAGCATTGATGGTCTTTGCCAATAAGGTTGAGTTTCGTGGTTTGCTCGAGTGGAGGAATGAATGCGCGAAGAGGTTTGGGCTCATAATGAGAATGCGTGCTGGTCAAGGATGTGTGCCTGGACACGGGGATAGGTCTATGGCGTGACACTGATTGAAGATGAAAGCGAGAAAAGCCCCAGTCGGGTGCTTGTGCCCGTGAAAGTGCCAGCTCTATTGGCGTAAAACGCCACATAAGCTTAGCATAGATTATTCCAAACAGGGAGGGGAGAGAGCTCATACTAGGAGGGTGAGTAGAGGGAGGGGGGATAGGGGCTCGGCTTAATCGGACAAATCCATCACTGTCTCCCGGCACGACAAGGTGCCTGGGGTATTTCCTTTATTGTTCGGTGACTCAACTAGCGACTTTTTAGCCTCACAGTATCAGATTTCTGTGCATGGGTGGTAATGATAAAAAAACGTGTAACAGAAACAATATAAAAAGTGAGTGGGCAACAATAGGCCAAAGCCTACGCTGGTTATCCAAAGTAAAGGCATTGCAAAAATTAATAAATAATCGAAAGAACGTAAAACTTTCGGAAAATTCATACAATTATAATATACATAAAAATGCATGTAAAACGAAGAATAAAAAGAAAAAATTTCCGGACTTGAGAGAAGCCTGTAGTAGTAAATATTATGTAAGTATAATTATAACAATAAGTGGTACAGTAATAGTATAAATATAATAGGGGTGATGGGCAACTAATAGCCATATACACGTAGCCGATAGTCAGTTAACAGTTTAAGTTAAAGAGTTAAAATAGGTAAAGCTGAAAAATTAAAAATACCGTACAAAAAAAATTCATTTTAACAAAAATATTGTATCTTTGAGGGAAATATTTTTTTATTAAATGTGTTTTAAAAATACTGTAAGAATAATAGTATAAGACGTGCTTTTGAGCCTTAATAAGGGCAAAATAACACAGTAAATATTTATTTATTAATTATTATTATTATTTATTAATAATATTCTCGTTCTGATTCTTTAGCTGTGCACATTTAATTTTTTCCACACTGGACTTATAAGATACAAAAAAGCTTGAGATTGCGCGGGTAAGCAGAGATTATAAATAGGTAAGAACCAATCTTACGTGATCTTTCGGCGAAGACTCATGTCGCCTGTCTGAAATAGTCAAGCAAGGGTTGCGTTGGCGCATACGTAATGTGCCAGATGATGTTTGTGTGGATAAATGCTGTCGCGGAATCGTTGCTGTTGTAAATTTACGGACTTTTTTGTGGTTTTTTATCTTCCTTCCTTACATTTATTCGGGAAGTTGCAAGTCGTACATCATAGAGAAAATATGTTCTGCTGGAGACCGAAGGTCAACATTGGCAGTCCATAAGTTAGAACTGTCTCCGAATGGTAGATATAGAAAGAGAAACTCTTCGAGTGTTCATTTTTTAGGGGTGATGGGCAACAAATTGCTTCGTTTTTGTTGCATTTTTTCTTTATTTTATTATGAATGGCGTTCCTAAGTTCGGCAATTGGGCGCTTCTTTTTTAAAATTCGGTCATTTCTTGGCAACCAAGAAGTGTTTGACAGGTACTGTCACCTATTTAACAGTTGGGCAACTGGAGCAAGGAAGCACCCCACTTTTACCCCGCGTTTTTCTGAATTGTTTTGCAGCCTCCCTCCGTCAGAGCGACCCCAGTCGCCCAGGCCTCTCTTCTCCTATTGGTTTATGGTCAACAGTAATGGCCGCCCTTACGTCACTATGAATACGTCACTCCTTACCGACCTCCCCCTTCTCCGCCCTTTTTAACTCGTTTGGGAAGATATTTCTTTTCTTTTTTCTTAAAAAAAAAGAAAAAAAAGACCGTCCCAACTGGTGCTGCCAAACAACAAAAAAATTCCCTGCTAATAGAACTTGGAACTGTTTAGAAATTACTAATCGAGAGTTGGGAAAGAGTTGATCCTTGCCTGAAAACTGTTTAAAAAGCTATTAGCTTGGAACCCTGCCCGGACTGGTAAATTATAGAGCGAGTTGCTGGAGGGGGTTGCTCTCCCACTGCACTTAATGAATCAAAAAGGAAGCCCGTATTTCATGTAGTGTAGCAAATCAGTGTGTTACAAATCAATACCTCCCTCTGTATGCACTTAACAAACGCACCGTGGTACAACTCTGGCTCGCCCTCCTTCCAAAAACAACTTAATGGAAAGTTTTGATAACAGTATTTTCAACACACTTGGCTATAAAAGCAGGGACAGAGATTAAGGTCAGTTACAGAGGTCTAGTTGCAAAATACTGACAACGATTTCCCCCCATAGCTCCTGAATTTTTCTGTTGTTGGTCATCTCCTGGTATGGGGGGTTATTACCCCCTGTATTTTGCCTTTCCCATTTCGCAATATTCGCTTGGTTTGCAAAAAAGGTCGCTGCCCAACTTTATTGCGTTGCACGCGGGAAATAGCGGACCAGGCCTACCAAACCCTTGCAAAGGACGAATTTCACTTCTCTGGGCTCATCCCCTTGTTAACAGGGGTAGCAGGGATGAGACTTACGGGGTGAATCTTTTCCCAAGGTTGTAACCTACTCAGTGCGTCCTCGAAAAGCAGAAAGGAGTTCAACCCAACTAGAAGAAAAGCGTAATCAGAGCTAAAAGTCCCCGGTAATCCGGATGGTCACGCAGGGAGCCAACGCTTTGGGGTATAAAGCGTTTTACAAGTGCGCTTCTGCCTCGGACATGGTGGTTCCTTGAGGGTTGCCATAAATCGCCTAGACCAGGGCAAAAGGAAAAGTTCAAGGTATCTTGGTCATCTGGCACAAATTGGTAGAAAAGGCGCCTTAACTTTTCAGTTGTGTAAAACTTTGTTTTCCACTGGCTTCTGGAACTTAAGCGTCATAAAAAAACGGTCCTTATTCCCAGCAGACGGCATTGGGCAACAATGAATCTTCCCGTAGCCAGCGCTCCGCGAGCTATGGCAGGCAAACGCTTTTAGTCTTGGCAACAGTGATTATCCCTGTTGCGAAAGACTTGCCGTGTAGAAGGTTCTCTGGGCAATAATGAAATCTACCCTGGTGAGAGGCTTGCTGTGGGGTTAGTAGATATTCGCGAAAAGATGGCGTGCAGACAGCGCTCACGCCATTTGCCGTGGCGTTAGCATAGGGCCAGAATTGTAGAGTCCAGCAATAGGTTGTCCAAATGGTACATTACATTTGGCCAGCACTGTATTGCACCAAAACGTCAGGACGTTGACCGTAAGATATTATGCTGTGAGGGAAAAAAAGAGACGAAACATATTTACAAGAGCAGCTCGCGTGACCGTAAGCTTCTGCCTTGTTCCGAAATACGAATCTCGTGTATGCAGCCTGGTGTTGTATTATACCCGTACTGTGTCTGGCAAACGGGCTAGAACAAGTAAATAGCAGCGCTTTCCAGAGCATTAGTTGAGTTCTAAAACGTTCCTGGGGGACTTATAAAGCAATTCCAGGTCCAAAACGGTGACAATGTGCCCCGTCTTGCAATGGGTGCGACCTAGGAAATCTGAATTATGTTATCAATATGGCTTGTACTGTACTACAGAAGGGAAAAGTCTCTTGTTGGCACCTAAGGAACGTCGTTTCTCCGCTTTTCAGGGGGTTTGGGTGTCGGCACTGTGTATACCTGTATTAAAGCCACGTTTTGTATTGCCTTATAAGCCACGGCAATCGCGTTGTAGCTCTTTTGGGCGAACGCTCGAAGGAAAAACAGTGGAAAGGGCAATGTGGATATATACACGCATTTGGGAGGTAATGCGCTGTTGTTGTGCAGCCAAAGAAGCGATGTCACGGTATGTGTTATGTTACGCCGTACCCATCATTACGGGTACGGGGTACTAGCGTTCGGTACGTAGCATAGCTAATACGGAAGGGAAAAACAGTGGCGAGCTAGCGGCAATATGCAAGGATGGATGACTGGTTTGCACGAAGTGTATTTCCTCCCAGTGTCTAACCGCTCACGTATGTGGAAAAAAAGGGGACCACTGAAGACGAGACAGAGAGCCCCGCGGAATAAAGAACGAGGAAGAAAAAAAAAGCTGTGTAGAAATTAAAGAGAAAAATGGCGAGGTGGCAGGTTGTTCGTTTTTCTTTTCGTTTTTCCACAAAGACTGGTGGACTTGAGCGAAGGGGGGGAGGAAGCCTGAGAAAAAGCACGTTGGGACTTTAATAAATGTATAAGCAGAGCATACATTGACTAACCTAGCACCACGGAGCTTCGGTAGTGGCTGAAAGCTGTTGATGGCTTCCCTGGGCAGGCGAGCAGTTTTTCCTTGGGCTTTTCTTTTGCCGACTTATTCCCGCCCGTCCCTTTTTCAAGAAAGCCATAGAGCCTTTTAGCCAGTTACTCCTCAAATTGAGACGTCAAGATCTTCAGCGGTGATAGGACCGTGTATGGCATATCATTCCCGGCTCAATCCATGTGCACAGCGCACAGATTTTCACTGCCCGGGACAGACCAAGAGATTACTCTTGATCACCCTATTAGGACTTGACATCAAAGTGTAAGTGCAGATTTCTGGTGCAGTTTGTATTCTCAATTGCCAGTCCAGTGTGCCTTGGGACGGGAAAAAAAACAACCCCAAAGTTCGACAAATTCCCAATCGGTGGACATATCCGTACTTGTCTGTCAAACCAGCGAGTTTAGTACAGTGTACTTGGAGACTTTTTAAGTCTCACCGGAAGTTTGGCAGTCAGGGAGGCTGGGTAGGCCATTTTTTGTTCTTTTTAAGCTTGTTTCGCCCCCGAAATGACAAAGAAGGGAGAAGGGTGAGGGCTGGGTTGGGGGGGGGGGCTTTATTGAGTAAGCTTGCAGTAATGCAAGGTTTGGGGCTTCCCTTTGACGTGAGACGAATGCGGAGCAATATGTAGAACGACGGTAGTGTCAGCGAGTTTATTTAGGACGCTGGACTGATGATTTGATCACTCCGAGTCGTTAAGCTTGTCTGCGCTGTGAAATCACAGTCGTGTAAAAAAATAAATAAGCTTTTTGGGATCCCGCTCTTGGCTCCCGTCCGCAACTTAGTGGCATGCTTTACCATTCGCGGGGTGAGATATTGGTTAGCGTTTGAGTTGGGAGCGAAGAAGACGAGCAAGAAGCCGAGAGAGCACTACGATATAAATATCTGATGGGAATGAGGGGGCGCGGGCAATTCAAGTATTTGAGAGGCGCCATGTGGGGATGGAATCTAAGCTGTTGCATGCGAACTTGCTCGTATACTTGACTCAGCCTAGTTCCAGACCACACACTCCCATACATTCAGCTCAGTTGGGTATAGAAATGGTAAACAAAAGCAGGAGGAAATTATTCTAGGTCCAATGAAACGGTTAGTCAGGTGAAGTTGTGGAAATTGAATGTGTTTTGCCGCTATTGTGTTCACTAATAGAGCTTTTGTGTGGTATTTTGCAGGTAATGGATTCATTTGCATCGCCCTGCGAACAGTATTGCTGACAGTGCATCGCGGTCTAGCCAAGTGGTCCTGTTTCCCCTTTGGTAGGCGAAAAAAAAAAGCTCACCGTTTGTTTCTAGCCTCCATTTTTCGTCGACAAACTTCCTCTTGGACCAGTCCTTTCTATTTAGCACCAGAGACAGCTAACCTAAACAAAAATTTCGAACGCCTTGGAACGTACCAAAAGCCTACAAAAAAGCCTCATTGATAATTCACAAGCCCCACCTATTTTCTACATCAAACAAGAGTTACTCCTACCTTTCGCGTTGAAACGTCGAGAGATAATGATATACGTTGGAATTTTCTAGTGCAATTCTTTATTTTCGACAAATTCATCCAACATTGTTGCATCGGTTTGTATATCGTCAGTGCAGAAAGCTATGCTAGCTACCATTTGATGCAAGGAACTAGTGATACCTCCCGGTTTTTTCGTCTTTCTCACTTCAAATTCAAGAAAACTTGTACATGATCGCGAAAATCTTATAAGTACGCCCATTTGTTTGGTTTCTCTTTCGTATCTGATCTCGGAAAGCCCATGTCCCACATGTGTTGAACCTAAAAGGCGTGGTTTCTGGAGAGGGGGCCTTTTTTTTACAGTTCCTTTCGTTTTTGTTGGCTGGGGAGTAGGGCGGCAACACCCTCTTAAACCCTTCAAAGGGGGGGAAGAAAGGCCCGCCCGGATTTTCTGACGAAAAAAGTCCCAAACTAGAGCAAGACATGAGTGCATATTACGCCACGAACGCATATGGGGATGTCCATCACCAGTACGGCCCCGTCTCCACCCCCAACGCCATGACCATGGGCGTCCACCCACACCCTCCTGCTTCCGCCATGGTTGTCGGCCTCCCGGATAACAACAGTAGCAATGTGAACAACAGAACGTCCTACCCACTGCAGCAACAGCAGCATCTCCAGCAGCAGCATCACCAACAGCAGCAGCATGCGCAACAACAGCAACTGCATCCCCAGCAGATGAACTACCAGTATTGCAACAGTCGGTACCCCAATTACAACGACCGGTCATCCGAAAGCAAGTGGAGTAGTCCAGGAAACGAACCTCATTACTATTCGCAGCATTTGCCCCAGCCTCCTCAGCACCCCTTAGCGCCACCCCATATGGTGGCCAACGAAGGTGGGAACGGCTCCCACCTGTACCGACCCAGCTCACCCATGGTAAGCGCCATGGCTCCGCACCACGGCTCCCCGCCCTTGGCCAGCTATGGACCTATGAAACCCAATCCTCAACTTCACCCTCTGTCCACCGCGGCCTCTACCGTCGCGGTCACCGCGCCAGCCGAAGGCCTGAGTCCGACCCATGCGCATACCGGGGCTAATCACGGTAATCAACCATCAAACCTTCATTATCTCCATTCGGTCCCTAATGGTAATTACCTACAAGCCCAACACCAGCCCAACCCTTCCACCAACAGCGGGAACCCCGCGACCCATTTCCATCATAGCAACCCGCAACAGCCACCGCCACAACAGCAGCAGCAGCATCCGAATCTTATGGCACAGTCACATCATCCGCATGCCCCTACGCAGCAACCCCAGTTTAATGGTTATGCCAACAATGCCGCCCCGGCGACGTACAACAACGCTAGTAATCACTCCCCGGTGATGTATGGGAGTCGGTGCCATAATAACAACAATAGTAACACTAGTAACAATAACAGCAGCAGTAATGTCTTAAGTAACCCCGGTTCCAATCCCAACAACATGCTGCCCAATTGCAATCCCAATGCTCCCAACACTGCTCAGATGACAGTCGGACCCGTGTCTATGGCCGACTCATGCTCGCAACAACCTGTGATCGCTGATCTTGATCAGCTCCAACAACAGAGACAACAGCAGCAGCAGCAACAGCATACCATGGAACTGCTTGACTCGCATCACGCGAGCAAGATGCATCCGCACATGCAGCACCACCAGCAACCGCCGCATGCTTCGCCCGTCATGATGGCCGACGTGGCCGTCTGCCATCCGCATGGTTTGCCCGGCCGGCCCGGCGTCGAACACCCGCACCTGGGCACCTTGGACGACTGTCACAACCCCATGGACCACCACCACTCCTTGAGCATGGACGACGGGTCACATTTGCGGTTGCAAACTTCCAGTCCTTTAGATGGCGTTGACCCACAAACACAATTACCACCGCTGGTCGACGGAGGATCCCCTTCCGGCTCCCTGCAAGACAGCCCGCTTTACCCTTGGATGCGAAGTCAGTTCGGTATGTTCGAAAAGCCTTCCTTTTTGGTCTTACTTTAAGCCCTTGTTTAATATCACGACTTAATACTATGGAAGAAAAATTATTTTTAAAAAAGAAGCCAACAAGAACCTTTTAAAGTATCTTACGCAACAATAAAAAGTTTCACAATGTTAGTAGAATTTTGAAAAAAGTAAGTTTTTAAATATCTATGTTTCTGCGGCGTACTGTACACAACAATGAAAAGTTTCACAAGCTTAGCCAAGCACGATAGGTTTGAGCGTTCCAGACGTTAATCGCGGCGTTGTAACATTACGAGCACAATAGACCTAGTCAGTCTTCAAGGCAGCAACTTTTCCTTTCGTTTTTTTTTTGTTTTAGCCACAAGCATTCTCAACGCAAGGAACTTAATTTAGAGTCTTGAAGTAAGGAATTAAAGACATGGAGGCAGACGAGCGGTTGTAGCTATCGGAGATCCATAACCGAGCGTGATGGTAGATGAGCCGCCCCGTATTAAGGTCACTGTTCCTTTTCGGTACCCCCTTCCCCCCCACACAAAAAAAGGAAAAACACAAGAAATGAGTCTTCACAAAGAAAGTTGAAGGCATGGGGACATGTGTCGTGTGCAACATGGGTATGAAAAATGTACCGGCAAGAGTCGATACGCCCATTGGTGCACGCCTCCTTTCTTTCTGTCACCCAATTTATTATTATTTTTTGACATTAGCCAAAAATATGCCAGTGTTCGTCGTGTGCCTAACCTTGTCAGAAAATCGTCTCATAACCTGCCACGGCCACGTGTTATCGTTTCCTGTCACAAGCCTGGTGTAATATATATTTGCACGGCAGGGCGTGCCCTAGGATTTTTATATACGTGCCGATCAGACGTTATTAAAAAGCCAATACTGGACGGATAACCCGATCAATGCTCACTTCGTGTAATAGCCTAATGTTAGACTGTGTTTTTCCTTTTCCGAAGAAAAATACTGTAGTATGCAGTATGGGCGAAAAAGTCATATGTGCTAACCTCACGACGCCGGGCAACAATGACATTTACCACTGTCAAAGCCTTGTCGTGAATGTCAGCTAGGTAAAGTCTGTTATAGAATGTTAGTGAGAGCGACACTGGACAGCAGTGAAATTCCCCATTGCGAGAGGCTTGCGTTTGGTTGCAGAACATTCGCGAAAAAGGTGGCGTATGGTGCCGGTCACGCAAGTGGCGTGGCGTTAGCATAGGGCCATTGCTTTTGAGTTTGATTTTTGTAAAAAAGGCTGTAAGAGATATTTGTCTTGTTGGAAGAAGATGAACGTTTGCAGGCGACTTTTACTGTTACGCCAAGGCATGTCTGTTAAGACCGCACCACTCTTTTTATTACCCGTTTGCGACCCAATAAGTCTTAAAAGAGAGAAGAAAAGAAAACAGTGCTGCTTAGGATCATAAAAGTCTGACCTGGACCCCAGAATAGGGCACAGGTCATCAAGTTGTAAAAATGAGACCAAAAAGTTGCAACCCGGATGGTGATTTTCTGGCAGTTTCCACCCACCGCCCCTCATACTGCTTCACTTTGCATGTTTTAAGACGTCTTGCAGCATTCCATCACTTCATTTATAGGACCCGGGAGACTAGCGAGCAGGGCATTATATCATCAGCCTTCGCTTTCAAGTGCAAAGAAATACTGAAAAATGAAAAAGACGCGCTTCAGGAAGCCAGCAGCATCTCGTGTGTTGCAATTCAAAGCCTTTCAACATAAGTTGGACATTACAGGAGGAGTTTTTGGCGTTAAGCTAGGCCACATTGATTATTCATGACAAAGAAAAGCTTTGGAATCAATTTTTTTCTCAAGAAAGTAGAAATATTATATCTCAGTCACTCAAGTATCAGCAAGTAGTGAAATCGAAAGAATACAAGATTGAAGAAATCGAGAAGAAGACAAGCCGTTGAAAGTATTGGCATTTTGGGGTAAAGCGAAAGAAATGGAGGGGATTTATCCATAAATGCATGAGGTTTTGTTATGGGGACCAAAAGCTGTCATTATCCGTCGTCTTTTTTTGGGGGGGTTGGGAATGGGAAAAGGGGAGGGAAGTATTTCTGAACAGGGTGTAAGACAAAGGGATGTGTTTTGTGTCCAGCAACAAGGCAGAAAACGTTGGCATGCAATGCCAGTACTCCTCCCCGCATCATGATCAGAAGGTGACAGATATGTGTGCCACCCAAGATTTACGACGCGTATTCCCGGGAGATGGTACTATACTGTACTGTACGGAGGCCAAGAAAAGAAAAAGTTCAGGCAAGGAATCGGGGAAAGTACTGGGAGATCTTTTTCATCATTTCGTCTTTTCTTACATAAATTATAAAGCAGATACTTTTTGTTGATGTGTATACATGTGTGTACAATATCCCACTCGGCAAAAAAAGCGACCCCAGCCAAGGGCTCTCTGCTTAAACAGACGGTTCTGCCCTCACCACGCGGCACTGGGGCAACAATGAAAGCTACCACCGCGGGAACTTTCGCCGTGGGTTATCAAATATTCGCCAGAAAACAGCGGCAACAGTGAAATTTACCATTGGCGAGTGGGTCAATACAACATCAATATGTTACGTACATTTTCGAAACCACAATTCCCGTTACCAAAACGCGAGGCAATGCCAGCACGCAAGGGTCGTGGTGTTAGCATAGGGAAGTTGGCTTGGGCCGTTTCTTGTCTTAGTACGGTCGCAAACGATTCGATTAAGTGTTTTTCTTGTAGTTTTAAGTGTGTATAAGATAGTTAAGACAGTGTTTTTGTTGTTGACGTTGGTTCTAATGGACTTGGGTGTGTTTTCACAGAACGGAAACGTGGGCGCCAAACGTATACGAGGTTCCAGACGCTTGAGTTGGAGAAAGAATTTCATTTCAACCGATACCTGACACGACGTCGGCGGATCGAAATTGCTCACGCCTTGTGCCTGACAGAGCGCCAAATTAAGATCTGGTTCCAAAATCGACGCATGAAGTGGAAGAAAGAGAACAAAGCCAAGATGGACGCCGGCTGTCTCGAAGGATTATTAGTCGAACATGTCTTAGGCATGCCGCAATGACTAGAGGAGGGTGGTAGCGGAGGAATGGGAGGAGGCATGTCCAACAACGCTTCTTCCATGTATCCGTGCTGCTGCCCAGAAGTTGATTTACCTAATTGGACAAGTGTTGTCCATCCTGCCATCAAAAAGTAAATACTCTTTTTTCTTTTGCGAGAAAAAAAATTCATTACCAATTGAAAGGATGTTTGGAGTATTAATTGATATTTATTTTCTTTGTGTGTAGTTCCATAAGTGAACCGCCTACACAGTGCACCTCACCGAGATGAAGAATTTTTGAGAAAGAAAAAAAAAAGAAAACGGTGCTGTGGTGCAGTGGAATGCAAGAAATTCTTGTGCATGGTGTTGATAAGCCAGCGATAAGAACCAAGAGAGCTAAAAAGGGAGGGAGTGCAAAGCTTGTTGGAAGTTTCCTGGTTACCAGTCCCGTCCTTTTTCCCCCATTATGCCGTTTCGGCGCAAGAATTCCAAACCAATCCCAGGATGGCTGCTGTGACTGAAGCAAGATGAATGTTCACCAGACACGGCATTGCGATACATTTGAGTTCAAAACCCCGAGTGCTGGAGGACACAGAGTGATGATGAACATTTATCTAAACGCTGAACGAATCAGGGGCTTTATTGCGGAATACGTAACTGTTTCACATAATTCAAAAAACGGGGTGAAATAGACGCCCTACAAAATGAGGGGTTCGGGGGGATGTTGTTGGAATATAACCTTTGGGTCAGTTCACCTGGGGTTTCTTGTGTTAAACATTTCATAGCACACACGCGAGAAGTACGTCGGAAGTTTTATCCCCCATAGTAGGTAGGAAGTCTACCATTCTCCCCCCGGTTGACTTCTCCTGCATTATTTATTGTTTTCCTTCTTTTCTTCGGGAGTAATTGAAAGGTGGACTGCTCCTCTGCAGTGCAGTATTTTTTATAAACTGGGCGACAAAAAAAAAGAAAGTGCAGAGGGTGGGACAGGCGGAAACGGTGGGGTAAAAGAGAAAAATGCAAGCATTTTGCGCACTAAATCAAAACGTTAATAGGATGCAGGTTAATTCATAGCAGGCTTATTTCGCGTAAGAGGAGGCTTACATTTTGGGGAGGGGGGGTTGTACTGGTTGGAGGCAAAGGAGAATGAGTTTGTTTTTTCCGCCTTGGAAATCGGAACAACAATGCTTAGAATCGTTTCCTTTTTCAGTACTGCCAACAGCAATTGCGGTATGCGAGTTTTTTGCAACCATGTATACGTCATGCCGTTCCTACAAGGACAACGTTTTTTAGAAATAAAACAGAAATTTTATGAAGGAAATGTATATTTGGCACCTGCATATGCTCCTCAGCTGTCAGGTACCGGGAGTTGACTTGTCTGGTAGCCAGCTGGTATTACCAACGTAAATTTCTTTGTATTTATATATTTCCAGAAACCAATCGGGGAAACGTTACCAGGGTCGAAATGGGGAAAAGAAGAGCAATCGTTTTTTTTTTTTACAAAATCTTGAGGAGCAGCTGTATCCATTATAGATAACACCTTGTTTATAGCAAAACGTAAAAACATTGACAGTTTTTAAATACTCAAAGTGTCATTGGGCAATTACGAGTCAGGGGGGTTGAGAGGGGCGTGAATGCAAAAAAGAGTTCAAAAGGATGAATATACCTCAGTGTTTTATTGGTAGTAAAACTTTGCAATAGGCGTTGGGTTTATAGATCGTAAAAAGGGTGACATGGTGTGTTATTATAAGGAGTGTGTGGTCAAAGGCAGCCAGTGAAACCTGTGTGAAATACGATGCATGTCAAGGATGGAAGGACAAGTATGGCGTTGATGTAAAAGGGAGTTTATTGACTATGTATTTTGAATTGAGAGACCCTAGGCTCTTTATCAGTTTTAGTTTTGTAAATGACCAAAAATTAACTTTTTCTGTAAGGTAGCAAGAGAGTTGGTGAATGTGTTTTGTGGTAAAGACAAAATCCCAGTAAAACGTTATAATCATCATGTTTTCCATGTTCGTGCATCCCAAAAAGCAGTAAAATAAAAAAGTATGTGGTAATAACCCTGGCGTTACGCTTTATAGATATCGAATCATGATATACCTGAAAAAAAATCGATCATAATCTTTAATCCCTCCCACAGCGGCGAGCCGACGGCGTCATGTCATCGTCGTCCCAAACTTCTTGACAGGTGAAGCTTTTAGTGCCGGATTAATTAACATTCTTGCTTAAGGTTCAAAAAGGCTTATCATAAATCCTTTACCTCCCCAAAGTGGATTAACCTGGTAAAAGCATGCCATTGGCTCTTGTTTTTTGCAAGATCAAAATAGCTTATCAATGGACCGCAGGCTCCGCCTACGCTAGCTAATCTGCTCGAGGCAGTGAGAAACCCTGTGATTAATTTGCAAATATCGTTGACATCCGACCTGGCCTATAGCCGAAAACCCAATCCCCCTTTTCAAGTGAGTACCATTTGCTTAAAGAGTGTAGTATTAATAGGTCGTGTGTGTTTACAAAACAAGACTTAATTTTCGCTAACTGTCAAAACCGCATAATGACCCAAGAGCGTCATGGAACCGTGCTTGCTATGTTCCAAAAACTTTGGGGGGGATCGGATTTCATGAGTGTTCACACACGTCTTTTAGTGTTTGTTTAAGAGACATTTAGCGGTACTCGAAACCACCTAACGACCCAAGTTTACGGGTGTCGGGTATTAGAAACCATGCCAAAGTTGATCCGTGAATTGAAACCTATGCTTTGTGGGACTGTTCACTCTTTTGCCAGTGGACCCTCACTTATCCCATAAAACAGACCGCGGATGGCCACATAAATTCGCCCACTTCGCTCTTACCACCTCTAAGAAAACCGTTTTCGTATTCCCTGAAGCATCTTCACGCCTATTTGCATACCTCAGACGTGGTAAGTCAGGAAACTTTTATTTACCTTGCTGATTGTCGACACCCGTTGGGCCTTTATGCAAAAGCCTCATCAGCATTCAAGACCGGCTCAAAATACCCGCCAAGAAACCTCCGACAACCAATACACCTAGCTCGGAACATCGGATAGCAGAGGTAATTGAAGGAAAACTAATAAAGCGTAAAAACGATACCAACGTCTCAAATGAGAAATCTTTTGCCAGACGCAAATATCTTCTTAATTCGAGGGTAGCTATTAGTTCATGGAGGTTACCGAGTAAGAAATGAACCAAAACCATGTTAAAGTGTAAAAACAAGTTGTCAGCTGTTGAACAAACCCGGATTTGTCGCAGTTTCAAAATACCTCCGTAAGATCAATGCGACAAGGGGAGAATACCGAATAAGGGAGGTAGTGGTACACTATGACGGAAGGACAAGGACATATTTTGAAGCGTTACAGTGACGCCCAGTTGTCTGTCAAATCTTTACTTCTTGTTGACGAAGGGTACCTCCGTAAACTGATCGTCAAAGGGCGAATATCGGGTAAGAGAGGTTTCCCAAAGATTTTTAAGATCATTGCAAGCACAAGGATGATACGCGGTTAACAAGCAAATCTCAGTACTGAACTTGAGATCCAAAAGTATTTGTCACCTCCGTACAATACACGTAAAAAAACGACCCAAACAAACCGTCGGTGCCTAACGTCCCGTCGATGCCCGAGCGGTTTCCCTCTTTTGCCTCTTCCGAACGTTTGCGACCCGCAACAAGGCTTCCTCCCAAGTGGCGTGGGACCTTAGCAATAGAACGGTTTGCGTGGGCCGTTTTTTTTACGAGTACTGTACATTGATCTTCAAGGGGTAAATATCGAATAAGAGAGGTAATTCAAAATCATCCTGACACTTGTTAAGTTATACGATAGACGCTTGGTTGTTAATCAAATCTTCCCTTGTACCTTACCTCTGTAAATCGATATTCAAGAGCCGAGTATCGGACAAAGGAGGCGACTGATCAGGAACTGTATTAAGATCGTTATCAAGCGCAACGAAGATTATTTAAGAAAATAGCAAATCTCAGTACTTGGAATTCCATGCGTGACCCTCCGTACAGCTGATCTCTAAGGAGTGAATATCGTATAAAGGAGGTAATTAAGCACTGTACTAAGCCAATTGTAAGTCGTAGAAATGAATTTATCCGGTGGTCATCCAAATGCGAATTGCTCGTAATCTAATACCCCCATAAATCAATCTTCAGTGAGTGAATATCGGATAAGAGAGGTACCTGACACTATACTCTACTGTAAGTCTTAGGAGAAATCAGTTAAATCTACTCGAAATGTAAAAACACCCTGGATCGATCTTAATCCTGGCTATATCGGATAAGGTAGGTATGCCAAATCCACACTATCGGTTTAGGGAGGCGCGGTAGCAAAGTTTCTCGTTTTTCCCTTTGGAAGCACCTGAAAACTTAGGGCACGAATCTCGTTCCAATCGATGACGTCACCACCTTCACTGGAAAGGGCGGCGGCTTCGATTGGTCTTTTCGCTCGCCCCGATCAAGATTGGGTGATGGGGGCGGTGGCGGGGGTGGTAAGTTTCAGCACGGAGTGCTCTTTTTCCCATTTCGGCGTTCACGGCCGAGTGAATCTGGCCGTGTCCCAAACTTGTGTCGATAAAAAGGGAGCAGAAGGGGGGGGGTTGGAGGGAGGGTGATAAGCTTTTTCTTTGTTAAGATGGCTACATTGCGAGTTGATCGAGAATCGCGAAAGCAGAAGACAAAAAAAGGAGTTGATCTTTGACAGCAGGCAGAGTGTGTGTTCTTCTGCAGTGTAGTGCTGCATCAAAGTTCCGTTGTACCGTCGCTTTCGAAACTCCCAGGCCGTAAGCAAGCAAGCAAGCGAAGGTTTTCTCTTCTGGGTGCTTCCCGGGGCTATAATTCAGCGTCCACTTCTTGTGTGCTATGGCTATAGGCGCTCGTAAATCCTGCTGTCCAACGTCTGGGAGAAAAAGGATTCGGTACTCGCTCAGGCACTCGCGCTCGCGGGGAGGAGGAAATGAGAGCCGGCAACTGAGACACACACAGAAAGGAAAAGCTATCTCAAGCTTGAGGTAGACAGGGGGTGGGGTTAGGGGTGGGTGGGGTGGGGGGTTAAGGGAGAGTCCCAACTTAAGTTTGTATTAGGTTTTAGCCCTGTAGTTTGCTTTAAGCAAGGCGAGGACTTTGACAAGCATCCAAGCTCCGCATGCCTGCGCAACAATGAAATTTCTAGGCGAGATGAGCGTGACGTTCTTTTCGAGTCTTTTTTTTAAGACGGTGGGGTGAGGGATGCAGGGAATAATTCCTGGCCTGGGGTTAAAGATGGCGTTTAAAGACGTGTTTACCGGAGGCAGCGCATCAAAAGCGTCGGCAACAATGAAGCAATTAACTTCACCTTGCCGGGTTTGAGACATTGAAAACGACCGTGGTTGGTAATTTTGGCAGTGCAGTCGAGATTTACGACACTTTGGGCCCTGGCAACCAGATACTACTTGCAGCTAGGAAGAACCCCGAGAAGTAATTAGGGGAGGGTAAGAGGGGAGTGCATGGAAAGAAAGGAAGAACCAGGAGGGTGGGGGGTGGGAGAGAGGAAAAGCCGTCTTAATTAGGAAAGCGAATTGGATTGATTCAATGCAATTAAGCCGAGTATTGTTCGAGTGTCATGTTTTCTGTTTCCCAGCCTTTGCTTTTGGGCTTAGGGTGGCTTTTGTGCGTCGGTTGCTTTCGTGAACAGCAGTTTTATGAAAGCGCTATATCTACGAATAAAGAAGTCGATAATAAAGCCACAAATCGTTTACCGGAGGGCATGGAAAGGCTTATCACCCATTATTTATGGTTCATAGAAAGGTAGTTTGCCAAATCACGTGCAAATAGTCGAAGGGCGCTGGAACAATGTAGTAATTATAACGTTTGGATTACACCAAAAAGCTTGGCAAATTGGCGTCCTGGCTTGTCAGGCGTTTTTTTTATTGGCGTAGTGAAAAAGGATTTATTGTTGGAGAGGAGAGGGAAAATATGGTGTGAACTTGTTGGCTAAGGAAAGTGGGGATGCGTTTAGGTGCAAAAGAGAAGATAATGCAGGTTGTATCCAGTCTAAGCGGGAATTTGTGGGGAGGTAGGGCAGTGCTTTTGGTCCAATCCAATTCCGGCGTTAGCATTGCGAGTACGCGTGGAGCATGGAGGGAAGCTTAATTGTGTGCTGTCGGGAATGAAGTATGGGTGCCATGTTATGTGTGCGTGGATTTGAATTGGGGACGGGAGAAGCAGAAGAAGAAGGTGAAGGCGGCGTACGGACCAACGAATCGGGGGGTTGCAGCACCCCAGGAGGCCATGACAGGAGAAAAAGCACCCTACCACCAAAAAAAAAGCTCAGCTTGCTCACCAGAAAACTTCCAACTGGGCGCAGAAAGCCCGAAGAATAATTTTCGGTTGATTTAATTCTCAAGGAAACTTTTTTTTTGACTTGCGAGTTACCCTCCTTCTTAGGAAAAAAGACCACCCAATGCTCTAGTCCGCTTTAATGCACGAGAATTATCCGTTTAAGGACGTATTACCATATATTAGGCAAGTTGTAAGGTGGAAGAAAGTCATAAGCGTGATATTCGAGAAGCAAAGTGAAAAAAATAATACATAGCTAGGAATCGTTGTACAAAAAATTGATGGAAAATTTAAACAAATCTAACCAGAATTAGTGTAGAATTAATGGAGGAAAGTATTGTATTCGAGGAGTAGAACGAAAACGGTAGAAGTAAAATAGATTGGGGAAGTAAATAGATTGAAGTAAAGAAAAGGGTTTTTTAAAACTCTAGGTAAAAATATTGTGTTTGAAAATTAAAGTGAAAAAAATATGCAGTGCTGGTAGCATTCGTCTATTCCCGTTTTAACCGGACGCCGTGGAATCGCTTTGTTTCCCATTCTGTTAGAAATTACAGCGTAGAAAACTCAAAACCAACGTAATAATTCGTTTGAATGTTAGTAATTTAACGATATAAATACATGTTAAATAAATGGTTGTTTACAACACATGCCTGTTTGTCCTTTTTGTTTACTTCTTATAGTTGCTAGTTTTTATGTATTTTCGGTCTAACCGGCGTTCTGTCTATCCAGCCTATAGGGCCCTGTGCCTTAGAACTGAATTAAAGGGCATATACTAGTTTTAAAAGTATTTAGAAATGTTTTGTTACTTGACATTGTTTTGATGCAGTACATTGTTTACACTGATGTAAAAAGAATTATGCTTGAGAAGCAAAGTAAGTTAACGTGCAGTGAACGCCCTCTTATCCAGCCTCGCTTTAAATGCTCGTTAATTACGGAAGACTTTTCCCCGCTAATGTGATTTCTATTGCCCTTTCTAGAAAAAATATAGGGCGAATTACCCTGAGACAATGTAATATATTTGTTTCACTACATTAATTGCAAAATATAACACGTCACAAATGTACAAAAAAAGGACAAGAAAAGTCATAAATTTGTCTGGAAATTTAAAAATATTCGGTAAAAAATTAAATATTTAATAAATACATATTAATTATACATAACATAATTTATTCACTGTTTAATTTTTATTGCTATTTGCTAGCTGTAATTGCTATTTTCTATATTATTGCCCGATTAACCAGATTTACATAATCCAGCCTAGGATCCGGTCCCAGAAAGGCCGGTTAAGAGAACTTATGCTTGTTTCTAAGCATTTACAAGTGCTATTTTTATTCAACATAATTACATGCAAGTACATTCTCGCTATGGCAAACTACTCGGGACAGAAAACCGGTTCGGTATATCCGTAGTTCGCTATATCGGACGCTTGTTATGCAAATTTACATAATCCCGGATCTCTCTTCTCCTACGCAATTCCTTATGATAAGGTTCGTTATTGCAAGATTCTACTGTGTTGGGAATCATTAAAAACTATTAAACTACTTAAAACTGTTTAATAGTATTGAAAATTGTTTGCGGATTTGTAAGTCTTTGAAGGTCTTACTTGACTTAAAATTCGTAAATTCTTATTTTACATAATTCTTGTTACTGAAACTCTTATTTGACTTGAATTCATATTTTACAAAAAGTATTATTTTATTGAAAGTATGTCAAAGTACTATTCCAGAAGCAAAATGAAAAAAGGTACCATACAGCTTATTTTTGTTAATAGGAAATGTGAACGATGTGTGTTCGGATTCCGGGATTCCATGAGCTTTTTCTCTTTTCAAAATAAGTGGAAGAGAAAGATGGTCGAGGAGTTAGTAAGCTTCGTGGGACCCAGTAAAAGAGTTGATGATGAAGGTCATCTTTCCATGTCGACCGCCTCCTGACTCGCTCAAATGAGGCGACGTGGTAATGGAAGACGTTTGGGAGTGTTAGACACGTTGTATAATACAAAAAAAAGAGAGCGGGCCGAAAAGAGTAGTGGGTGGCGTGTGCAGTCAAGGAAATAGCAAGAAGCTTTTTCGGTATTGGAACAAAAAAAAAGGAAAAAATAAAAACGAACCCAGTTTTGCTTTTGTATAATGGAGTGGGTGGTTACTATTCAGCCAAAGAAGTTTGTCTCCCCCCGCAGGGTGGTATTGCTCATTTATTACGTTGGCATTGGATTTTCCGAGACATAAGCACGGAGTTTTTGCCATGGGAGGGTTACGGGGGGTGGGAAAGCTTTTCGGATTTTGGTTGGAAGCTCTGTGGACGTTGACAAATCCTTCACGAGTTGGTGGATGTGTCGGAAAAGGAAAAACATTTTCCTTGATTTTTTTCCGTTCCGATAGGGGGGTAGGTTCGTTTTCTCTCACTTTTTTTCTCTAGGACTCGGTTATGTATGTGAGTTGCACATGCACAGTGTGCAGAACACATAACAGGGTGAAGGGGTGGGAGGGATCCGTAGAGACCTAAAGGAAGAAGGAAGATCTGCTCCGGGATCCTGCCAAGTATTGGATGATCCTCATTAGTTTCCCCCCGTCTCCAGTACCGAGCATCTAGAGCGGCGCTTTAGCCCATTGGTCTTAGGGGCGCCACGGGTCTTAGCTTTGAAGACAGGCAGAAAATAGCAGTTGCGCCCCAGTCAGACTTGCCATTTGTATATGCCTCCGCCACCTCCGTTACTGGGGAGGGGGTTGCCAGTACAGCCTGGCTGTTTCCGAGGGTGCAAAGGGGGTGGTTTGGTTTTTAGGCTGTGAAGGCGGGGTGGAAATGCGCAGCGATTTTTCCAAGTTGACTTTAATGGAGGAGCCAAGCAGGCAGAATTGTTGAAAAATAGGGCGCACTGGAGTATAGGCCAGTTCATAAATGAGTGCAGGGAACCCCGGGTGCTATGCTTCTTACTGGACAGAGAAGTGCTTACTTAGGAGAGAAGAATTGAAATGTAATAGCACGTAATGCCCAAGTCGTTGAGGTTGCGTTAGGAAAATTTCTTATTCAGGATTTTGGCGGTGAAGCGTAAAGCGAAGGATAATTTGGATGTTTAAGGGAAGAGGCTATTGTAGCTTGTAAGGGAATGGCTTTCAGAAGATTAACTTTGAATTAGAGAGGCCGTCATAAATAAGTATCGAGTTGAAAGTGCGATAGTTTATGCGTTAAAGTGTCGCGTGGTAATTTGTAACGCATATGGACATAATAGGGAGACAAGGTACAATACAAGGATGCAAGCAAAAGGTACACTATAAAAAAATATTTTGTGAATTTACAAGGATTCGTTGTGCAGCAAAAAAATACAGGGACTTCACTGTAAAAATACTTGCAAAACTGATTTTTTAAACACGAATTTGTTGTAGAAAAACATTTTAAAAGTATTTTACAGTAAAGCCCTTATAATTGTAAATTTATTTTTTTTACAGTGTACTGAAACGTGCTGGTATTTGTTCAGTTATTGGCTAGAGTAATGAACTTAAGAGAAAGTGAGACATTGTTGAATCCGCTGTATCACGACGCAATAATGAAAGTTTACGTCGCGAGAGCCGGCTGGCTAGTCGATATTTCATTGTCGCGTATTTACATTGGCTTTAGCGCGTGGTCTCATCGTAAGTACACGAGTTTTGACCTAAAAATAAACATTTCATTCCGGCTTTGGTAATGCGACACTTCATTGTTATGCACTCGCCTTCATTAGAGCTGGGCTTGATGATAAGTGCTCTGGTTTGTGGCGTAATATTGATGTAATTGTTGCCCATTGTGCTGTTCTCTCGCTGATGTTCCATAGCCTATTGCAAACGTAGTATTTCATTGTTGCCTAACCAAGTTTTCTGAAATGCTTTGTTATTTGTTGCATTCCAGGGTGATGCATGAAACATTGTAGGCCGTTTTAGATCGAAAGGGTTGTGACGCAACAATGGCAGTTTGCGTCAGGTAGGTGCCTAACTATGCGAAACTTCATTGTTACTCGAATACCTTGGATTAAGCTCGTGACCTGATCAGCAAACTATCCTGGCGTAATAATGGAAGTTCGTGCTACAGAACTGGGTGGTAATCCCATGTTTTATTGTTGCGCAATTGCGTTAGATTTGGAACGGAGCCCGAAACCCAAGTATGCTGTCTATAATACCATAAAGAAAAGTTCTTGTCGTGGGAGTCGCATGACTTTTCCAGTTTTCATTGTTAAATTGTTGGCGTGTATGTAGCGGGATTTGCTTAGGTACACGAGCTTTCATTGTTGCCTGTTGCTCTTAGTTGCCGTGTTTAGAATGCGTTGTGGAAGGAATGTCCTTTCAGAGCACTCATTCACTAGCTGTGACAGTTGAATAGTTTATGAATCCAGAGTATTTACTCTGCATTGTGTGACAGTTTGTTTGGTATGCAATGAATTTACTGTATATATATAAAAAAAGAAATAGTAGTTACGAAGCGTAGTTTACTTTCCTGTAACGCAAACACACGAAGCATCAACGTGACCACAAAGGTAAGGGACAGAAGCCCTAACCGCAAAATGAACTGAAACAAAGCCATGATTCCGGGAACGGATAACAAAACCACTTCCAGCATTTAGTGCGTATAAGTGTAAGCTTTTTGTTCCATTGTTGCCCTGTTAGTGCATTGCGCCCCTTGGCAAAAGCAAAAACAGAGCCCAGGTTCACAGACTTGGCTTTCAGCATGGCAAAAAGACCGGCCCCATTATTGCATATTAATTCCCATTTGTGCAATTGCAACCGCTCGTTCTAGTTGCGTGCTAACTCGGTGTCTCAATTTTTTTCCCAGTGTTTTTCTAGCCCCATAGCATCCCATTACCTAGCACACATTAAGTCAATGCATTCACGGGAACATTCCAAACTCAACTTTTTCTGTCTATGTATTCTAGTGAAGAACAGTTGTACGGGACTTGTTACTCCCCAAACCCCAGGAAGTTCCCTTTTCTAGGAACAGCTCCCTGGCTCGCTTTTTATCTGTTTCATCTCCGAATTTCTAACCAAAAGTCCGACTTCTCCCATTTGCTCCTGGCACTGTTAATTTCTTCCCAAGTCTTTAAGATACTTCGGGGGCTAATTTACGACGCAGATCTTTCGTCGACAACGTGGGTGCACCCCCCAATCGAGCTTGCTGTGTTTGTAATATGAAATCTTGGAAACGATAGTAAAAAAAGGGTTCAGATCTTTAGAGTGCTGTATGAGTGATTGAAAACTCTATGCTTGGTAAGATTTTTTTCTTTCTTTTTTTGTATTTTATTTTTTGGAAAGGGTTAAGTTAAGAGAGGGTAACCCAAAGTGTAAATGGTTCCAGGAGTAATAACTCGTACCTCACCACTTGTACATGTTTGACCCGGGAAGGCCATATTGGCCCGGGTGCAGAAGGGAGTTAATTATAACGTGGGATTTTTCGTGGTTTAAAAGCCACTTTTTCTTCCTTTCTTTTTTTTGTTGTGAATACAGTGGGTTTTGACTATGCACATGGCCATGTGTGTGGACTTGTTGCTCCCTGGTGTTTTAATTTATAGAGCAGGTTCTTTTCTACAAGGTTGGGTGGCTCTTGGATGTGTGGCAACACAAGGGAAGCCCATGGAGTCATAAAGTAGCGTTGGTGGAAAGGAAACTTGTGATAGTGAAAAGCATGGCCTTTGGAGTATTATGAATGTTATGGTGTGGGTTGTGTGGGGGGGGGGGAGCATGTGTGTATGCATGAGTGTTGGGGGTAAAAGTGTCGTAGATGTCGTGTCCAAGCGTGTCCATGTCTTTTCGGCCTAAGTTACGATGCCATTCATAAACTCGCTGGGACGGGTGATAAGCTTCTGCATTTAGCATGGAACGATGGCGGGTTACGATTATCGCGGGAAATGGTGGCACTTGAGGATGAGATGAGACAATAAGAGCATTGTTTTATATGAATACCAAGATTTTGGTAGCTTGACTTGGGTCTTTTGCAGCCGGAGAGAGTGACAAGCCTCTATGTAAGCGAAAAACGTGTATTCAGGAGCTTATTCTTCTCGTGGAGTCCCCAATCTTGCCAACCCATGGACTATGAAGACAAAGTTGACTTGTCTCGTGGCTTCTTGGGGCTCATTTTTTTTTCTCTCAAAAAGAAGAAAACGCTATAATAGTCCTGCACAGGCATGGGGGCAAAATAACTTTGAACACCGGGGGGAAATAACGTTCTACAGAAAGACTGGAGAGAATTATACAAGGAAGAGGTGTCAGCTTATAAATGAGGTACACGGTTCCGTGGTCAAAATGATTGGTAGCGTAGCAAGCAACACGGCTGCAGTTCTAACCAGTTTTCCACCAAGACGCTTGTACACCGGGAGTCTGTGCACGAAGTATAGAGGAAAGTAGTTAGATTAGGCCAAAGAAAGTTGTGTATTAGGTTGACACACCATTCAAACAAGCATTCATATATGCATAAGCTAGATAGTAGGAGCCCTTTTATCCGGCATGCCCTGGATTTAATTCAAAGCGGGGGATAGGAATAAAATAATAGAGCGAAGCAAAATAAAGTTTCATAGTAAAGTTGACACACCCTTCACACCATTTGTTCACGCATAGTTCAGGTAGTAGAAGCCTTTTTATTCGGCTTTTCTCTGGGTTTAGCTGAAGCCGGACGAAAACAATAAAGTAATTGAGCGAAACCAACGATATTAAATAAAAAAGTTATCACACATGTATTCTTATATACTGCCCATAGCCTATAGAGTGGAGATCCTCCTATGGGAATTAACACAAAAGTAATTAACACAAAGGGGAGTAATAAAAAAAATAGTAAAAAATCATTAGAAAATTTTATTATATAATTCCCGTTCTGCATAATTTTGATATATCTTCAGTGTCTACAATTGGTAAACATTATGTTACTTTAGTTAAGAAATCAGTGACTTAATTTATTTTTAAGCGTCAATTTTTGTGCAGAAAAATTACACTCTTTTTCGTAAATATGCCATCAACTTTTACATAGAGTGGAAACCGGTTAAGACGAAATTCAGTTAAGACGAAATTTTTTTCGGTCCCTTCAATTTCGTTTTAACCGGTTCCACTGTATAAGCGTTTTTAACTCATATTGAACTTTCACTTTACGTTAATTTTGATAATTTGAAGTTAATTTAGTTAGTTTATTTTTAGTTTTTTTTCTACGCAGAGTATTACAGATTATCTTTATTCCAGTATAGACTTTGAGTATTGGACACTGTATTTTCCCAAAGAAACTTTAATGAAAAAAGATTCATTTAAGGAGTTCCACAGATGCAGAGCTGGTTTCAATGGGACTGGATAGGAGAGCTTCTACTGTAAAGTCATGGGAAGTACGAGTCACTTTGTAGCAACTTAAGACCAGTTTTAAAATACAAAGAAAAATCAAATACAATTAATTTGAAGTCTAAAATTCCGAAATCACGTCAGTTTAACTCTTTGTGCAAAGACATGTTGGACATTAAATCAATTCATTTCCGTTAAGTTATGTCAATATATGTAATTTACTCGGCCTGAGCTAGGCTCGTTGCCGTCCAGGTATGCACATTCCGGGTACATAATTGTTACAGTATTTGGTGTCTAGTAACATTTAGCCATTACTGGTCTTCACACGGAAAGAGGAATTGTAGAGCTTTTTGCGGGCTTGGATAAGTAATGTCAATACTTTTAACAAACCGAAATCAAGTGTGGAAAACACAGCCAGTTCCGTCAAGATCTTATCGCGGTTACCAGAGATGCAGTAAAATTTTTAAGTGAATTATTGTTATGCCAATTCCAGTTAGTTCACTAGCGTTTTACGTCAGTTCAGTTGACAAATCGAAACGAAGGTCTAATTCAATTTAAGAACAACTCTCGTAAATTAACGTAAAACTTTATTCTGATAAATGGAATCTACTTTGCATCAGTAGAACGAATTGAAATTTGCCCAGTTTCAGTACATAGTACCGAACTTGCCGAAAGGGAGTTTGCAATCTTGTGTTGACTGCGGAGCGTTGCACTGGCATTGCACAAGGTATTTGACGGTGTTGACCAAAGAGTTTGGAAGATGGGACAAAAAAAAGACAAAGCGTTCGCTTCTGGTAGTTTCTTGGGACATGGTTTCCTCGTTCTGGGTGCCCAGTGTGGGACGCAGGTTAGATGGAAGGGCCATAAAAAAGGATGGCGTGCATCTGCATAGAGAGCGCCGGGTTCGCACTGAACTTGTGCTTAAACGAAACCTGCCCTCTGGTCAAGTGCTAGGTGGCTTGTTAAGTCTCCAGAAGAATTAAAAAAAGCGGGGGCCAGGCCAGGTTGTAAATCTTGCAGAGTTGCTTCAAGAAAGCTTTTTACATTTTTGCGGACGCCTTTTTTTCTCAGGCGTTTTTACAACCTGGAAGAGGGTGATATAAATGAGTCTAAGGGACCAAAGATAGCGGACAAAACCATTCTGCAAAACAGCTGTAAAAAGCCAGAACGGAAGAGGGCTAGAAAATGAAAAAGGTAGTTTTAGGGGGTTGGGGGGTTAGAAATGTTAATATAGGAGGCATTTTCGGGATTTGGGGAGAATAATAGGAAAAGATATTAAATTGGTCATGGATGGAAGGGGGCAAAAAATACAGACGAAGAAATTCGAGAATTAAGCCGACACATGTTGCAAAGGAAGAGGGGAATCTTGATTATTAGATCAGGCATTAGAAGTCTAACCACAGAGCTGAAGCCACAGTTGTTGTGACGCAGCTCCTGGGCCCGCCAAAATGGTGACAGATGTGCTTAATAACTCTGTTGTTCTCACGTGTGAGGAATGGAGAACGTTCCTGGAAGGTAGGAAGCCTATGTTTGCACGGAATTCTAGCGAGTTTAATTGTAGGGACGTAGTTTTTCGCAAGGGGGTGGGGTTTAGTCATAAAGGACGGAAAAAAGGTGGAAATTGTCTTTTTTTGTCAGCTCTTAGTAGTTTAGTTCAAGTTGTGATTAGCTTAATGGGGGAAAGTGTAAGATTGCGGAACTTGACGATGAACTCAGGCAGTTAAACAGAATTAAAGTGATGGCTAGAAAAAAGGCGTTAAGTAAAGGCTTTGGCGTTCTAGAACCATTCGGAGGGGAGAAATGACTGGGTAACCCAGCTATAGACGATACTCTACAGTATTTTTTTTCTTCGGTGTCGGGCGAGTTTGTTACGTTTAGTCCTGGATGCAAATTAGTTTGTAGTGCAGTCTGGGAATGATTATGGTACAGGCGTTAGGTTTTGCTTGCATATTAATAAGTTGGCAAAGGTTGGCAAAAAGAGAGTGAAGACAACTGGCTGCGAACAACGACTCCCAGTCTAGACGGGCCAGGTTGGGAGGAGGCAGATTGCAATCGGCCCGCGCGCGGGGTAAAGTCAAGACCCGTCGTAAAACTTGTATGGAAGGTAAGGGAAGCTTTATAGCTGGCGAGTAACGCTGGAGCAAACCGAGTTTATGCAAATGAAGACAGAGGGTCCCATGGCTTGGAATCGCTTCATCAGCCAATGTAACACGGTCATTGTTGGTCTTGTCGTGTCCCTTCTGCGTAGGTTCATTCTTGCGAGGTTCCTTTCTTGCTAACAGTTAACACTTTCGTTATTGGCCGTTTTGCGCACTTTTTTTGAAGAATTCGTTCTGGTCAGATTCATTCTGGCAAAGTTCATTCTTGCTCAACAGCAACATTTTCACTGTTGCTAACATGTATGATTTTCACTATTGGGCCTTTTGCGGTTAATCTGCATAACGAGAATTTTTTTCTCGTTATGCAGTAACGCATTGATTGTTGGTCCTTTAGAGCCATTCTTTGAACATTCGATGCTTGTAGAAGTTTCAATCATGTTATAACGTAATACTTTCGTTGTTGGTCTTCATGCACCCATAGGTACATTTCTTTCGCTAAAACTTTAGCTCTTTTCCACTGTTGATCCCATAGCGCCCTGTCGTCCAGGGATTCATCCTTGCGAGATTCATTCTTGCAAAATTCTTTCTAGTAAGATTCAGTTTTGTAAGATTAATTTCAGCTAAATTCACTCCTGCAAAATCCATTGTTGCGAAATTCCTTCTAGTAAGATTCAGTTTTATAAGATTCATTCCAGCTAAATTCACTCGTGCAAAATTCATTCTTGCAAAATTAATTACTGGTAGATTTCTTCCTTATACTCTCTTTAAATGATTTCTCTTTCTGGTACTCTACTTCTGTTTTCAGTTTCCCCCTAATTTTTATTTATTGTAAGTTTACTTTTTCTCTGAAAGAAATCATGTAATAGAAATGCTGGTGAAAAAAGTTCCAAAATGTGCCGTATTAAGGTTTGGTAGGAATGAAGCCGTATTTGTGCAATTGGTTGGAGTACGAGCCAATGCCATGGAAATGCAATCCTGAAAGCAAAGAGGGTCGTTGCTTTCCTTGACAGGCGAATTAGTCACTGCACACGCCATCATGCTGCAGCGAAAGCTTGGGCGCCCCCCAGCGCCATTTGCTTTTCGTTCCTGTACTATCAGCATCAAACTACTGCACTAGTCTTTCTACCATCCCCAATGTATTTATTTTTTTACATAATTCCTACCTTTCTGGCGTTGAATATTCATCACGTAAGTGTTTAGTGGCCAGGACGTGCATTCATAAGGTGGCATTTCGTGGTTTGATTCTTAGGTAGAAAAAGGGAGCGCGAAAGTATCCTGGCGACCAGGCGATTGGCGCGCCACCGGTGGGAAAGGCCGTTTCCTTTAAAAAAAAAGGGGTTTCGCGGGCCGTAGTGTCAGCGATCCGCGTGCGGGAAATGACCCAAGCCGCGCTCTTTTTAATGTCATGTTTATGTTATTGTCGGCCCTTGGCAGGGTTTAGTAAAAGGAAGCTAGTGCAATTCTTAACGATTTTCCCAGCTCGTAATTCCTGACGGTTTTTAAATAGAGGGTGTAGGGGGTGGGCTGCTTACGATGTTGGAAAGCGTCGTAAACGCACTGGTGGGCCGCGCGTAAATTTTACCCAGGAAGACGCACACTAGGGTGTTTCAAGAAAGGGGTTTTCCCGCTTTTTTTCCCCCTCAATGGGACGTCGGCAAATTCAACCGAGTGTGTATGGAGCGGAATTGCAAGTTGTAATCGCCGTCGTGGTAGTAAAAGTTCGTAGTAAAACCAACCTTGACCTTGCGCTTCCTTTTCACTCCGTGTGTGTCGAGTAGGAGTAGTAGTGAGAAGAAGAGAAAGAGAGCGAGAGTAAAATGTGTAAAAGAGTTTTATGAGGTACTTGATGTTGATGGCGACAGAAACGGCCCATTACCACGCCAAGGAGCTTTAGGAGAGCCAAGGCCCGGGATGCCCGGGAGAGCCCCCTTTTACAGCAACCAAACTTTATTGTTATGACTCGCCGGGGTTTGTTGCGAGAATTGCTGGTTGGTGGCTACAAACGTCATCAGCGCCATATAACAAGCTTTTTATGAGGAGAGCGCCCAGGAGTTAGGGGGTTTTTTATTTTAAAAAGAACGCCTTCTGACGTCACACACCAAACCAGCCCCGGACGCGTAATGGGACGAGTCTTGGACCTGGGTTACATATTCATTCATAGGGAGTTTCCTCGCTTGTGGGTACGCCACCGTAGCTCTTGATGCGTAGCAGAAGCTTGTTTACTCAAGAGTTTTATCATCTGTTTTAATTTAATGACGGGAAAGGGATATTCATTGTTGGTTTCGCCATGGCGATTCTGGGCCCGCAAGATGGAGGTGGGAGTTGTGAAGGCGAGAGCTAGATGGCATCAAGGATGCGTTGGGATCAAAACGGATTTAGTGTTATGGCCACAGGCCGTGAGGAGGCGCTAGGAAAGCGGTGGCGGCATAAATGGTGGGGAAAAGGGGGAAAAGAACAGAATTTTGAGAGAAATGGAAGGGTATTGAGGAAACTAAAAATTCTGTTTCTGGGCAAACAATAGTTTGGGAGGTGAAAAGGAAGGAAGACGTGAAATGTAAGCAGGAAAAGATGTGAGTGACACATAAGGTAAAAATGTGTTTTCGGGAGTCCAGGGGTTAAGTTATTTACTGAGGGGTCTTGCTGCGTTATGAGCCATTGCCTGAAATTCGGGAGGTCTTCGGAAGGGGGGGTTGAGGGGGATTTGACCCCTTTTGCCAAAATTTTCGCCAGAGCGTTTTTCTCCTACTGGACGGACGATGCCAATCAAAAGGATGCTTGGGCTGTTGCTGCTGCCCCGGACTTAATTTATGGCTCAGGTTTTAAGGGATCTTTGACAGGAACAGTGACAAGAGACTACTCTGAAAGCAGCTGCCACTAGGCAAATGTGTCACCTATATGGCGGTTTTGTACGCTACTACCCCCCAAAAACTCAGTTGAGGCATTGTTGTGGAGTTTGGAAGCGAGAGGTAGAGATGGCTGAGATGAACCTTTGGCAAGAATTTTCTCTTCTGTTTGGATGGAAAGAAGGACAGTTTTCGAGGAAATTTGTGAAAAAATATTTGTATAGTACAAAATACTTTTTCTGTAAATCTAATTTGGGCCCTTTTTCTCGTGTATTTTGTGTGTTCTTTATTTCAGATTGATGTATTCTTACTTTCTTCTTGTATTTACTTTTATCTTTCATTTTACTGTCTGTTTTAATTGTTTTTATGAAGACGAACCATGTCGTCATCGCGATACATTGTCGTATTCTGCATCCTTACGTCTTTTTACTTGAGATAATTCTTTTCCTTTCTGTAGTTACTGTAAGTTTTTATCTTATTTTCTATTTTACGGTACTTCTATAGTATAGTATTCTATAATTTTCAGTTTATTCCTTGTTTGTGTTTATTTCTTTTTATACTTGGAAAATTTCGGTCGGAAAATGAGTCCAGTTTGTCGTTCTTTTTCTAATTCCGGAAACGAAAATAACAGGTGTGGCAATGGGGTGTATGAGCTTGTCTTGTCCAAAGTGCAAGTTTCGTGGCGATCAAAGGGTGTTCTCAAAATTTGTGACAAGCCGCGCTTTTTCAGCGTCAATTCCGGACTTGGTAATTCCAGCACGTCAGAATTCAGACATGGGAGAGCAGCGGGAGATTTATTGGTTGGCTGAAGCACGTGATGAGCAGTAATGTGCCAGGCCAGAACTCATAAGTGTTATACTTTGGGGGCCCTTTGGTTTTTAGACCCCCGCCTCCCTCCCTCCCGCTCACTTCCCAGCCCAAGTCATATATAGGCAAAACAGAAGCCCTCCCCCAAAAACAAGGACATTTACGCTTATTGCGATGATGAGAAACGTGCCTCTCACAACGAAAGGTTTTCGACACGAAGCAGAGGAAGAGGTTTTCCAATAATACGTCCATTAAGTGAGGTGTCACGACAAAAAGACGATTCCTCATTAGACTTGGGGGGAGGTGGAGGGAGAGCACAAGTCTTATGACCATCCAAGATTCAATTTTTGCTTTCCAACTGCCGATATTAATGTGTCTTACAGAGGGATGCCGGACATAAGAACAGTGTATCCACATACGCACAATACACAGCTCACGACGTGGGTAAAAATCCCCAACTTTTCATTCATTGGCTTGTGGGGATCGAGCTCTAGCTTGAGGGGGAAAGAGGGAGGCTCAGCATCCATCATTTTGCCTCTTTATCATTTCCAATTTAGGGTAGAGCTTGGGCTTTAATCCGGTCCGGCGAGAAGTTATTGGCTCGGCCTAGCTCGAGATAGGACTGTCATCAAAATTCAGGGGGAGGGATCAAAGTTTCTTGAAAAAAGAAAACCCAAATCCCCCTTTTTGGGTTCCTTACCTTTTGAAACGTTATCTTCATTTAAACTTCTTTTTTTAAGTTTAAAGAAGAGGGAAGTTGCGTAGCGAGACTGAATTAGGTCCCGATTTGGATGTCGGGGTTGAAATCAAAGCCAAAAAGGAATCAGATTGTTATAATCTAACCCTCCCTTTAAAGCAGAGGAGGGGTGGGGAGAGGTTGTTGGCATGGCAGCAGCCAAAGTTCCAAGACATGGAAGCTTTATAGCCCAAGCAAGCGAAATCGATCACTGTTGTTGGTTGGAGCTCGCTTTGTCAATGCCAGTTCTTGGCCTGCAAGTCGACAGAAGGTTTTATTATAGGGCACCTCGTAATCGAATGCGTGGCCCGACAGAACAAATCCCTCTTGTAAGACTCGACTCTTGAAAGAAAACTATAACATTGATTTGGCTTCGGTACTGACCATCAAACCATTTCCTCCCTCTATCAAATCAAAATCCGTTCGGGGTCCTTCTATTGTTGCATCGTGAGCGCGCCTGATGACGAATTGTTCTCGTTTTGCTGTAAGAAGCGGCCTAGAAAATAATTTTAAAAAAATAATGTAAGAAAAGGCAAACGAAAGACGTATTCTAAATACCCGGCAGTTGCGTGAGCCTGGGGTCTCACCTAGTTTTCCACTATTGGAGTTCGGTCGTAAAAGAGTATTCATTGTTGCCAACGCTGACTTGTCCCTTGGCAGAAAAATACCTTTTGAAGCCATGGGAACAGTCACTGCAACGAAGTGAATTGCACGTGCTTCTGAGAAGCTCTTAAAGCGTTGGAAGCATTCATTGTTGCCCAATGGCTTCTGCTTCGGATAAGGCAACGCTGTTATCTTGAGTCGTTTTCTTCGTTTGTTTGTGGAGCTGAAATGGGAAATAAAATAAATAAATAATAGACAAGATAAGTACAGAAAAGAAAAGTAACAGAAAAATACAGTAAAGTCTTGTTATTACAAAACTTGTGGGTGAGAGAGACATTGTCCGCTATAGCCGAAGGTCGTCGTATCACTCGCTTTTTCTGCATATTTACATAACCGGAATCTTTTAACTGCTCCACAATAGCCTGCAGTTCGTTAGAAAAGGTTTCGTTGTAGCGAGATTGTACTGTATCCCGGTACTTATGTGAACATTCTTACCCAGTTTTTCTCGATTGGAAGTTGTTGGCAAAAGAACATTCATTGTTGCCAAGAGTGAAAATATCCGTAGTTACTAAGGCAGCTCCCGGAGCGATGTGAACCTTCACTGTTACTAACAGTGAATTTCCCGTGCCTCCATGAGCTCCTGGAGCGTTAGGAACATTCATTGTTGTCCAATTTGGTCTGCTTAGAAATCGAGTTTGTTTGCTGTAGTCTTTCCGTTTTATGAGTGACTGTGAACCATTAAACGTATGCTGTGCTTTTTATATATAATTTTAATTTTAATATTTGAATATTTTTCTTTATATTTTGATGTTTTTCTTTATGTTTTCAATGTTTTTCTTTATATTTTAATATTTCTCTTTCTACTTTTAAGAATTATTTTGTATTTCCTTAAAATTAGCATTCTTTTATACAATTTTTTATTTTCTTATTGTTGTTTTTTCTTTGCCGTACTGAAGTAAATTTGTATCAAGAATCTTGTTGCGTATAACTTCGCGTATTTGTGGTGCAATCTCTTTTGGTAGGTGGCGTTTATAGAAACGTTTACGATGATGAGCGTGGGGTTATCAGTATGCATCAAGGGCTGGCTTTAATGAATGTGTCAGGTGTTGTGTTGCCAGAGCCCCAACAGCTTGGAGCTGAGATAGGAACAGGGAGAGCGCGAGAGATTTTTCCTCGCCAGGTTTTCTCGAAAGCCAGGCCAGAAAGAAATCCTGTTAGGAAAAGAACTTGTTGATTGTCGTAGAACGCGTTTTTCATTGTCAAGCAACTCCCGAGGCCAGGGCGCACTCTTTTTTCCCCCGCTTTCTCTCCAGTTTGCAATTTTCGCTCCAAAACATTGCTGGCCCATCGCGGATAAGATTGTTTAAACTATACCGAACGCATTTTTTTCCTATATATTTTTTATTTTTATTTTTCGATCAGCTTTTGTTGGTTTCTCCCCCCAAAGTCCAATAGGGAGAGGTTTGTGTCATGGTTAAGAAAAAAAAAGAAACCCAACTGAAAGACAGAAAGCAAAAGAAGAAAAAGCCCAAAGGGGGAAGCTGTTGCAGCCTCTTGCATTGGACTTTGATGGATTCGCGTCCCTGGCGCGCCGTCACGGACTCAAAAGACGAGGCGCAAAATTAATGACGAACGAGCAGGCATCGAGGCCCCACGAGAAAATCCGTAGACGCTTATGTGTGCTGTACAGTTGTTACGCTGCAGCAGAGCTTTGGGGAAAACGGAGAGAGAAAAAGAAAGAAAGACTTGAGAGAAAGAGAAAAAAAGGGAACTCCTTCCTCTTATCCGAGGCGAGAAGCATAAAGGTCCCAATCTTGGTTATTGTTACACCTTTAGAACCCGGGTTATCATTGTTTCCTTCTATTATCATAGTTATGGAGATGGCGTGTCGTTGACCATGAGCGTTTTGACTTGCAAATTATGACAAAAAGGTAAGTTTGGCCGGGCTGCGAGGATTTTGGCCACGGAAAGGACTTTGGGGGTGCATAGTGCACGCTTTGGCTCAACAATCAAGCCAATTTATCTAGTATGTGTGTATGTGTGTTAGGGAGCTCCTGGGCTGCTTCTAAAGGGGGGGCTAAAGGGGTTTTATGGCGGGAGATGGAAAAGGATGCTCACTTTGGAGAAAAAGGGGGGGGTGTTGAAACGGACTTTTAACGGCAAAGAGCCTTGGACGTGTCTTAAACCGTGGCCATAAAAGTCAGCAATCTTTCACTAAGGGAGAAAATTAATGAAGGATCCCGAGTGAGAGACAGAGACAGACAAACTCAGCAAAATCTCGACCCTCAACTCATTTTTATTTACCTTCGCGCGTTTTTGCCTTCCACCAGCCTCCCAAACCCCGACGATTCCTTGACCATTTCGCTGCAATGCTTACAACATCCCGAAACAATCACTAAGGGGAAAGGGAAATTAATTGGTGAGCAGCCTAAGCTTATCTATCTCACCGCCGAGTACCCAATAAGGGCGAAAAGAGACGAAAGTTCCCACGAGTCACATTTCGAGGTCTTTTTGTTATTTTTTTCCCCTTGTATTCCTGTTGAGGTTCAGGGTGGAGTAAAGGATGCTAACCCTCTCTTGCGAATTTTCTGCTTCTTTTCTCGTACGTGAGTGAGCGAGCGAGGAAGTGAGTAAATGAGTTGGCCGAAAAGTCAAGAATTTTGGAAATAGACAATGGTAAGGAAGGCTAGGGTTGTATCTATGGGGAAATGTCGGCCGGAATGTAGCACAGCAGTTGCAGGGATTAGCATAGGGTAGCTATGTATTCCCCTACAATGCAGAAGTGCTTGGACACACATAATCCGCCTGGTAGAGGTTCTGCAGTTGGAAGTACCAGTACCGGGACCTTTAAAGTGCGGAAGGTTTTTCGCTAAAGGTAAAGGTAAGGGAAATTGTTTACAGGTCAAGCATTGTTGGAGCGAAAGCCATTAAACAGGGCGGCAAAAGTTTCTGCTGCTTTAGGGTTTTTGGAGCTACAGCTCCAAAAAGAAGCTCCCGCAGGGAGCTTATGGCTTTGGTTGGACCCCAAAAGTACCGACTTTCGGAGTTTGGCTAGGTACAAGGTAGGTGGAAGGGGGTGGATTGGCAACTGGGAGAGAGGATGCGAGATTGTTGTACACCTTTGGGGTGGGAGGGATGGAAAAGGGAGGTATTTTGGCGTTGGGAAGAGGTACACGGTACGGATTCACTTAAAAAGGGTAGTATATATGTAAAATGCAACGCTAGTACTTGCTGGGGGTTGGATCAAGAAGGTTTGAAGTCGAAGGGTTTCTTCAAAGAGTTTCATTAATCTTGATAGAGAAGCACAACAATTTGGCAAGTACCAGAAACATAGGCTTTTTAGGGGGGGGGGGATAAAAGGATGTAGCGTGTCCTTCTGGCTCCTTGCGCTTCTCCACTTGACTAATTGAAACACGGCGACTTGCAAGGGGATTTGAGTAGATAAAAAAGAAAGGTGTATTGTACTGGACGCACCAGGTTGGCGGGGATTCCCCTTTGCAAGCTTGGCGGAGTTTTTATCAGCTCCGGCCTGGAGTGGTTGAAAAGAGCGGAGTTTTTAAGGTTGGTGTTAATGAAATGAATGGGGATTTAATTTGGCATTGGGTTTTGAAGTTTGGGTGATTTTATTTTCTTTCGCCATTTTATTTCAGTATAAATTAATAAACCCTAAGTTAAGTAAGATAAATACGTTTCCGAAAAACTTTATTCTCCATACTGGGGTCGTGGTATTTAATACGGTGCAGAATCAATGATTTAATAATAATATAAGGGTTCTTCTAAGTGAATGTGATCCTTAAAGGAGTTGGAATTCTTGACGTAGCGTTTGAGCTCACTTTTATCGAATTAACGAAATGGAATTGGGCAAGAATCAGATCATAGAAAGAATAAAGAAAAAAGTGAGAAATGAAGAACTATACGAGGTGGTCTCATACGTATAGGAAGGGTGGACCAACTCAGACGGGGTTTGCTAAGGGGGGTAGAGGGGGTAGAGGTAAGCTTAGGTGTAGACGAGACAGGCTAAATGTAGAAAACTTGTGAGTAGAACACCCGAAGGAACGATCACCAATGCTGTTGCTCACAGGAGAAATCTTGTTTCATTGTTGGAATTTGTTACAAGAGGGTTAAAATTACGGGAGCGTAGGAAAAAGCACTAAATGTTAGCGAGGATAGGAATCGAACGTTGGCGTGCTTCAAGCTACAAAACGGGACTCGAACGCTCATTATTGCTAATAATGAATTCTTCCATTGCAGGAGCTCGCAGCTTCTGAAATTCGTTCTTGATAACAGTGAATTACTGGTAACAGAGATTAAGAGCTTACCGTGGCAAATTTTGCCAACATTGGTATTAAAAATTAAGCGTCGAAAGGAATACAACGGTTTTCATTCATTTCCCTTAATATCACAGAAAAAGAAAATGTTCCTTTCTGCATCTAATGGGGAACATTCAGAAAGAAAAAGGAATTAAGAAGAAGTTTTAAAAAGGAGAGGTTAGTAGATTAGTGTATTGGAGTGTGTAATTAGATGATTGAGAGAGTGAGGGTTAGGTTGAGGCTTAACAAAACGAAATAACAGCTAGAGAGGTTTGAATGTTCCGGTCTACAAGCTACCAAACAAGGCTCACACATTTATTATTGTCAGCAATGAGTTTTTCCTGTGTCAGGCGCTCGCTGCTACAGAAATTCGTTATTGTAACAGTAAACGCGTACCTTGGCGCGTTATGAGAAAAGTTTAATATTGTTTTTAATTCATTTCCTTTATTACACAATAAATAAATGAAACTTACCCCTTATCTATAGAGGAACGTGTTGTGGGTTAAATATGGGAAGGGAGGGAAGTGGTGGTTTAAGAAATGAGAGGTTAGTGGATCGGTGTATTAAGGTGTGTGTGATGAGATGATTGAGAGAGTGAGGTTTAGGTTGGTAATGCAAGGGCTTTGATGTTTATGAGATCATTGAAAGTGGGGGGAAAGACGGACGTTAGTGTCATTACGGGCATGGCAAAGGCTCTCATAAAATGTCTAAAGGGAAGAGGAAGGGCCGGTCGGGAGCAAAGTCAAGGCAAAAGTTTTAGTGTGAAGCTTCTTTGAGAGAGAGAGAAAGAGAAGTGGGAGCGTATGGCAGGGGCTGTAGGGAAAACGAGCAGTAACGATATGCTAATGTCACACGTATATAGAAGACGATAATTGAAAGAGGCGGAGCTTGTCTTGATCTAAACACCATGAATGTCCCATAAAGACTATGGATAACTTTATCAACCCGCCCTTTCATACTTTGAGACGCAAATTGCTGAGCCCACGAGCCTGGGGAGACCCCATCGTACTGGTAGTTATTACCGGGCAAAACTATAAGCCAAAGTGTTCAAATGCGAGGTTGTAACAGAAAACTGGTTGGCAACCTTTTCGCAAGTACTTTCAATGATCGTTTGGGGGGACTTTATTGGCACATTATCTCTCAACACGTTCCTTAACTCTTAATCTACCTTAAACGTAGCGAAACCGCTACTCAATACGTTAGATACATTTAGTGGTCCGGTTAAAAATTAGAATATAAATGTACATTCTTACGCAATTAACGAAAATGAATAGCAAATTATAAAAAAAATCCTGATTTCTTAAAAAGGAAGTATTTCTAGGTATAAAATTTCAACGTTGTAATGCACGGATAGACTTTTTCAAAACAAAAATTTTCCAGAGGGTTGAAATTTAGTAAATAGAAGTAAAAGCAATGAAAATATACGCAATTGTAATGCTCTCACGTCGAATTCTATAGAAGCGTATAGAGTGTCCAAAAAATGTCGAGTTGAAACACAGACTGGTGTCACGTTGAAGAGAAAACAGACATTTCAAGGTTGTATTAGACAAATGCATGTACGCACGAGAGAGAAGCAAAAGTTCTGGGAATTGTTTGTCTTCTCGGTAATGTATACGTTTATCTTCTCGGTAATGAATTTGTGCCGGAAATCAGATAAATAGTATTCAGATACGTCCGAGCTTGAAAACTTTTCTGTAATCTATAAAATCATAAAAGCTACTGGTCGCATTTAACGATTTTTACTTAATTTATTATATGTTTACGTACTTTTTAAATTAATATTTATGTAATTAATTTTGTATTCATGTTTGTTTACATTCTTTACTTGTTTCTGCTTATTCATTAGTTTTTTATATTAGTGTTATTTACGTTATATTTTTATGTTTTCGATAATTTTTTCATTTATTCTCATTAGTTCTAAAAGGTGTCGACCGGCAATGTTCCGACAAACTATTGGGAGGATTAGTGATCCTGTGTCAATTCTCCTTCCCCAATATTTGCAGAGTGCATGCCGCAGATGTTTTACTGAAGTATTGTATATGGTTGAAGGGACTTTTAGCCAGGAAAAGACAATTATACACCTCCAAAATTCACAATCCGGGAAAATGGTCGATTTCCTTTCCTAGAGTCAACAACACCAGTTCCTATTCTCATCCCAGTCGACTAAATTTCGTGGATTATCACTTTAATATTCGCGTGCTTTTCAAGTGAAGTGTTAAAACTTAATTTCGCTTGCTAAACTCCTTCAAAATACAAAATTCTCCATAAACCTAAGCAGAGATGTATTCCTTTTTTAATTTTAATTTTTCCGATTTTTCAGTATTCATACACAACACTCAAACAAGCAATTAAGAGTCAATAACGACCTAAAGTGAAACAACGCATTATATTGCTAACCAACTTTTCCAGATTCAAAGAATCCAACTTTCCAGTCAACGTTGACTATAGGACTCACCACATGAAAAAAAAGGTACACAGGAAAACCCCCGTGTGCTAGGTTTTGATAACTCCTATAAAAGGCCAGGAAAAGGCAAAATGGCGGAGAACGTGATTTGACTGGGCCTTGCTTCGTCCCTTCTCTCCTCCCTCTTGCATTGTTGCATGCCCCCCTTTTTCTTTCTTTTTTTGGGGGACGAATTTTTCGGGAATTTCCACGTGTGTGCCGCTTAGCATCTGCAACCATTGTTGTGCCGAGGAAAAGTTCCCCGCACGCCCGCTGCGGGGGCAGGCAAAGAATTGCACACCCCCCGAGTGTTGTATAGCATGTTACCCCTCTGGATTTTCGATTTTCCCTCTCTCTCCCCCCTTAACCCTCCAACCCTATACACCTTATACGATCGAAAAGGCAAACAGCATGACAATAGGGGTCGACCATGTGCGTGTGTTGTGCGTGGTATCTCTGACAACCCACCCCTACACCCTATCCATTTTTGCATATGCGATGCGAGGGGGTGGGGTGGGGTGGGTGGGCAGCCAGGCGGCCATAGGCCTCCCTCTTTCCACATTTTCGCACAATCTCATTGGATACCCAGCCCGACAAGTATGATCACCCCCCACTGAAACTTTCCCCCTCCCACCCCTTCCGCACACTTCCTATTCTTTTAAATGTGCAGATCCGAACCCTTGCACCCCCTAAACCCCCCAAAGCCAAGCCTTCTATACCCCCCACAACTTTGACTGGGGTAAATGCCGTTTTAACCCTGTCCGAATCCCGATTCCTCCCTCTCCCCCCCAACAATATGGCCCAGTGATGAGAAAGTGACGGTTCGGATGTCAGGTTTGTCAAGAAGACTCACACGAGTGAAGCACTAGTGCGCAAAAAGTTGGCGAATTCGTGATTATCCGCGGACACTTCTCCTTTCGGACTACTTACCACGACGACCACGGAAGACTACTGCAAGTTTCATTGTTGAGTCAGACGAATGTTAGTGAGTCTGGTTTAATTAGACCCATGTTAGTGAATCTCAGCAGACTAGCTCAGATTTGATTGTTGACAGTGGCCGTTGGAGCCCCTAAACCCGCTCAGAAAGCGAAGATGAGTGGTTATTTCAGTAACGCGGCGTGTTGGCCCACGACGGGCGAGTATGCGGCCCATCATCATCCTCACCAGTTTTACAACATGGCGAGCAATTTGCACGGAGCCGCAAGTACCAACGCCTCGTTCAAAGCTTATGGCATGAATTACCCGAGTAGTGACCCTCATCCTTACGCGACGGCGCCCAATAACGCTGTCTCAGGTAACTACGGCATGGTGCACCGCTACTCGTGTGCCCATCTCGCCAAGCCTTTCGTCTACGACAACGGAACCACGCTGACAGCGCAACACCATCTTCAGCCTGACCTGCACCCGCTGGAAGCCAACACGGGAAACGTGACGTCATCGCCGGCCTCCACGGCGAGCTGCAACTTCCAGACGGACAGTTCGCCCGTCAAACGGTTCAACAATCAAAACATGCAACCGTTGCAGCACCCGGTGAGTCGAACGATCCCAGCCATACCGCCGACGATGCAACAGCAGCGCCCAGACTCGGTGGCGTTAGCGAATCACGCCCATAATGGCGCGTACGACCTGGTGCATAGTAAAGCGAGTCCGGACACGTTGCAAATCGCGCCGCAGGCGGCGCAGTTGAACCAGTACCAGCACGTGAATTTCCAACACCAAAGTCCGCCGAATCCCACCGCTGCGCCGGCGGAATTAAACGCCAATTTCGACATGAGCTTGTCGTACAACGCGGCTATGAAAGCTGTGGCCGCAAGTACGGGACCTAATCCCTATTTTCCTTGGATGAAAAATTACGCAGGTAGATTGTAAGCCCCGTAGTAGTATATCTATTTTTTTATCGAGATTTTTGCGTTGAATTTCCGTTTGCTTCGGCCTTGATCGGTGAACATCTTTGGGGAGAAGATCTTAAAAGTCTAATAGGCCACTTGATTAGTGTATGCATGGGAATGAGCTATTGGCTTGGGGAAAGGGCCTTTTGATTGTTTTTTCGGATTTTTTTGCCGTTGCATGCGAGACAAAAAGCATTCCATGAGCGTTGTAGCGTAGCGAGCGCGCAAGTCGAGGGCTTTTCTAGCCGGGCCACCAGTTGGCCAGCATAATTTATGACCGAGGTCGTTGAATGTTCTCGGAGACTCCGGGACAAGGAAGAAACAAAAAAATGGCGTGTGATTAGTGTTATTTTTATTGGGAGTTGGTAACAGAGCTGCTAATCATTTTCTTGGCCATGTGGATAATACACACAAAGATTGGCATGTTTTATTCATTTTATTATTTATTTGTTGTTATTTTTTTCTTCTAAGAAGCTTCTAAAACTCGTTTGGCAGTGTTGCGGAACGCCAAAACCCCCTTAAATTGCGCTTCATTGCTTTGATGAGATCAGTTACTAATGGGCATGGACAGTATGCGGCATACGTAATGATCCCCGCCAAAAATTCTATGGCTAATGCCACGGCAATTCCACCTTTTTCGCGAATAGTCCTTAACACGCTGCAAAGTCTTTCATAAACACAACACTACTTTCATTATTGCCCAGTCCCATGCCGTTAGCCAAACTTTGTACTAACGCCACGTCAGTTGCGTGAGCCATGTCCGATGCCATTTTTCGCGAATATTCCCTAACGTGCAGTTCGTGTTAGCGTTCGTTTCATTCTCTTTTCGCGACTCGAACATTCCCGTAAACCACAGCCAGTGCTCTCGCAAAATGAACTTTAATTGTTGCCCAGTGCATTGCTGTTAGCATAAAGTCATTGACTTCGGTAGTTTTATTTTTTGTATGCTGTTCGCAGCTTGGAAGTGCTTGACTTTTGCGTTATTTGCCATTGCAAAGACTTTTCTTCCATTTGAGAGCGTTTAGGCTGAAGTAACGCACGTGGATAAGCATGAGTAGACAGAATTGCGGTGTAACTAGGATACGGGGCATGTAGTGCTAGCTGTAGTGTCTAGATATGTGGGGTGTTGTAATGAAGTAATTAATTGGATAAACCATTACTTTGTTTCATTGTAGCCGAAGTAGGTCCGAGTCCGAAGCGGACGCGACAGACGTATTCGCGGTACCAAACGTTGGAACTGGAGAAAGAGTTTTATTACAATCGGTACCTGACCCGTCGGCGCCGGATTGAGATTGCGCACGCTTTGGGCCTAACAGAGCGCCAAATCAAAATCTGGTTCCAGAACCGGCGCATGAAAGCCAAGAAGGAAAAATCCCCCTCCGTCTCGAGCAATAGTCAAGACGAGCATCCAACGGATCCAACGGCGGCCTATTGCAACAATCTGACCCCATCGTCGCAACCGCCGCCGCCGCAACCACCGACCGAGTTGACGGAAGACGAACCCGGTTCGACCAGCAGCAGTTGTCTGACCGCCGCGTCGCCGGATCATTCCCTTCCTGAACGATTGGGCGTGCAGGACCACCTTTGCAATACTGTTAGTCACATCAAACGCGAAATGTATACTTAATGAATGGAATTGGAAATTGTCATGCCATTCTCAGGGAAAAAAAAATTTGCTCATACCACAACAGATAGAAAAGCCCCGGCGCATATCTCCCACGCGCTTTGATCATATCAGGGTTGTAAAAGTCTAGATCTGGTTTTTCGGTGAGGGGGAGAGAGTTTATGGCCATGTTTTTCGTCCAAATGCTTGTACTTTTGTTCACTTGTGCGTTCTCCGATGTCAAATGAGGAAACATTGTAACCCTGGGTGAGCCTTCGGAAGGTGTGTCGGTAGTGGATATATTTTCAAAAGTCTGGAAATTCGAAAAGAGTTGGGTGCGTTACAGTGAAGTCTCTTGGCAATAATGAAGGAACGCAGTTTTAGTTCGCTATAACGAACAGAAAAACAGAAGCTTTTGTACATGACATTGAACCTAACCCGAGACCTGTCGGACACCTCTACTACAGCTGACTGTGTGTTATAAAAGGGTTCGTTATAACGAGATTCTAGTGTATTCTGATACGGGTTTGACCAAGTTGGGATGTGTGAACGAGTTGGGGCATGTGTCAATGAACCAATGGGAGGAATGTTGGATAGTCTCTTTGCAGGTTGTGCAGTTTATTGTATTCTCTTAAGCGATATTTTAGTTGGCTTGGAAGGGTTTTATGACGTTCTCGTTTTAGCAACGTCTATAAAGGTTTTTCGTGACTTTTGAATGGCCACGAACACCAAACCCACAAGAATCTCTTGCAAAAGGGCTAGACACCCTGAAACAAGAGACACGGCCCCTATTAGGATTGTGGTGTAGCTATACTTATTTTGTTTATTATTTTGTGTACCATTTTTTGTTGTTGTTTTGGAAGGAAGACAATACTTATACGGGTTTGATGTTAATGAATGAGTTGGTGTGGATGGACCTTTAATCAAAAACTGTGTGGATGCAATATAAAAAAGTATGAATTAAGTCAAAGAAAATGGAAGTTTTTGCCTTTTTTTGGGGGGGGGGGGGGG